>BTRK01000005.1:50150827-50323401 GCA_036245805.1 Pristionchus mayeri | reverse complement strand
GTGCCTAAGCCTAAGCCTAAGCCTAAGCCTAAGCTAAGCCTAAGCCTAAGCCTAAGCCTAAGCCTAAGCCTAAGCCTAAGCCTAAGCCTAAGCCTAAGCCTAAGCCTAAGCCTAAGCCTAAGCCTAAGCCTAAGCCTAAGCCTAAGCCTAAGCCTAAGCTAAGCCTAAGCTAAGCTAAGCCTAAGCCTAAGCCTAAGCCTAAGCCTAAGCCTAAGCCTAAGCTAAGCCTAAGCCTAAGCCTAAGCCTAAGCCTAAGCCTAAGCCTAAGCCTAAGCCTAAGCCTAAGCCTAAGCCTAAGCCTAAGCCTAAGCCTAAGCCTAAGCCTAAGCCTAAGCCTAAGCCTAAGCCTAAGCCTAAGCCTAAGCCTAAGCCTAAGCCTAAGCCTAAGCCTAAGCCTAAGCCTAAGCCTAAGCCTAAGCCTAAGCCTAAGCCTAAGCCTAAGCCTAAGCCTAAGCCTAAGCCTAAGCCTAAGCCTAAGCCTAAGCCTAAGCCTAAGCCTAAGCCTAAGCCTAAGCCTAAGCCTAAGCCTAAGCCTAAGCCTAAGCCTAAGCCTAAGCCTAAGCCTAAGCCTAAGCCTAAGCCTAAGCCTAAGCCTAAGCCTAAGCCTAAGCCTAAGCCTAAGCCTAAGCCTAAGCCTAAGCCTAAGCCTAAGCCTAAGCCTAAGCCTAAGCCTAAGCCTAAGCCTAAGCCTAAGCCTAAGCCTAAGCCTAAGCCTAAGCCTAAGCCTAAGCCTAAGCCTAAGCCTAAGCCTAAGCCTAAGCCTAAGCCTAAGCCTAAGCCTAAGCCTAAGCCTAAGCCTAAGCCTAAGCCTAAGCCTAAGCCTAAGCCTAAGCCTAAGCCTAAGCCTAAGCCTAAGCCTAAGCCTAAGCCTAAGCCTAAGCCTAAGCCTAAGCCTAAGCCTAAGCCTAAGCCTAAGCCTAAGCCTAAGCCTAAGCCTAAGCCTAAGCCTAAGCCTAAGCCTAAGCCTAAGCCTAAGCCTAAGCCTAAGCCTAAGCCTAAGCCTAAGCCTAAGCCTAAGCCTAAGCCTAAGCCTAAGCCTAAGCCTAAGCCTAAGCCTAAGCCTAAGCCTAAGCCTAAGCCTAAGCCTAAGCCTAAGCCTAAGCCTAAGCCTAAGCCTAAGCCTAAGCCTAAGCCTAAGCCTAAGCCTAAGCCTAAGCCTAAGCCTAAGCCTAAGCCTAAGCCTAAGCCTAAGCCTAAGCCTAAGCCTAAGCCTAAGCCTAAGCCTAAGCCTAAGCCTAAGCCTAAGCCTAAGCCTAAGCCTAAGCCTAAGCCTAAGCCTAAGCCTAAGCCTAAGCCTAAGCCTAAGCCTAAGCCTAAGCCTAAGCCTAAGCCTAAGCCTAAGCCTAAGCCTAAGCCTAAGCCTAAGCCTAAGCCTAAGCCTAAGCCTAAGCCTAAGCCTAAGCCTAAGCCTAAGCCTAAGCCTAAGCCTAAGCCTAAGCCTAAGCCTAAGCCTAAGCCTAAGCCTAAGCCTAAGCCTAAGCCTAAGCCTAAGCCTAAGCCTAAGCCTAAGCCTAAGCCTAAGCCTAAGCCTAAGCCTAAGCCTAAGCCTAAGCCTAAGCCTAAGCCTAAGCCTAAGCCTAAGCCTAAGCCTAAGCCTAAGCCTAAGCCTAAGCCTAAGCCTAAGCCTAAGCCTAAGCCTAAGCCTAAGCCTAAGCCTAAGCCTAAGCCTAAGCCTAAGCCTAAGCCTAAGCCTAAGCCTAAGCCTAAGCCTAAGCCTAAGCCTAAGCCTAAGCCTAAGCCTAAGCCTAAGCCTAAGCCTAAGCCTAAGCCTAAGCCTAAGCCTAAGCCTAAGCCTAAGCCTAAGCCTAAGCCTAAGCCTAAGCCTAAGCCTAAGCCTAAGCCTAAGCCTAAGCCTAAGCCTAAGCCTAAGCCTAAGCCTAAGCCTAAGCCTAAGCCTAAGCCTAAGCCTAAGCCTAAGCCTAAGCCTAAGCCTAAGCCTAAGCCTAAGCCTAAGCCTAAGCCTAAGCCTAAGCCTAAGCCTAAGCCTAAGCCTAAGCCTAAGCCTAAGCCTAAGCCTAAGCCTAAGCCTAAGCCTAAGCCTAAGCCTAAGCCTAAGCCTAAGCCTAAGCCTAAGCCTAAGCCTAAGCCTAAGCCTAAGCCTAAGCCTAAGCCTAAGCCTAAGCCTAAGCCTAAGCCTAAGCCTAAGCCTAAGCCTAAGCCTAAGCCTAAGCCTAAGCCTAAGCCTAAGCCTAAGCCTAAGCCTAAGCCTAAGCCTAAGCCTAAGCCTAAGCCTAAGCCTAAGCCTAAGCCTAAGCCTAAGCCTAAGCCTAAGCCTAAGCCTAAGCCTAAGCCTAAGCCTAAGCCTAAGCCTAAGCCTAAGCCTAAGCCTAAGCCTAAGCCTAAGCCTAAGCCTAAGCCTAAGCCTAAGCCTAAGCCTAAGCCTAAGCCTAAGCCTAAGCCTAAGCCTAAGCCTAAGCCTAAGCCTAAGCCTAAGCCTAAGCCTAAGCCTAAGCCTAAGCCTAAGCCTAAGCCTAAGCCTAAGCCTAAGCCTAAGCCTAAGCCTAAGCCTAAGCCTAAGCCTAAGCCTAAGCCTAAGCCTAAGCCTAAGCCTAAGCCTAAGCCTAAGCCTAAGCCTAAGCCTAAGCCTAAGCCTAAGCCTAAGCCTAAGCCTAAGCCTAAGCCTAAGCCTAAGCCTAAGCCTAAGCCTAAGCCTAAGCCTAAGCCTAAGCCTAAGCCTAAGCCTAAGCCTAAGCCTAAGCCTAAGCCTAAGCCTAAGCCTAAGCCTAAGCCTAAGCCTAAGCCTAAGCCTAAGCCTAAGCCTAAGCCTAAGCCTAAGCCTAAGCCTAAGCCTAAGCCTAAGCCTAAGCCTAAGCCTAAGCCTAAGCCTAAGCCTAAGCCTAAGCCTAAGCCTAAGCCTAAGCCTAAGCCTAAGCCTAAGCCTAAGCCTAAGCCTAAGCCTAAGCCTAAGCCTAAGCCTAAGCCTAAGCCTAAGCCTAAGCCTAAGCCTAAGCCTAAGCCTAAGCCTAAGCCTAAGCCTAAGCCTAAGCCTAAGCCTAAGCCTAAGCCTAAGCCTAAGCCTAAGCCTAAGCCTAAGCCTAAGCCTAAGCCTAAGCCTAAGCCTAAGCCTAAGCCTAAGCCTAAGCCTAAGCCTAAGCCTAAGCCTAAGCCTAAGCCTAAGCCTAAGCCTAAGCCTAAGCCTAAGCCTAAGCCTAAGCCTAAGCCTAAGCCTAAGCCTAAGCCTAAGCCTAAGCCTAAGCCTAAGCCTAAGCCTAAGCCTAAGCCTAAGCCTAAGCCTAAGCCTAAGCCTAAGCCTAAGCCTAAGCCTAAGCCTAAGCCTAAGCCTAAGCCTAAGCCTAAGCCTAAGCCTAAGCCTAAGCCTAAGCCTAAGCCTAAGCCTAAGCCTAAGCCTAAGCCTAAGCCTAAGCCTAAGCCTAAGCCTAAGCCTAAGCCTAAGCCTAAGCCTAAGCCTAAGCCTAAGCCTAAGCCTAAGCCTAAGCCTAAGCCTAAGCCTAAGCCTAAGCCTAAGCCTAAGCCTAAGCCTAAGCCTAAGCCTAAGCCTAAGCCTAAGCCTAAGCCTAAGCCTAAGCCTAAGCCTAAGCCTAAGCCTAAGCCTAAGCCTAAGCCTAAGCCTAAGCCTAAGCCTAAGCCTAAGCCTAAGCCTAAGCCTAAGCCTAAGCCTAAGCCTAAGCCTAAGCCTAAGCCTAAGCCTAAGCCTAAGCCTAAGCCTAAGCCTAAGCCTAAGCCTAAGCCTAAGCCTAAGCCTAAGCCTAAGCCTAAGCCTAAGCCTAAGCCTAAGCCTAAGCCTAAGCCTAAGCCTAAGCCTAAGCCTAAGCCTAAGCCTAAGCCTAAGCCTAAGCCTAAGCCTAAGCCTAAGCCTAAGCCTAAGCCTAAGCCTAAGCCTAAGCCTAAGCCTAAGCCTAAGCCTAAGCCTAAGCCTAAGCCTAAGCCTAAGCCTAAGCCTAAGCCTAAGCCTAAGCCTAAGCCTAAGCCTAAGCCTAAGCCTAAGCCTAAGCCTAAGCCTAAGCCTAAGCCTAAGCCTAAGCCTAAGCCTAAGCCTAAGCCTAAGCCTAAGCCTAAGCCTAAGCCTAAGCCTAAGCCTAAGCCTAAGCCTAAGCCTAAGCCTAAGCCTAAGCCTAAGCCTAAGCCTAAGCCTAAGCCTAAGCCTAAGCCTAAGCCTAAGCCTAAGCCTAAGCCTAAGCCTAAGCCTAAGCCTAAGCCTAAGCCTAAGCCTAAGCCTAAGCCTAAGCCTAAGCCTAAGCCTAAGCCTAAGCCTAAGCCTAAGCCTAAGCCTAAGCCTAAGCCTAAGCCTAAGCCTAAGCCTAAGCCTAAGCCTAAGCCTAAGCCTAAGCCTAAGCCTAAGCCTAAGCCTAAGCCTAAGCCTAAGCCTAAGCCTAAGCCTAAGCCTAAGCCTAAGCCTAAGCCTAAGCCTAAGCCTAAGCCTAAGCCTAAGCCTAAGCCTAAGCCTAAGCCTAAGCCTAAGCCTAAGCCTAAGCCTAAGCCTAAGCCTAAGCCTAAGCCTAAGCCTAAGCCTAAGCCTAAGCCTAAGCCTAAGCCTAAGCCTAAGCCTAAGCCTAAGCCTAAGCCTAAGCCTAAGCCTAAGCCTAAGCCTAAGCCTAAGCCTAAGCCTAAGCCTAAGCCTAAGCCTAAGCCTAAGCCTAAGCCTAAGCCTAAGCCTAAGCCTAAGCCTAAGCCTAAGCCTAAGCCTAAGCCTAAGCCTAAGCCTAAGCCTAAGCCTAAGCCTAAGCCTAAGCCTAAGCCTAAGCCTAAGCCTAAGCCTAAGCCTAAGCCTAAGCCTAAGCCTAAGCCTAAGCCTAAGCCTAAGCCTAAGCCTAAGCCTAAGCCTAAGCCTAAGCCTAAGCCTAAGCCTAAGCCTAAGCCTAAGCCTAAGCCTAAGCCTAAGCCTAAGCCTAAGCCTAAGCCTAAGCCTAAGCCTAAGCCTAAGCCTAAGCCTAAGCCTAAGCCTAAGCCTAAGCCTAAGCCTAAGCCTAAGCCTAAGCCTAAGCCTAAGCCTAAGCCTAAGCCTAAGCCTAAGCCTAAGCCTAAGCCTAAGCCTAAGCCTAAGCCTAAGCCTAAGCCTAAGCCTAAGCCTAAGCCTAAGCCTAAGCCTAAGCCTAAGCCTAAGCCTAAGCCTAAGCCTAAGCCTAAGCCTAAGCCTAAGCCTAAGCCTAAGCCTAAGCCTAAGCCTAAGCCTAAGCCTAAGCCTAAGCCTAAGCCTAAGCCTAAGCCTAAGCCTAAGCCTAAGCCTAAGCCTAAGCCTAAGCCTAAGCCTAAGCCTAAGCCTAAGCCTAAGCCTAAGCCTAAGCCTAAGCCTAAGCCTAAGCCTAAGCCTAAGCCTAAGCCTAAGCCTAAGCCTAAGCCTAAGCCTAAGCCTAAGCCTAAGCCTAAGCCTAAGCCTAAGCCTAAGCCTAAGCCTAAGCCTAAGCCTAAGCCTAAGCCTAAGCCTAAGCCTAAGCCTAAGCCTAAGCCTAAGCCTAAGCCTAAGCCTAAGCCTAAGCCTAAGCCTAAGCCTAAGCCTAAGCCTAAGCCTAAGCCTAAGCCTAAGCCTAAGCCTAAGCCTAAGCCTAAGCCTAAGCCTAAGCCTAAGCCTAAGCCTAAGCCTAAGCCTAAGCCTAAGCCTAAGCCTAAGCCTAAGCCTAAGCCTAAGCCTAAGCCTAAGCCTAAGCCTAAGCCTAAGCCTAAGCCTAAGCCTAAGCCTAAGCCTAAGCCTAAGCCTAAGCCTAAGCCTAAGCCTAAGCCTAAGCCTAAGCCTAAGCCTAAGCCTAAGCCTAAGCCTAAGCCTAAGCCTAAGCCTAAGCCTAAGCCTAAGCCTAAGCCTAAGCCTAAGCCTAAGCCTAAGCCTAAGCCTAAGCCTAAGCCTAAGCCTAAGCCTAAGCCTAAGCCTAAGCCTAAGCCTAAGCCTAAGCCTAAGCCTAAGCCTAAGCCTAAGCCTAAGCCTAAGCCTAAGCCTAAGCCTAAGCCTAAGCCTAAGCCTAAGCCTAAGCCTAAGCCTAAGCCTAAGCCTAAGCCTAAGCCTAAGCCTAAGCCTAAGCCTAAGCCTAAGCCTAAGCCTAAGCCTAAGCCTAAGCCTAAGCCTAAGCCTAAGCCTAAGCCTAAGCCTAAGCCTAAGCCTAAGCCTAAGCCTAAGCCTAAGCCTAAGCCTAAGCCTAAGCCTAAGCCTAAGCCTAAGCCTAAGCCTAAGCCTAAGCCTAAGCCTAAGCCTAAGCCTAAGCCTAAGCCTAAGCCTAAGCCTAAGCCTAAGCCTAAGCCTAAGCCTAAGCCTAAGCCTAAGCCTAAGCCTAAGCCTAAGCCTAAGCCTAAGCCTAAGCCTAAGCCTAAGCCTAAGCCTAAGCCTAAGCCTAAGCCTAAGCCTAAGCCTAAGCCTAAGCCTAAGCCTAAGCCTAAGCCTAAGCCTAAGCCTAAGCCTAAGCCTAAGCCTAAGCCTAAGCCTAAGCCTAAGCCTAAGCCTAAGCCTAAGCCTAAGCCTAAGCCTAAGCCTAAGCCTAAGCCTAAGCCTAAGCCTAAGCCTAAGCCTAAGCCTAAGCCTAAGCCTAAGCCTAAGCCTAAGCCTAAGCCTAAGCCTAAGCCTAAGCCTAAGCCTAAGCCTAAGCCTAAGCCTAAGCCTAAGCCTAAGCCTAAGCCTAAGCCTAAGCCTAAGCCTAAGCCTAAGCCTAAGCCTAAGCCTAAGCCTAAGCCTAAGCCTAAGCCTAAGCCTAAGCCTAAGCCTAAGCCTAAGCCTAAGCCTAAGCCTAAGCCTAAGCCTAAGCCTAAGCCTAAGCCTAAGCCTAAGCCTAAGCCTAAGCCTAAGCCTAAGCCTAAGCCTAAGCCTAAGCCTAAGCCTAAGCCTAAGCCTAAGCCTAAGCCTAAGCCTAAGCCTAAGCCTAAGCCTAAGCCTAAGCCTAAGCCTAAGCCTAAGCCTAAGCCTAAGCCTAAGCCTAAGCCTAAGCCTAAGCCTAAGCCTAAGCCTAAGCCTAAGCCTAAGCCTAAGCCTAAGCCTAAGCCTAAGCCTAAGCCTAAGCCTAAGCCTAAGCCTAAGCCTAAGCCTAAGCCTAAGCCTAAGCCTAAGCCTAAGCCTAAGCCTAAGCCTAAGCCTAAGCCTAAGCCTAAGCCTAAGCCTAAGCCTAAGCCTAAGCCTAAGCCTAAGCCTAAGCCTAAGCCTAAGCCTAAGCCTAAGCCTAAGCCTAAGCCTAAGCCTAAGCCTAAGCCTAAGCCTAAGCCTAAGCCTAAGCCTAAGCCTAAGCCTAAGCCTAAGCCTAAGCCTAAGCCTAAGCCTAAGCCTAAGCCTAAGCCTAAGCCTAAGCCTAAGCCTAAGCCTAAGCCTAAGCCTAAGCCTAAGCCTAAGCCTAAGCCTAAGCCTAAGCCTAAGCCTAAGCCTAAGCCTAAGCCTAAGCCTAAGCCTAAGCCTAAGCCTAAGCCTAAGCCTAAGCCTAAGCCTAAGCCTAAGCCTAAGCCTAAGCCTAAGCCTAAGCCTAAGCCTAAGCCTAAGCCTAAGCCTAAGCCTAAGCCTAAGCCTAAGCCTAAGCCTAAGCCTAAGCCTAAGCCTAAGCCTAAGCCTAAGCCTAAGCCTAAGCCTAAGCCTAAGCCTAAGCCTAAGCCTAAGCCTAAGCCTAAGCCTAAGCCTAAGCCTAAGCCTAAGCCTAAGCCTAAGCCTAAGCCTAAGCCTAAGCCTAAGCCTAAGCCTAAGCCTAAGCCTAAGCCTAAGCCTAAGCCTAAGCCTAAGCCTAAGCCTAAGCCTAAGCCTAAGCCTAAGCCTAAGCCTAAGCCTAAGCCTAAGCCTAAGCCTAAGCCTAAGCCTAAGCCTAAGCCTAAGCCTAAGCCTAAGCCTAAGCCTAAGCCTAAGCCTAAGCCTAAGCCTAAGCCTAAGCCTAAGCCTAAGCCTAAGCCTAAGCCTAAGCCTAAGCCTAAGCCTAAGCCTAAGCCTAAGCCTAAGCCTAAGCCTAAGCCTAAGCCTAAGCCTAAGCCTAAGCCTAAGCCTAAGCCTAAGCCTAAGCCTAAGCCTAAGCCTAAGCCTAAGCCTAAGCCTAAGCCTAAGCCTAAGCCTAAGCCTAAGCCTAAGCCTAAGCCTAAGCCTAAGCCTAAGCCTAAGCCTAAGCCTAAGCCTAAGCCTAAGCCTAAGCCTAAGCCTAAGCCTAAGCCTAAGCCTAAGCCTAAGCCTAAGCCTAAGCCTAAGCCTAAGCCTAAGCCTAAGCCTAAGCCTAAGCCTAAGCCTAAGCCTAAGCCTAAGCCTAAGCCTAAGCCTAAGCCTAAGCCTAAGCCTAAGCCTAAGCCTAAGCCTAAGCCTAAGCCTAAGCCTAAGCCTAAGCCTAAGCCTAAGCCTAAGCCTAAGCCTAAGCCTAAGCCTAAGCCTAAGCCTAAGCCTAAGCCTAAGCCTAAGCCTAAGCCTAAGCCTAAGCCTAAGCCTAAGCCTAAGCCTAAGCCTAAGCCTAAGCCTAAGCCTAAGCCTAAGCCTAAGCCTAAGCCTAAGCCTAAGCCTAAGCCTAAGCCTAAGCCTAAGCCTAAGCCTAAGCCTAAGCCTAAGCCTAAGCCTAAGCCTAAGCCTAAGCCTAAGCCTAAGCCTAAGCCTAAGCCTAAGCCTAAGCCTAAGCCTAAGCCTAAGCCTAAGCCTAAGCCTAAGCCTAAGCCTAAGCCTAAGCCTAAGCCTAAGCCTAAGCCTAAGCCTAAGCCTAAGCCTAAGCCTAAGCCTAAGCCTAAGCCTAAGCCTAAGCCTAAGCCTAAGCCTAAGCCTAAGCCTAAGCCTAAGCCTAAGCCTAAGCCTAAGCCTAAGCCTAAGCCTAAGCCTAAGCCTAAGCCTAAGCCTAAGCCTAAGCCTAAGCCTAAGCCTAAGCCTAAGCCTAAGCCTAAGCCTAAGCCTAAGCCTAAGCCTAAGCCTAGCCTAAGCCTAAGCCTAAGCCTAAGCCTAAGCCTAAGCCTAAGCCTAAGCCTAAGCCTAAGCCTAAGCCTAAGCCTAAGCCTAAGCCTAAGCCTAAGCCTAAGCCTAAGCCTAAGCCTAAGCCTAAGCCTAAGCCTAAGCCTAAGCCTAAGCCTAAGCCTAAGCCTAAGCCTAAGCCTAAGCCTAAGCCTAAGCCTAGAGCCAAACGGCCAAACGGCGGGCTCACGCCCGGAAAAGAACTAGAAGGGGTAATGATTGGCGAAACAACAGAACGTCGAGGAAATGGCAGAGATGGCAACATGACCTCGCGTTGGCCGAGATACCTTAAGCATAGGTTGGCCCCCATACCTCACTGACCCCTATGCATGCCACCCATCTGACCATGATTACCAGCAACGCGGGGTAGCAAAATATGGCGGGGGCTGGGTGTCGAGCCAGCTAGAGCCAAATGGCCAAACGGCGGGCTCACGCCCGGAAAAGAACTAGAAGGGGTAATGATTGGCGAAACAACAGAACGTCGAGGAAATGGCAGAGATGGCAACATGACCTCGCGTTGGCCGAGATACCTTAAGCATAGGTTGGCCCCCATACCTCACTGACCCCTATGCATGCCACCCATCTGACCATGATTACCAGCAACGCGGGGTAGCAAAATATGGCGGGGGCTGGGTGTCGAGCCAGCTAGAGCCAAACGGCCAAACGGCGGGCTCACGCCCGGAAAAGAACTAGAAGGGGTAATGATTGGCGATGCATCGCCATATGCTTGGAAACAACAGAACGTCGAGGAAATGGCAGAGATGGCAACAAGATCAATATTATAAACAAATTAGTTCCCAAGGTTTAATAAGGCTGTTTTCCCAATGAGCAATAATGAGGAAGCAATAGCAATAAGCAATAAATGGAAGAAGAGAAGTAAGTGGCACAATCTTTCAATTCCATCGTCTGGGGTTCATACTGGGGAGTAGTCAGTAGGGGGCGGGATAAACTTCAGCCGGTAAATATTGTAAAAATATTGATCTTTGATCTTTTGGATCGAAAATTTTCATCATTATTTTCAATGAATCATTTATCATGCATTTTCTCGCAAGTATATTAAATTACAAATGAGGTACATGAAATTACGATGCCACAGGTAGCAAAGGGAAAGGTTATGAGACGTTCAATATTTGACCCCGACGAGATATATACCATTCGAAAGAGCATGAAAAGGTATGTCAGATTTAAAAATTAGGTAAATCCATGGAAACCTGTCAATTTTGTGTTTTGAAAATGCCACATTTATGGAGGATGAAGCCGAACTATGTTATCCTTGAGAGAAGTAAAAATTAGAACTGGATCAATCAATATTCGCTGGGTGAAATGATTTTATGACAAATGATTTTGTAGAAGGTCTGGATTGTGTCGATGAAAACAACCGTAGCCGAAAGCTACGTAACTCGTCGTCTAACTAACTAACTCGTCTAACAATTGATGTGGGTCCACGGATGGCCAAAAATTCGATAATTCCCATACTTTTTTTCTAAAGAGGGGACCCCGAGTGCTGATCGCCGGCAACAGTGACTATGGTTAGGGTTCGATTTTAACAAAGTTTCTGGCTCCCCTCACTTTTGGGGTCAAAATCATTTTTTTGAAATTTAGTTATGTCACTTTATGTGCCATTTCGGATCGACATTTTCGTTTTTTCAGTCATATCTTACTTCATTCTCATTTTCTCGCGTTCTGAATCAGAAGTTCTGATGTGGAAATCCGCTTTCTACGCATGAAAACAATCCAGAAAAGCTATATTCCACATGATTTTGAGAAAGCCAATTTTTCGACCCCAAAAGTGAGGGGTGCCAGAAACTTTTTCAAAATCGACCCCTAGCCTTAGTCATTGGTGCCGGCGATCAGCACTCGGTACCCCTACTTTAGAAAAAAAGCATGGAAATTATAGAATTTTTGGCCATCCGAGGACCTGTTACGATCTCTGGTGGAGGGTCTCTTAAGCACCGTTAAACAGAACACTTTCGATGATTGAAAACAAAAGATCCTCGAGATCACTTGTCGAAATCACTGGAATAGTCGACAGGTCAGTCGCCTTTTTTCGATAGTCTAAAGATAAAATAGTGAACTGTTCAGTCGAAACTAAAAATCGACTTTCGACTAAGTAGATTTACATTATCACAATTATTTATCATGACTTCATTATCACAATTAATAAACACTGTTATCTCCTACATTGACAATGATGTCCATATTAGCATAATTATGCTTACGCAATACATGCTAAACGTCGAACGTCAGGAAAACATTGTAAGAGCTATTGACCGTATTATGTTTCTAGACCTTATTAGATAAGAGATCGAAATTCTGGAAATTTCCTAGGCGATGCACGACTATCGTCTATTGAAGCCGGACTATTGCTCTCTGGAGGAGTTGCATAAACAGAAGTGTCCATGCATTCATCATTTATGGCAAGTGAATTATCCGCTGAGAAGTCCACTTCTGTGGCTGTTGGCACCTTAGAAGCTGCTTGAAACATGGCCAATCGGGATAGTGGAATCCTGAAAGTTTTTGCTGTGTTTTTTTCAAGTTCATTCGCACTCACTTATCTCCTACACCAGCATTAAACTTCTTGTATACCGGCGTTACAGGGAATCGAGAGTGCGAAGCAGCGTCAGCTGATATAGTAGCGAATATAGTTGAAAAATGGATATGACCATGATTCATGATGGGACTTCTTTACTTTAGGGGGTAACCCCATATCTCCCCTCCGACCCCCTGAGTTACTCAGGGAGGGGAGGAGAACTACCCCCTCTTCATGGAGGGGGTGGCCAGCCAAAAATGACGGTTGACCACAAATGGCCACCCGAGCGCGCCGCTCCCTCCGCCAACCTGCGCTCTCTCACTCTCTCGCACGCTCTCTATTTTGTATACTCTCTCGTCGGTCAGATGCTGGATGCACGCATCTTTCTGTGCATATCGCCGGCCTAAGCCGTCTTTAGCCTAAGCGGTAAGCAACGATATGGTCTCCCCGCTTCGCGGGGAGACCATATCGTTGCTTACAGGGCTCCCCGCTTCGCGGGTCGCCATTATAGGGAAGGAAGGGTAGATGTGTAGAGTAAGGTATATGCTTGTGACATGTAATAAAGTTGTTTACTAGGGCGTGGAAGTAGTTGTTTATGTGTGAGCGCATCAGAGGGAAGGGGTAGGGAGTGAGAGGCAGTGTGTCAGGGACGCACAGGGGAGTGGGCGGAGTTACCCCCTAAAGTAAAGAAGTGCCTTCATGATTTTCAAACTGGAGCGAAAAGTCAGCAAATTTTGTTATTCAAGAAGTACCTGTAGCTTCATTTGTGTGCTGAAGCAGAAGTGTCGAGGAGACCGTTGGAGACTATAAAGAAAATTTGCCTAAAATGAGAGGACTCCGCAGAGCAAATATCCATAGTACTAAGTTAAGTTAATATCTATAGTACTAAGCACTGGTTAGTTTATTACTTATATTCATGTACGGGGTGGGAAGATATTAGGTTGATTCAAAAGTTTCTGACTATTTATGTTTCGATTGGTGTATTTAAACTCCCTGCAATTCCGTCATGGTTTTAGTTAAGGACATGGTACTAGACTGCAATAATATATTTGAATCGACCATAGCTCGTAATGCGCCCAAGAAAACCACTTCTAGGTAAAAACTTGCAAAAATCGTGATTTTTAGTGTTTTTGAATGACCACTGCTCCTCAAATATCTGCGGCCTACCCAATTAGCCCACAATATCTATGGCAGAATACAACTTGCTTGTTCATATAATGATGAAAAATCTTTTCCGTCATTTTTCGGTCAACAGCGTGCTTGAGAAACGGTAAACCGTCAAAAGTGCAGTTTTGGGCATCGAATCTCTGCAATCGAAAAAGCAGCAATATTTCGAAACACTCTATTAATAAAAAGATAGATGAATAGCCTCCAAAATTTAAATGTGTACTAGTACGGAAGGGCACTTCAGAATGATCAACAAATGATTGTTACTGATCGATCCGCACTTACAAAATACCGGCAAATGTATATTCGTAGAATTGCAATTGGTGCTGTACTGGGATTGAGGGCCATTTTCAAGCAGGCGTTTGTTTTTTTTCAATGCTTTTGCGTTAGGTCATACGTGGGCAGGCAACGGCCCACAATTTTTACGAAGTTGTTCAGTTCCTCCAGTACTTTGGCTCAAAGTAGCCTAGCAAACAGCGGTTTTAAAAATCTAATGCACTTGATCCTAATCAAATGCCCCCAGGAGAAAATCGAATGCCCGTGGATGGGGAGAAATTTTCAAAATTTTAGAAGTTGTTCAAATCTTCCAGAATTGTGGCTCAAAGTAGCCTATGGAACGGTCGTTCTAAAAATCTAATGTGTTTGATCCTAATCAAATGCCCCTATGAGATAATCTAATGCCCTCAAATTTGGGCCGGACCGTGCCCACCACTGCGTTAGGTAATTTATTAAGCCCACTAATTACCCTTTAAAACAATGCCTTAGCCTTGCTGATATCAAAGTTCTCGCTGGAATTAAAATTTATTCAAAACTGATATAAATTTCCATCAATTTTGACTTTAGCTGTGAACAGTGACATCTGTATTGATTGAACTGACCACTATAACACTAGTTATAAAGGGTTCTCAAGGCCACATAAGCTGTTGAAAACTATTAGCAGATTGATCGATTCCGAAGAACGGGAAGGTCAGTATGTCCGAACATGAAAATAGTCAGAAATTTTTGAATTAAAGATCCCCTGAACAGAATATTTTTTTTGAATTCGCGCCAAGTGCATGAGCCGCAATCCCTCGCGCGGTAATTCAAAAAAATTTGAATTCGCGGTACTATATGATACTGTAATAGATTTAGGTTATCGATTTACAGTATAATACAAAAATAAATTTTGAATTACCGCGCGAACCGCGCGAGGGATTGCGGTTCATGCACTTGGCGCGAATTCAAAAAAAATATTCTGTTCAGGGGATCTTTAACCTGATAATAGAATATGGTGTGGGCCTGAAACGTAACTCGAGAAATGAAACCGGACATTTCGTAACTATACTCTCGTAACCTCTCATTCGTCATTGTCGGCGAGGAAAGGGCCGGTCGGTCAGCCGGATTCGTGCAAAATACAACTTGTAAATGACATTGGCGGATTTACATTATCACAGTTACGAAATGTCCGATTTCGATAATGGAGTTTTGGGGAGATGAGTTTCGAATTGATCATTCCAGAGTGAGAATGACAAGTTGGTCGGTTTCATTTCTCGAGTTACGTTTCAGGCCCACACCACATAACTTGGTACTTTCTATAACCGTGCCAAGCATGCCCTCTTCGAGAAGGGAGTGGTCCCGCCTACTCCTTATTTCCACTATCCTCTATTCAAATTTTAGATGGAAGCTAGCCTCCATCCTCCGCGGGTAGACGCTAGCTCCTCCTCGCTCCCCATCTCCCTCGTGTGTGGAGTTCATGCGGGCGAGGCCTGGCAATGATCTAGAAAAGTTCCCAAAACCTGATATACTGCAGGAGGAGGCGTAGCCAGATAGCTGGTAGCATTGTGTCGCGGCTCTTCATCCTCGTCCGTGAAGCGAATGAGCGTGGGCGATTCGAGAGTGTCGTCACCCTAGATTAACATTTTTTTTGAGTATAGAAAACCCTATTGGCGATGGTGAGAAGAAAATTAAACGTTCCTTGAGGCGTAGCATAAGTTTGCTTAGTTTGCTTCGCATAGGCTTATTTTGCGTACCATTCTGATTAGACTGTTTTGGGTGACATTGAGGATGTTTTGTGTTAAACAGGAGGGAGAAATAATTAGCTAAAACTATAGATTATCAATCTTCTGTCTTCACGACCGTGTGTTCGATGTAACTCACAAAGCATTTTTTTGTTTCTCCGTAAAGTTTAATTTTTGATATTTATTTTAATAATTCTTTAAAGACGTGGATAGGCGTAATCAGTGGAGGTACGACATTTCCGCGACGGAGCTCCCTTCGCTTGAGAGTTTGCGCAGCAAATTGGGAGTTGTTTTATTGTTGCTTGTATGTGCTCCAATACCTTTGAATATACAATTCTTGTTTCCAGGCGATCTTGAGTTTCAACGTGTACGTTCATGGAAATCCAAATACCATGAACCCTTATACGTTGATTTCGAGTGAAACTTAAGATCACTTGGAAACAAAATTTATATATGCTTATGTATGGGAGCACATACTGGTAACAATGAAGTAACTCCCAAGTTGCTACGCCAACTCTCAGGCGAATGGCGCTCCGTTGCGGAAATTTCGGGCCCCCTAATCAGTAACCCCCGGAAGCCTTCCTCGTTGAGTGAGTCCGTCCTTCTCAACCAGTGCACAGCAGTGGTTGAATATAGCAGATGCGAAGGATTATTGCCGTCTCCATACAGCCTTCCAAACTGGAGTAGCACTGGCAAAACTTATTGGCGCGAGCTGTCTAAGACCTAAGGCTACCGTTGGGCACCTATGACTGTCTCTCGTTTCATTATGGTTTCGCAATCTGGTAAAGACCATTTCAAGCATATACACCCACCATCCTTTCACACAGTTTTAATCTTGCGAATGTTCGTTGGTAATGCTCATAGACGTGTTGTGCGTTGAACTCTACGCGACCTGAAATATAAAACTAAACTAAAAACAAAACACACTAAAAAGTGACCCGGGTACTACAGCCGTACGGAGTCTAAGCAATCTAAGAAAGACACAAGGGAGGGGGATTGGCTGGCTCTAAGGATAATGGGCGTGGCCTGGCCCCCCTCAAGTGTGAAAATGCTTAATATTGTACTTAAAAATTGTATGACCTTGATCATTCTGGCAAGTGTCTGCACGGCACCGACAAGGGAAAGGGCCGTCCTCAGTATCTACCTGAACAATTTCATTTTAATTTATTTCAATGACAAACTTTTAAGGACAATAATATTAAAATTAAAGAAAAATAAGATAAACGGAATGAATAGTAGCAAACGCCATGGAATTTCACCAATTTTTTCGATCACTATTTTTCAGATAACTCGAAAAGTATTCGATTCTTCCCAACCTGGCAAGGAATGCCATCTTTACTGCACTCGCACATGTTTGGCATGCAGCGTCCATCCTCGCAGCTGCACCCGCACTCTCGACGGCGTTGGCGGATCGACTCATGCTCCGGCAGAGTGTCCTCAACATTTCATCGTATCAGCGAGCTACCCCTCTTGTCCACTTTCTTCGGGAATCACTAAAGGATTTGTTTTGCTCTTTTCACCAGCTAACTAGTTCGCAATTTCGTGCGGCTAACTGAGAATCGGCATTATTGTGGTAGAACAGTGTGACTTGCGGCCTCTCTCTTTTGGAAAGCCCGCGTCGCGCGTCGCGTTCCGTGTTATCTCGATGACAAGCTTTCGAACACGCAAGCCGCATAGAGCCTTTTTTGGCGGCGGGGTCGAGGAGTGAGCTCGAATCCAACCTAAGGATCAACCATTCCAGCTTCTGGCAATCAGTATTCTCGTAAGGCTTAGACTCACATGGAACCGGTCAGAAGTCGCATATCCCAAAATTCATGAAAAATTCCCAGAAAATTCAGATCAAAATTCTGACCGGAAAATCACTTTCATCAGTTCCCAAATGTTTTCTTTGAAATTTTGCTGGAGAAAATGGGATTTACAGCGCACCCGCAACACAAAAGCGAGTCGATGAGCAAAATTTTCGCTGCGGTCGCGTTGTGGTTTTCGTTAATTTTTGTAATATTGCATGAAACTGTTAAAAGTTATTTTTCAAGGTTTTTTAGGATGGCTACTTTACTGAAATCACTCCCAAGGCACATTTAATTTTAAAATATTAGGAGTTATCGGAGCTTGCAAAAAATATAAAAGTCAGTTCTTGCTCCGATTTATTGGCTTGAGTAGAGTATTTGGCAGCTAATTTTTATGCTTAACAGACCGTCCATGAGAGAACGGAAGAGGTCTCGGATGGTAAAAAATAGAATATACCGTTAATTTTTTTCTGAAGTAAGGGTCCAAAGTTAGGAACACAGGCACCAATAGCTCGTTCTAGGTAAGGTTCTAGGTCGTTTTTGAAAAAGATACAGTAACCCACCAATTTTGAGGTCTAAAATTTTAGTATCACAGAATTTCACAAGAAATTGATTTTCTGGTGTGTTTTCACTCGTAGAAAACGAATTTCCACATTAGAGCTCACGAGATGTCGAATAGTAAAAGCTATGTCCAAAAAACCGATGTTGTCGATCGAAATCGGCTGACATCTGCTCATAACTAATTTGGATGCCCCCGGTGGGCGTGTTTGCATTACATTTTCGGAATCTACGTGCAAAAATGTACATAATATGATTTTTTCAGATTTTTAAAAACAAGGCCTTTTTGGGAATCCGCATTCAAAGATAGGACTCGCCATTTGGGCGAATACTGTAGTTCAGTTCACAATGGGCACAACGACCTAACTCCTGGCTAGAAATCTAGAGGAGATCAAGCTAAACATTTCATCTGTTGAAAGTGAGTTTCTATCTTTTCGTTGAAGCGCGCTACAGATCCTACAAGTTAGCAACATTGGGCCAGAATCCCGGAGAGCGCGCGCTCTAACCGTCTTGCGCTCTCGCCGATTGCCCCCCCCCCCCCCTACTTAGCGCTCTCTCGCGCGCATCCAGCATCGTGTTTGCCAACGTCCAGGCTCTGTAGCGCGCTTCAACGAAAACATAGAAACTCACTTTCAACAGATGAAATGTTTAGTTTCATCTCCTCTACATTTCTAGCCATGGGTTAGGTCGCTGTGCCTATTGTGAACTGAACTACAGTCTTCGCCCAAATAGCGAGTCCTATCTTTGAATGCGAATTCCCAAAAAGGCCTTGTTTTTAAAAATCTGAAAAAATCATATTATATACATTTTTGCACTTAGATTCCGAAAATGCAATGCAAACACGCCCACCGGGGGCATCCAAATTAGTTATGAGCAGATTTCTGCCGATTTCGACCGACAAAATCGTTTGTTTGGGCATAGCTTTTACAGATCGACATCTCGTGAGCTCTAATGTGGAAATTCGTTTTCTACGAGTGAAAACACACCAGAAAACCTATTTCTTGTGAAATTATGTAATACTAAAATTTTCGACCCCAAAATTGGTGGGTTACTGTATCTTTTTCAAAACCGACCTAGAACCTTAGCTATTGGTGCCTGTGTTCCTAACTTTGGACCCTTACCTCAGAAAAAAATTACAGGAATATTCTAAATTTTAACATCCGAGCACCCCTCCCAGTTGTTACGTTTTCTCGTGGACGGTCTGTTAATCAACAGTTCGGTGATAAGACAATTCTAACAAAATAAGTCGAATGATGACGCTTCGAACACATTTTTTCGATCTAGGACGTTTCGCACAACTCGATTCGAATAATTCCAGCTCGAACAAATACATTTCGAACAAGGACGTTTCGCACAATTTCCCTTGAAATTTGTTATTGTGATTGTTTTTATATTATTATAAGTTTCAGCTTTGTTTAATACATAATTCATAAAAATATTAGAGAAAAATAATGTCAATTAAGTGGAAACAGCACCAGTTCGAAGTGGAGTGTTTCCGAAGTAATGTGCGCGCTCACGAAAATTGTGCGAAACGTCCTAGTTCGAAGTGGATTGTTCCAATTTGATTTTTCCCAAATGAATTGTTCGAAACGTCCTGGTTCGAACAAGCATTATTCGACTTTGTTTGTTCGATGTGTCTTATCACCAACAGTTCCTCAAAACCTCCAGATGATGGTTAAAACTTTGCGCACAAAATATACCTGAAGCGTAATTCTGCGGAATTCATCGGGCGCAAATGTTAGCCAGGAGCAATATTCTCAAGAATGTACGGTATGCGTTAAATGTGCGAACAATTCTCAACACGACTTTTCTGACGATCAAGTTTACGGTTTTTTAAGCGACCTTAAGTTCACTGTGTCTCGATGGTGAGGATCATTTGCCCCCGTTCTGGGGGCGGGGATAGGGAGCCTGACCTAGCGCGGAACTAGAAATTTCACAAGAAGACTACGTGAAAAATGAGGTATTAAAGTTCACTTGATGCCTCTTTAAAGAATAACTTACTCTCGAAACCTTCACGCCGCTTTCCTTCAGCATTCGGCTGCGCTGCTTAGAAGTCAATGGCTCGATGTGTCTGCAAATGTATCACCTGGAAAACTAAATTGTATTTGGAAAATCCGTTCGCTTGAAACTGTGAATACCAAATGAAGAAAAACTGTGACCAAAGTGTAAAAACCGGGGCATCACTTAGAGAATTAAATTTTCTAAATGATGCAAGAGTTCAAAAGGAGGGTCAGTCTATGTTACGAAATAAAACAAGAGCAGAAAAACAACACGAGCGATTCAGTTGATCTACTTCACAAATTACAACCGGAAAGCCAATGTCGCAATCGATGCATACAGGCCAAAGTTCAACCACCTTGTCAAAATGAACGAACTTTCCGGACACCCAAATATAAATTAGAATTCCTCACGCAATATACCTCGTAGTATATTTTTCTCCTGGAGGAAGTCTCCGGGGTGACGAATGAGTAGGTAATCGCACGCATGTGTGTGGTCTGATTTCACCATCAGATAGTTCCTGTATATGAATAAAATTGACATCGTGAAACCGCTTTCAAAACGAATAAAACCGACAGAACACTAATTTTTTTTAAAAAAATCAGTGATGAAATATATATTGCCGGATTCATGGCCGAGTGGTCTGAGGCGCTTGCATTTTGGAAATACGGTAAGAAACGTGAGGTTTGGTTCGAATCCCACCGTACATAAACACGTTTGCCAAGCTTACAGGAATGTCTGCTGAACTCTTCGTAGCTTGGCAAAAGTTGCAAAACACATAGAATCGGGGGATTCGAACCCTCATACCCATGTTTCCAAAATGCAAGCGAATAAGGTAATAGGCCATGCTTTCTGGCGTTGTCCAGCGCATGTATTTCATATCTGGCAGAAAACTATATGGGTGAGTGGTCAGTGGTCAGAGCAAGGGGCTACTGAAACTGGCGTTTCGCCGCCTCCTAATTGATGACTCTGGGTAAAAATGAGTTTAAAATATTATATCTAGGTTTCCCCTGTCAACAATGTGAGAAAAATTGGGCACAACTTTTACATTGTCATGTACACTTTTCATTGTAACTATTCTCAACAACCCTTCAAATTTTCCCCAAAAACATGCAAAACACGCATTAAATTCAAACAACTCCATGTCTTCTTCAAACAAGCACCTGAGAGATAAACTGTGACGTGTTTCTTTGGAGCGTTTTACAATGAATCCGACTTTAAAACCACTGCCCGGAGAACTAAACTTGTTGATAATATAAATTACCTCATCCTCATTTCCTCCAAGAGTATTATCCAACGTATCTCCTTCCTGAATGAGCAAGCTGTGCTGCTCTTCATCGTGATGGCGCTCCTTCATACCTGGAAATATGTAAAATCCGATAAAATCTGCATATCATAGGAGACTGATATTTGTTAACGTAAATATATTCTACTATTAATCATTCCAAGATATAAAAGACAATTTCAATTTCAGATAAATTGTTAGCCCTACTTTTTACAATGATAAAGTGCAATTAGAGGGTGATATAATCAAGCAAATTGATCTCTTCATCCATTACCTCCTCATCACGGCTAAGGATGGCAATTCGAAGTTGGCGAATTCGCGAAACCGCGCTTCTCTAATGCAAATTCGCAACCGCTAATGGAGGCGAGGGGGGATATGCGAATTCGCATCGTTTCCCTCTTGCTCTCCCTCCCACTCTCTTAAGGGCGCGAGAGTGCTAATACGTGCAAATCTCTAACGCTGGTAAGAGATTTGCACGTATTAGCACTCAAGCCTAAGCCTAAGCTAAGCTGAGTTCGAGAGATCGGAGGAAGAGGCCGACCGAGGGGCGGAGTTAGTGACTCTGGTTTTCACAAAGAAGTGGTCAACCAGTCCTCCTACGATATGCAAGTTCAGAGAGTCGGATATATTATTCATTCTCATTGAAGAGGAGTGATGCATACGGTAGTCAACCATTACACCGTGTAATTTACACGGAACTTCCGTGTTTCAGAAGTAGCCATATTCAAAAATGCGACCGACAAAAATGCAGCCTAATATTAAGTGAGAAAAGAAAGGGAATTGTAAATTGGTAGAAAATTTATTGTGGCAGAATATATATCGATTATTATTTAGCACGTGGAATAGCAATTGGAGACGTAATTTTTACCAGATTGTAACTGTACATCTTAGCTTTAAAGAATATTATTCGTAATATTTTCCGCGTATTTTAAGACGACTAACGAGCCAGAATTAGGAGATCCCTGCTGTTTTGGAAAAAGTGAAACATCACTCACCAAGACAAACTTCGCCAGTAGTGGGAACGGAGAGGAAGCCCTGAGTTCTCTCGAAGAGGAACACTTTCACACACGCGAAGCGAACAGTACGGGCACTAGAATTACATTTGGAATTACATGACTCTGTGATATGATGCTTCGATTAAAGCTTGAAAAGCACAAGAGGAAAACCACTCAAATGTATTAAGAGCCCGTTTGCGTAAGAATCGGACAAATCTGAGTAGATTTGGCACAGGTTAAAAAGGTCGAATCGCTGAAACTTTGTGATTTGGGGAAATCTGACAAGCTGATCATGTTCATTTTGATCAAAGGTCTGTCGTTGACCCCAGACGCCGTGACGTCGAAATGTGCCAATTTCGCATATCTGAATTCAGGATATTGCTAAAATTAAGCCAACATATATTCCGGGGCAGAATTGGACGGCGATCACGGCTATCCATTTCATTTTTCATGAATAATTAACACTAATTAGTAAAATCCAACTTTTTATACGTGCAAAGTATTCGGGGAGATCAGTACCATTCTGACCGCCTTGACGAGAGGATTCCAAAATGTCTTCAAATGTGAGAAAAAGCGTCGCCGAAAGATTTGTGGTGCGAAATAGTGAACTGTTTTGCGTGCAAAGTCAGTGATCCCATCAACTCGTCCCTTGATCTACCGGCGTCTCTCTGTCTAGTGACCTCTTCCCTTCCCTCTCGCTGCCTGCACTCTCTCCTCTCCTCCTTGTCTCCCACACTCTACTTGATGGGATCACTGACTTTGCACGCAAAACAGTTCACTATTTCGCACCAAAAATCTTGCGGCGACGCTTTTTCTCACATTTGAAGACATTTTTGGAATCCTCTCGTCAAGGCGGTCAGAATGGCACTGGTCTCTCCGAATACTTTGCACGTATAAAAAGTTGGATTTTACTAATTAGTGTTAATTATTCACGAAAAATGAAATGGACAGCCGTGATCGCCGTCCAATTCTGCCCCGGAATATATGTTGGCTTAATTTTAGCGATATCCTGAATTCAGATATGCGAAATTGGCATATTTCGACGTCACGGCGTCTGGGGTCAACGACAGACCTTTGACCAAAATGAACATGTCTATCGTGATCAGCTTGTCAGATTACCCCAAATCACAAAGTTTCAGCGATTTGACTTTTTAAACTCATGCCAACAATTGTCCGATTCTTACGCAAACGGGCTCTTAAAGCAGTATGAATAAAAATATACAAAAACATATAACCATACTATTATAATGATTGGTTGAAGGGAGCAATCTCCCCCAAAGTACATTGATTACCTTTGATTGTTCTGCGATCTTTGCATCGTTGCCTTTTCAGGTGCTACTGAAGGATCCCTTGGAGAAAGCCCCGCGCGATTCACGAACAAGTCCTTTTCAGGCCTTGAATATATATGAGAGAGGAAATATTTAAGCCTCTCACTTTTCTTCCATCATCGCCTCCTCTTCGTCCGTTCGAGATCGTATGGAGTTGTGATCTCTGCTCGTCTCTACCACGTTACATGGAGATGCTCTCGTTCGTGGTCGACTCATGATTGTTTTCCTGTCCTCTAGAGCCAGATTGCGCTGAAATGTCATTTACAAGTTCGAAATGCGCTACCGATAATTTCCATACCGCCTCCTCATCGACATCACCGTTTTCAATCTCGAGACGTCGCATTTTCTTTGAACGACGGATTGGCTTTGGTGTCGTTTTTGATCCTGAGAATACATTGGGCCTATTTTCATATCATGAGGCACACGGACCTTTTTCAATAGTCGAATCCAGTATCCTGCCCTGTAGAATTGAAGAATCATCACGTAGGAAGAACGAAGCCGAAGGGAACTGAAAAAAATGCTCAACTACTCGTCAATGTTGAGTTTTTTTCAATTGATTAGTGGTTAGATTCTTAAGGTTGGCAATTCGAGACACACCTCCCCATAGACGGGGAGGTATTGATGCTGCATTTCAAGATCCGGGAGGATGTCCACTAGTTCAGCCACAAACGCCGCAGTGTTTACGGAAACGTTTCGAAACGGATACCCGAAAATTAGAAGAAATATTATAGGCACTGTCTGAAAACCGGAAGGGTATTATTTCAAGCAGCAAGATGATCCAAATTTGCGCCTCACCCCTCCTCGGATTGCGAAATTAAGTGAAGGTAAGCGTAGCGGTCTCGCTATCTTGTCTCGAATTGCGAACCTTAGCGATCCATCAACACTTATTACGAGCATTTTCCATTTTTCGTTTATACAATGAAAGTTGGTGGAAAATTTAAGCAGAGCATGGCAAAAACATACATAATTGTTAGGAGTCGTAGCATGAACTGCGGAAGATTCACTCGTATCCCTTGGTTTCTTCTGAATGAATTCGAAATTATCGTTGTCTGATCCCGACTGCATACGTTGTCTCTGTAAAAGATACGAAAGTGGACAATGAAGTAAAGAATCCTCTCTAAAATTTTCATTTGATTACTTGTGTGAGCATGACAAGTATTCGAAACAACAACAAAAGTGGATAAAAGTCGTTCTTCCCAAACTTTCGTAGATAATGTATTATTTCGTAGACGAAATAATACATGAAAGTCTCGTAGTACTGATTTAGTAGAACAAAAATCAGGGCTAATCTATCTAAGCAAAATAACCTTAATATCACTCGCCTTTATAAGCCTAGTTAAAGGCGAAGGAGGTGGGCAAGGATGCTCAGCAGTTTTTGCAATTACTGGTTCTGTTATTACTGTTTTCTTAGTAGCGGAACAATTATTTATTTCTGCACTATCGACTGGCAAGACAATAGATGAGGTATTTCGAGCGAGGTCCAAAGACGAATGACTGCAAAAAAATATGTGCGTGCAGTTCTGAATGGAATAGTATAGTGATCAACTTTGAACAACGGGAATCAAATCAGGCATGAAGTAGCAGCAAAACATTTTCAATAATCAGCTGCTATAAAAGCTGTCATGATGTTTCCAGTCGGGAAAATACATGCGGCTTCCACGGCGAGAATATTGAAAAGTTACTAAATTTAAATTGCCTTTAGAAACCCATAAAAATATAATTCAAGGATGACTTACTGCTTCCGAATATTCACAGTCGATTCACTGATGGATTGAGCAGAGCTGATATGTGACGTATGAGCTGCAAGTTTTTAAAAAATTGAACAACTGTCGAGGCAGAGTTTGAGTAGCAGTTTTAATCTTTTTTTCTGTTTTCTTTTTGAGTTTTTTTGGTTATGACAAAGAAGTGAACCTATTTGTAAATTAGAAAGAATGGGACAGGAAGGAAGTTCACGCAACCGTGACATACTCACAGATGTCAGATTCAATAGGTATCCACCTTCCGTGGGAAGGTGGCGTATCCGGGCTTTGCAAGCAAAGTCAACAGCTAAGTGAATTTTGGCGAAATTTCAATTCAATAAAAGGAGTGAGATCATACTATTCACAACAATCAGTTCAATAAAAGTATCGGGATCAACAGCCAAAATTCGCGCTCTATTTTCAAGTGTCGCTGTTGGCAGAGTTGCAAAATACGAATAAATACAGTCAATACAACATATTACGAACCAAATATCATAACTTGTCAAAAGTTATCATAACTCTTTATAAGTTTTACGCACAGAGTGCACCAACGAACGAATTAAGTTAATTTCTTGAATATGACCATTATCTGGGATGCTGATCAATTTGTATCCAATACATTTTTGAAATATGTTGAAAAAACGAATGCAAAATGCGCCTCTTTTCGCGAACGACTTTTAGCCGGGACCGGAGAAAGGTGAATCCAGCGCCTGCGTGCGCTCAGAGCCAGAACTGCATTTCAGTTCGCGTACTTTGCGATTCTCTTAGCCTTGAGCTCGCTGTTCGGTGCTTCTCGTTTTCTCATTTTCCTACCGTTTATTGTTCGAGTTTTTACGTCAATTCATGCTCGCCGACCATTGCCGACCGCGTGTGTTCATAATCCGAG
Source organism: Pristionchus mayeri (assembly GCA_036245805.1). Lineage (NCBI taxonomy): Eukaryota > Metazoa > Nematoda > Chromadorea > Rhabditida > Neodiplogasteridae > Pristionchus > Pristionchus mayeri. The sequence goes on along the minus strand of BTRK01000005.1, from coordinate 50,298,310 downwards.
AGAACATGCTCACGGGTTCGCTTTGATTCTGTGTTTGTGTTCCGTCACTCCATCTGTGCTACTTGTATTTGGTGTTTCTGTTTAATGTGCTATCATTTATAGTGCCCGGTCTCTCCGGAGTGAGCAGCCACCTCGGCCGCTACACGGTTCGTCTAAATTTCTTTGTTGAAATGTTCCCTTTATTACTTGCGAGTATTGCTACCTTATTACCAGTACTTTCAAAAGCATGTTCTTGTTACAGGTGAAGAAAATGAAGAAAAGGAAAAGAGAAAAGAAGGGGAGGAAGAAGAAGATGAGGAAAGGAGGCGAGGTGAGTCGTTTTTATCGTTTCTGCTATTTTTTTTCCCTGGAAAACCCTTTTTTAAAGGCGAACCTCTGCTCAATTTTTTTTCTTGAACCAATAACTTGTAAATATGCAGTTGTTTATTTATGTGCTGCAGATTCCGCCTCCCCCCTCCCCTCCTCCCGCCCTCGCCACCGTTTTTGTAAGGTTTTTTGTTGATAAAATTGTTCATTTTACTCGATTTGTTGACTTGTTTATATTGAATTAAATATAAAACACGGGAGGGAGGATACAGACGTTGGCTGTAAGAACTTGGGGCAATTTATGTCTAATAGTTATCATTCTAGTTTTACTTTAGTGAGGATAATGGGCAAAGGAATGGACTAGTTCATTTCATCCTCGCTCGAGGACAACTCGTGCCCTTTTTCTCAATGGGGGACTTGGTTGTGCTCCCTCTTCCTCCTAGGTGCTATCATCTCGTCTAGATCATTCTGTAGTTCCGTCATCTTATCTCCGATATATACGTTCCGCTCGTACAGCAGTCTGTCATTCTATGTCCCTCTTCGATCGAGAATTTCTACCGTATTTTTGGGAAGCACGGTCTACTGGAATCCTAGAAGATCCATGTTTGCATAAGCGATCATACTGCAGTACACTCTGTACAATTAGAGATACAGTAAGCTGCAAACTTCCACAGTCGCGATATTGTACTACATTCTGTTGTCGGTCGTGCAGTCGTGGGTGATACGGTAGATTGAGGAGAGTTCCGTGAGGTAGATGGTGCCCGACTTTCCGATGATGAGATGGAAGGGGAGGATGCACTCGATCGATGGTCGCAGTACGAGCAGCAGACGAAGAGGCTCTTATACGGGATGAGGAAACAGGGAGTACGGTAGCAGGAGGGCGCGAGGTACGGTAGGAAGATGGATATATGATACGGTAGCAGGAGGACGCGAGGTACGGTAGGAAGATGGATATATGATACGGTAGCAGGAGGACGCGAGGTACGGTAGGAAGATGGATAGATGATACGGTAGCAGGAGGACGCGAGGTACGGTAGGAAGATGGATAGATGATACGGTAGCAGGAGGACGCGAGGTACGGTAGGAAGATGGATATATGATACGGTAGCAGGAGGACGCGAGGTACGGTAGGAAGATGGATAGATGATACGGTAGCAGGAGGACGCGAGGTACGGTAGGAAGATGGATAGATGATACGGTAGCAGGAGGACGCGAGGTACGGTAGGAAGATGGATAGATGATACTGTAATTAATGTAAGTAGCAGCAGCACGTATATTGGCTGCATAATGGTTCGAACGCGTAAGAATGAGGGACTTGCCCGCTTTCTTCTGGTCGTCAGTACAATAATTGTGAATAATAATTGCTAATTAATAAATTTTATTATAGTCCCACTAATTAATATATTCTCTGCCAAAATTGCCCCGGCGCGAAGAAAAAATAACTAATAAAGTTAAAGTGAAAGAGAGACCCGTGTGTACCCTTGTAGTAGGAGAAGAAGAAGTTGATCTACCACCATCAACCATCCTCTTTATGATTCTTCCTATCTCGCGCACTTCTCCCTTCTTTCTGTCATGAGCTACCGTATCCGCGATAGGTCGACGGTTGACTTCCATTTTTTCAGACTTGAAACATTTATGTTGAAAGCTTAAAAAGGAAGTGGCTGGAGTATTATACGTATCGAATTCACAATTATTGTACTGATGACCAGAAGAAAGCGGGCAAGTCCCTCATTCTTACGCGTTCGAACCATTATGCAGCCAATATACGTGCTGCTGCTACTTACATTAATTACAGTATCATCTATCCATCTTCCTACCGTACCTCGCGTCCTCCTGCTACCGTATCATCTATCCATCTTCCTACCGTACCTCGCGTCCTCCTGCTACCGTATCATATATCCATCTTCCTACCGTACCTCGCGTCCTCCTGCTACCGTATCATATATCCATCTTCCTACCGTACCTCGCGTCCTCCTGCTACCATTATCATATATCCATCTTCTTACCGTACCTCGCGCCCTCCTGCTACCGTACTCCCTGTTTCCTCATCCCGTATAAGAACCTCTTCGTCTGCTGCTCGTGCTGCGACCATCGATCGAGTGCATCCTCCCCTTCCATCTCATCATCGGAAAGTCGGGCACCATCTACCTCACGGAACTCTCCTCAATCTACCGTATCACCCACGACTGCACGACCGACAACAGAATGTAGTACAATATCGCGACTGTGGAAGTTTGCAGCTTACTGTATCTCTAATTGTACAGAGTGTACTGTAGTATGATCGCTTATGCAAACATGGATCTTCTAGGATTCCAGTAGACCGTGCTTCCCAAAAATACGGTAGAAATTCTCGATCGAAGAGGGACATAGAATGACAGACTGTTGTACGAGCGGAACGTATATATCGGAGATAAGATGACGGAACTACAGAATGATCTAGACGAGATGATAGCACCTAGGAGGAAGAGGGAGCACAACCAAGTCCCCCATTGAGAAAAAGGGCACGAGTTGTCCTCGAGCGAGGATGAAATGAACTAGTTAGAATGATAACTATTAGGCATAAATTGCCCCAAGTTCTTACAGCCAACGTCTGTATCCTACCGTGTTTTATATTTAATTCAATATAAACAAGTCAACAAATCGAGTAAAATGAACAATTTTATCAACAAAAAACCTTACAAAAACGGTGGCGAGGGCGGGAGGAGGGGAGGGGGGAGGCGGAATCTGCAGCACATAAATAAACAACTGCATATTTACAAGTTATTGGTTCAAGAAAAAAAATTGAGCAGAGGTTCGCCTTTAAAAAAGGGTTTTCCAGGGAAAAAAAATAGCAGAAACGATAAAAACGACTCACCTCGCCTCCTTTCCTCATCTTCTTCTTCCTCCCCTTCTTTTCTCTTTTCCTTTTCTTCATTTTCTTCACCTGTAACAAGAACATGCTTTTGAAAGTACTGGTAATAAGGTAGCAATACTCGCAAGTAATAAAGGGAACATTTCAACAAAGAAATTTAGACGAACCGTGTAGCGGCCGAGGTGGCTGCTCCCTCCGGGGAGACCGGGCACTATAAATGATAGCACATTAAACAGAAACACCAAATACAAGTAGCACAGATGGAGTGACGGAACACAAACACAGAATCAAAGCGAACCCGTGAGCATGTTCTCTCGGATTATGAACACACGCGGTCGGCAATGGTCGGCGAGCATAAATTGACGTAAAAACTCGAACAATAAACGGTAGGAAAATGAGAAAACGAGAAGCACCGAACAGCGAGCTCAAGGCTAAGAGAATCGCAAAGTACGCGAACTGAAATGCAGTTCTGGCTCTGAGCGCACGCAGCCGCTGGATTCACCTTTCTCCGGTCCCGGCTAAAAGTCGTTCGCGAAAAGAGGCGCATTTTGCATTCGTTTTTTCAACATATTTCAAAAATGTATTGGATACAAATTGATCAGCATCCCAGATAATGGTCATATTCAAGAAATTAACTTAATTCGTTCGTTGGTGCACTCTGTGCGTAAAACTTATAAAGAGTTATGATAACTTTTGACAAGTTATGATATTTGGTTCGTAATATGTTGTATTGACTGTATTTATTCGTATTTTGCAACTCTGCCAACAGCGACACTTGAAAATAGAGCGCGAATTTTGGCTGTTGATCCCGATACTTTTATTGAACTGATTGTTGTGAATAGTATGATCTCACTCCTTTTATTGAATTGAAATTTCGCCAAAATTCACTTAGCTGTTGACTTTGCTTGCAAAGCCAGGATACGCCACCTTCCCACGGAAGGTGGATCTCGGGACTTTTATTGGCGCGGAGCGAATTATTTCTTTACGTTATTAGCGTTTTCGACTAAGTGTATTGAAAAGGTAGAGATGGAAAAGCATCGGCAAACCTAAGAGTCTTTTCTATGTCTTGTGGTCAAAATCTCGCGAGATAATTGAATCATCTCCCCCTCATTCTTCGTCGCATTTTGACGCCACGACCCAATCGGCCGAGAATAGACTGTGCCGCCTTCTAGACCTGGCAGTTGGCGTTTGCAATTAGCTAATATGATTATCATGCCTCATCATGTATTGTAAATGAGGGCAAATGTAAAGTAACTCAGGTCGGAAGCTTTCAAGTCCCTCCTCCGCCCTCTCCTCTCCCAGAGTTCTGAGGGTACAATAGTACAAAACTCTAGAGGGTACAATAGTACAAAACAGAAAGTGCCCGTTCGACCCCAACAAACCATGCAGCCATGTATAATTAAGATGCAGATTTCGAAAATGGTACTCGCTTTACATTAATTTGAACTTTGTATTTCATAGTATGTTTACAACCGTTGAGCTGACCTGAGAGAGAGGCGCGGGAAAGACTGAGTGGGAGGGGGAATTTACGTAATTTTTTTATCAATTACGTTCTTGACAGTGCAAAAAAATATATTAATGAGAACAAAATCCTTATTAATTAAGTTTTGGGTGAAATTGTGCGAAATGTCCTAGTTCGGAATGTCGTTATTCGATTTTGTTTGTTCGAGATGTCTTTTCACCTTCTGAGCCTCACCTTGATTGATATTGAGACCAGTATTGTCCAACTCGGTGGTGAATGTTGAATCTTTCAGACCGACAACAACCGAAGGATACGACCTGGAAATATAGGGATATCCCATAATTTGGGTTGTCTAAGAGTCTGTGCACGCAAAAATTTCAACATTTTGTGAGAAGTGGTTATCAAGAGTGCTGATCATCATGGTCTACTTCATTTTGCTCCAAAGAGGATGGTGCAGCCAGGTTGCACACCACCTCGTTTTAGATTTTCATTAATTACTCAAAAACTAAGTGGGCAAATGACACGTAATTTTAGAGCTGGTAAATCTGGCTATGATTGTCTTGATAACAATTTTAGAGTAAAAATCAAATTATGCAAATTCATCGACAATTGTGATTTCGAATACTAGGAAGTAGCAAGGCGCATATTTATATACAAAATTTGGCACTACTACAGAAGCCCTAATTGGGGTACTAATAGCATTTAATTGTATCGGGAGTAAACCCCCCAAGCGTGTTGCGACTCCACTCCCACTGTGTCCCGCAAATATGGTTCGCAAAAATTGTACAAATAATTGTCTCGGACAATTAATTGTCCGAAATTTGAGACAATGAATTGATTGGTACAAATGCATGGTCCCAATGTTATCATAGTGTTGAAAATTGTAAAATTAAAAAAAATAAATTGGGAAATATTTCATCATGTGTATTTCTTAAACTACTGGTACTGTAGATTGGACAACTGATTAAACGTCAACAGACCTGAGTAATCCCGAGTTGGTCTTTGCCAATCGCGATGGCGATGGTGGGCGAATACGAACCACAGAAGAAGTACGACTTACCTACAAAAAAATTATTCAAGGAGGAATTTTCAGAAATGTCGGAGAAGTGTTTATGAGGCTGGTCGCCTAACATTAAGAATCGCACAATAGTGTGTTGACTGAACACTGTTTAAACAATAAGATAAAAGTAAAGGTAAGAGTGTTAGGATTTTACACGCAAAGCGAGCTGTTCCTCTCAATCTACAGTAGCAGACAAAAGTTTAGCCCCAAAATTCGAATTGCAATAACTTCTTTTAAAATGAGCTAGAGGGCATGAGGAATAGCCTTTCAAGAGTCGCGCGTTAGATGGGTCAATATATAATTCCATTTATTTCGTGTTGATGCTGTTTTAAAAAAAAGAAATTTTTAGGATATCAATATTATCTGCTCCTCTCTAGATTAGATTATATAACACGGGTATCACAAATGTGCGGAAAATTATTTCCACCAACTTTTAGTGCTTCCCGAACCGACTATACATTAGGAAAACGATCGACGCGGGCGGGAAAGTGATCCAGCCATTCTAAAAAGTTGGGAATCATATCTCCAATACATTTTAATGATTCCTACGCAAAAAAACTTAATTTTATCTAACTTTCCCGTAAAGTTGTGAATGCCCAAAAATGGTCATGCAAGAAAAGGGATTTTTTGATGTCGATGAAAACATTTCCATGTAATTGAAATACACGTAAAATTTTGAAAAAATTAATTAAAAAATAAGATCAAGTTTAAAACGTAATTTTCACGGTGTGACATACGTGCCGCCGCGCGGGATAAAAAAGAAACATGCAGCAAATAGCAAGCCCGCGAAAATTCAACTTGTTACTTGTCACACCGTGATTTTAGATATTTTGATAGTGTGTGCGTGTGTGCAATTGTCGAAAGAGTATGTCACAAACATTTTAAAAAGTGGTCATGTTTCTAAAATTTAATATGAAATCGATTAAAATGGGTACCTGTTTGTCGCAATTCTATCAAAAATTACTAAAAATAGGTACGTTTTCTATTTTTGCACTGGTCTGGACCGGCCACGTTATGCCCTTTAGGTCCTAAATTTCGACCACTGGCGACAAGAGATTTACGATTTACATAAAGTTTTGCCTCTTGGTCCTCGCATGCGCAATATTCACGAATGGCAAGAGAATGAAGTGTATTTTAATCTAGATCGACATGAGACAAATTGCAAAACATTCCATACTGATTCGATCGCCGCTAAAACGTTTTTTTTATAGTTGTTCATTTCCAATAAATTCTTATGTATCAGAAATGTTATTCATTACAGACGTGAATACCTCGAGATTTTCTGGCGGCGTACTGGCGGCTGATTTTGAAGCAAGAAGTCGGCGGGGGAACCCTGCAACAAAGTGTTCTTGAGCTCAATTGACTAAAAAAAGAATGGAGAGAAATAACCTGTCTGTTCCTCCGTTGAGAATTTAGTATGAAGCGTTGACTTGATCTTTGCCTCAGTAGTCTGTTCGGGCTCCTCTTGAAGTCCTTCTATCGGTTGCAGGCGAGTAGTCGCGAGACTTCTTAATTAGCAAAACCGTACTCTCAGCGGAGAAAAAAATATACATTAGACTCCTACGCTAATCGAACGCTTCGGCAACTGGTGGTTCCTTCCACATGCAAGTGACGAAAAATAATGCTAGACGTTATACCTCGTTTATCATGGATGATGACCTTTATTGATTTTCCCTCAGAACCGTGCTATGATATTTTCTTGCATGAAATCAAATGTTAAAGTTGAACTAATGGCGGAACTAGGCACACAAAGATATCGCTCACAGCTGCACTTTTCAGCTTTACTCATCTGCATTCTCTACCGAATAGAAAGCATTTTCGTGCTTTGGGCAATATCTTTAGTGTAGCGAGAAGAGGAGACAAATCGAGACAGGCGGCCGTCCAGAATAGGTGTATTAGGTTGGTGCAAAAGTTTCTGACTATTTTCATGTTTGGGAATTTTGACCTCCCACGTTGATTTAATTTTGCCAATCGACTAGTGGTTTTTCTCAGTTTATGAGGGCTTGCGAATACTTTTTAAATAACACTATGCCGGGCCAATTCGATTGGTAACGATGGCAATATTTACAGTCAAAATCTCCATTGTCCGGATCTCGGCATACTTTTTAATTACTCATAACTCCAAAGAGAAATGTGAGAACGGCAAAAGTGAAGGACTATTAAAAAGCCCAATTCATGGGCATATTGCCACACCCTGTACCAATTCATAAACACGAAATGCCCGCTTAAAATTTGAGACAAGTGCCAAAAAATTCTAATTGGAAATTTCCTACTTTGTGTTTGCTAGCACTGTATTCGTACAAATCGCGTAAGACATCCCAATTCTGGTTGATTATATTCTACCTACCTACCTTAGTATACAGGTGCATTTGCAGTTTAATTCATTCATCAATGAGCGAACGGAATATTTCGAAACCGCGATTCAACAATTGGGACGTCGAAATCAGCATTTTCTACTGTGTCTTTCTAATCACTCGCACTGAAGATCGGCTTTTTCATGCTTATCTGAACAAGCAACTCTTGAGCTACTACTGGTATATTGGGCAAATTCAGTAGGTCACAAATATTCGAAAAGTAGAGCTCAATCAAAAACACTGAAAAACGCCAATTTCCGGAATTTTCTATTATACAATTATTTTCGCCTGCTCAGGAAACACTAGATCCAATATAATTATATTACGAAAGTCCACTATTAGTGAGTTCACTAAAACTATGGAGAAATTACAGACAATCTAAATATGCCAGCAGAAATAACGAAAAAACAAATAGTCAGAAACTTTTGCACCAACCTAATACATATCTATGGTTTACTCCGCACGGATGCGCATTTTTTAACATAACGTAAAGACAGTGGCGAAGGGAACTTCAGCTATCCTCAAGTTAGCATTAATCCAGTACACAATAGATTGCCTACAAATAGTGTTTTAAAATTTAGTAATATATGGTCTTAGTTTTTACATGGCCTTAAGTCCATCATTCTAAGAACTTTCATGACAAGGGTTCTCCTATTGGAAAATTGTTGCTACCTTTAGCAAGGGCAATGGGCATTTTTTAAAGTCAGTAAATAAATTGTTCAATGAATCGGACCTAAGGAATCGGCGATGCTGATTCTAGCGCAACAAAGAAAACGTAAAAAAAAATCCAAAACAACGAAAATAGAGCGTTTGTATAAATCGAGCTCGGGAATGAGTGTCTACAGTATGACAGTAGCGAGTTCAAGCGAGTCAGATTTTTCGTCCAATATTTCAATATATTTATTTAGTTATGTTCAAGCATGTATTTGTATTTGTTCGATTCATTTTCTACTATGAGAGACTATCTGAGTGAATGAATACATTTTTGTGTAGACGCTTGGCAATAGGCCAAAAATCGAAATCCTCGTAAATGTGCATACATGTAGTACTCGGTGAGTATAGCTCACGTGTGGCTTATTTAGTGTTCTAGATCACGCATTGAGAAGTGCGCCGCACTTTAGTCCGAAAACGTCAATTTTCGAACTTTGCCATCACGCTATCGATCCGAACGGTTAACTCCTCTAAAAATGCAGAATATTCACGTGATCACACCTGCCAAGTTTCATAACAATTGGATAAAAACCCTTTGTAAAACAATGAAATATCGATATATTTTTGGTTTTATCGAATTTTCTCGCATGCAAGTGGGAGGAAATGGACCATTTTCTTTCATTGTATTTGTAGCTCAGGTTACTAACTAGCCATATGCGCAAAATAATTAAAATTAAAAAAATAAGTTTTGGAGAAATCGACAAACAACGGACGGCAACTTGAAATAAAGTTAGTTTGTATCAGGTTGGTGCAAAAGTTTTTGCCGATTTTCAGATTTTACTTTTGGGATTGCTGCGCCTTTTATGTTGACCTGATTTTCAATTGGCCTCTAATGTTGACGGGTAGTTGGATACTCTTACTAATGCCAATTAGTATTAGCCCAAACATCCAGTTTTGCGGAAACGTTGTTGAATCAAATTCGCGGGGTAGATCGATAGGACCTTAATTTCCGATGGCCTGTGCGCTGCGAATATCAAAGATAGAGCAAAACCGCAATAGTACAATAATTTATCTCATTTATGGATAACAACAGCATGTTTAAATTGGGTCTGGCATTATAATCTGTGTGGAAATATATGCTCATATTAATGATATGTTCTGATGCACATGACCAACATATTTCAGGATCGCATTTTTTCCATAACGATCGAGCTGGAGATCTCAAACATAAAGCATCCTGAAGTTCATCTCCTCAAAAGCTTATATTTTTAGTTTGGTCACTGCACGATTGTATTGCCAGAAACTGTATTGCCATTAATATTTATGAAAAATATTGACAACGAAATGCTCATTTTTCGGATTATTTCTTTTCTAAGACTTATCGAAACCCCGATATTGTGTGATCAACGGAACAAGCAACCCTTGCTCTATTACTCAGTGAATTGGCCAACTTGAGGGATTGCTGAATGTTATGGAAATTTGATCTAATCATAGTCACGCAAAATCGAATTTTAAGCATCTTCTATCAGAAAAATGAAAAAAAATATTTTTTTTGTTGAAAGAACACGAGCAGTAGATATATGGCACTACACGTAGCATAGCTTCGTGGTAGTAGATGGTAACGCTTGTATGTGAGGGCAAGCCTCTTTGGTTACTGGACCAGAAAAATTAATCGAATCCGATATCAAGTCGGCAAAAACTTTTGCACCAACCTAATAATAAGGACCTGCCTACCAAAACAGAACTGGAGTGTAGGTGTTCTAGAGTTATCCTACAGGGAGTACTCGATGAGGTACATCCCCCAGAATTTCGAAAGGCATCCGCGCGCGCCAGCGCGCTGATGTTGAAAAGCTACCGTAATTTCTCGAAATTATTTTACATCAGCGCTCTCGCGCGCGCGGAAGCCTTTCGAAATTCAATTGGTTCTGGGGGATTTGCCTCATCGAGTACTCCTTGTAGGATAAGTCTATAATAGTTGCTCTCCAGTTTCGTTTTGGGTTACGGTAGGCAGGTCCTTATTAGAAACTGACTTTATTTCAAGTTGCCGTCCGTTGTTTGTCGATTTCTCCAAAACTTATTTTTTAATTTTAATTATTTTGCGCATATGGCTAGTTAGTAACCTGAGCTAGAAATACAATGAAAGAAAATGGTCCATTTCCTCCCACTTGCATGCGAGAAAATTCGATAAAACCCAAAATATATCGATATTTCATTGTTTTACAAAGGGTTTTTATCCAATTGTTATGAAACTTGGCAGGTGTGATCACCTGAATATTCTGCATTTTTAGAGGAGTTAACCGTTCGGATCGACAGCGTAATGGCAAAGTTCGAAAATTGACGTTTTCGGACTAAAGTGCGGCGCACTTCTCAATGAGTGATCTAGAACACTAAATAAGCCACGCCTGAGCTATACTCACCGAGTACTACATGTATGCACATTTACGAGGATTTCGATTTTTGGCCTATTGCCAAGCGTCTACACAAAAATGTATTCATTCACTCAGATGTATTCATTCACTCAATATTTTCCCTACTTCCGAGTGACAAAAGTTGGGCATACAATGCATGCGCTGATAGGTTAGATCAAGGAGAACATCAAAAACACGGTCAATTTAAACGGGAACAGCCGTTAACGATAGGGTGAGTCGATAAAATTGAAAGAAAACGTCATGCTAGAAGGCGCTAAATATCGATAATTTCAGCTGTGCATCCAGAAATGAATATACATGGGTGCAGATATATGATGGACGATGAGATCCCCAGAAGAAAAAATTTAAAATATTAATGATTAATCAAATAAATCGATAAATAAAAATGCAACAATTCCTGGTGTGAAGTTAGAGCAGAATCTAAAACATCAGAAAGTGAGGTGCACGCTCGGCACCGTGCAACCCACAATGCCTTTGCTAGCTACCTTTTCAGATATGTTTTAGGGGATCAATATAGCTGATCAGCGTTTCGAGCGCTAGAAACTCACCAAAACACTCGTCAAATATCTATACCTACAGTAGCGCCAGAAAGTGTGTTTTACTGTCAACGCATCCCTTCTTGCGTCACTGCCCCTTGCCCGCCCCAGTTCTGCCGCCGATGCCTACACTACGGTGAAGGCTTTCACGGAGACCGCGGCAACGAACTGTTGGAGGAAGCATCAAACCCCTCCCTGGATCTCGAGTGGAACGCGGAAGCTCCTAGCGATGCGTCATCAACTGCAATCCAACCCTCAAGAAGCTGTAGCCTACTCAACTGCCTGCAAAGCTGCCCGGACGAGTTTCGTCGATGACATCAGGAAGCGAAAGGAGGCACAAGCACGGCAAGCAGCAACCATGGGAAGGAGCATCGTGAAGAGCATGCTGAGCCTGCACACCTCAAAGAAGCGCCTTCTAGTTCCCGATTCTCTCTCAAGCAGCCACCAAGACAGTAGTCCAGGGCTTCTTTGGGGATCTCTACACTTCTGCACTTCAGCTTCCACTCGCAGTCCCTCCTCACTCTCTCGATCCCCCCCCACCCTTCCTACCCGACGAAGTCAGCGAAGCGATGTCCCAACTCAAGTGTAGTCACTCTCCCGGGTCGGATGGCATTCTCCCAGATATGCTAAACCGCTCGTGACTGTGTGGAATGGAATGCCTGCTGGCAAGCCCTCTTCTCGTTCGGAGCCCATCCCTCCCTCGTCCACGTGTTGCGGCGTCTCTATGAGTCCTCCTCCACACTCATCCGAGTTAATGAAGAGCTCGTTCCCGTGACTGTGCGTAGAGGAGTCCGCCAAGGGGATACCCTCTCCCCTCGTCTCTTCAACGCAGTTCTACGATCAGCCATGGACGGCATCAATTGGGAGAACGACGGGATTCGAATCGATGGGAGGAACCTTTGCCACTTGGAGTACGCAGACGACGTGGCCCTCGTCGCAAAATCTCGGCCGGAATTGGAACGGATGTTGAAGAAGTTGATGGATGCGTGCAGCAGAGTGGGTCTCGAAATGAATGCAAACAAAACCAATCTGCTCACCTCCTGCACCTCTACCCGCAAACCAATAATCATCAATAATCTGCGGTTCGAATTCGTCGAAAGTGCCACCTATCTAGGAGGTAGAATCACTCTTCCCCTGGATCATTCCGACGAAATAGAACATCGGATTCGATTGGGGTGGCTGGCCTGGAGTAAGCTATCGCATCTGCTCTCCTCCCGCCTTCTCCCCATGAAGATCAGGAGGCGAGTCTTCGAGAGCTGCATCACGGCCACCGTTCTCTACGGAAGCGAAGTGTGGGCGCTACGGGCAAGTGAGAAAGAGCGACTGGCAGTGACTCAACGGAAGATGGAACGGAAGATGGTGGGAGTAACACTGAGAGACCGCTGGAGGAATGAGCGCGTGCGTGGTATGACGAAGCTGCGGGATTGGATTGAGGAAGGAATGAAGCGGAAAGCGCGCTGGGCCCTCAAGCTTAGACGAATGGAAGTGGAGCAGTGGAGGCGCGCGACTACTGTCTGGACGCCCTACAACAGAAGTCGGCCCCCCGGAAAGCCCCGCGCAAGATGGAGAGACGACCTAAGCCGAGCTATTTGCACCCACTGGTGGAGTGCAACCTTTGAAGAATTCCGACCCATACTCTTCTGAAAAAAAAATGGTCATCCAAAAAAGTGATTTTTTCATGCCCTGAGGGCAAATTTCGAGATATTGTTTTCATATTCTCAGGATCATCTGTATTCATGATGGCAATCATTTTGACGCCTTGAACGAGTCTCTAGCTAGTCTAGAAGCCGAGATCTGAATTTCGGACACTGTTTTTGCAGCACGGCTGCAGCCAATGTGCGACCGCGCAGCACTTTCAAAAAATTATTCTGGGTAGGCCTCAGTCATGACGACTCCAACCTCAGAAAGTTTAGCCAGCAGGAAAAATCCATGTAAGAATAATGGATGTTTGAAAAAGTGTTGTTCGATTGCGTCATCACTACGCAATCAGTGATGATGCAAGTGATGATATAAAATATACGCATCATATTCCTCGATGGATTTGCTATATAGCGCCCCAACATCTAACTTGCTAAATCAACTGTAGCGAAAGTTATATCAAAATTACAAATCGTCTGCAAACATTCTGACGCTACTGAATATAAAAAGCGCAATTACGTGTTCCTTCTGTTCGGATTGCGAAATCGGTAGAGAGGAACTGATGGCGTTAGAAAGGGATCGGTCCAGCTAGGCTAGTTTTTCAATAAGAGAACCCTATTCGGGACACTCTAATAGTTGGGTAGAGATGTGAGAGAATTTGATATACGCGGGAGAGTTCAGTTACATGTCGCCTAGAAGGTCAACAAAAAGAAGATTGGAATTGCCCTGCCGCGCGCCAGTTTTTTAGATAATTAAATTTAACCGAAGATAATCCCTTCATTTCCGTCAACGGCTCGTCTCGAAAGCGGTATAGAAACCCCTCGCTCCCTCTCTCCTCTCACTCTCATCCGAGCTAAAATAGTCTGCTCTCTCTCGTCTTTTGGTCTTCTACCCAAGAACCGATTCCAATGATACCTTAGGTAGCAAAATATAATTGTGATATCTGGAATAGTATTCTGAAAACCTGCTCAATCCGCCGCCGAGCGAACTCCGCTGCAACCCAGTAGCCAATCCTCCCGCAGACGTAGGTGTTGATTGAAAACGACGCGAGGATGAAGGCGATGTTGATAGTAGGGGTCGCGTAAACACTGCATTGAAGGATATCGAGTTCGAGCCAGTAATAATAGTGGATATGAGGGTTATTGTACAAATCGGAACTGCTATTTCGTAGTTTTTTTTTACATTTTTCTTGAAATTTGTCGTTTGGGAATTTTTTGAAACTCGTTTTTTAACTTTTTTTCGGAACTTGTAACTTTGGGACATTTGTTCTTGGAATAAAAACGTGTCTATATAGGAAATATGTAAGCTCGTACGGATAGCATGAATGCAAAAAAGATTTGAAGAAATTGCATGAATTTAAATAAATATAAAACAGAATGAGAAAAAAATGTTCCATAACGACAAGTTTCGAGAAAAATGCTATTCGTACCATCACCGATATGCGTGACATATTATAAAATATTCATAAATAATTATTTTTTAAATTTGCATCAGCCACTACTGTTTATGAAAACAGACTCAAACTCGAACCTTAAAAAATCAGATAAAAGATATGAACCTCCAAGTTGATATGAGAAAAGTGCGTACCGTGATGTGTGGGATCGGAATCTTTTCTTGGTTTAATCTCAAGGGGAGCTACAGGAAGGCACGCGGAGGATCGTGCACGAGGTAAGAACCTGCAATAGTAGAAAATTAAAGATTGGATTATTGTTAGTCGATAATCAATAAACATGTAAGGTTTTATCAATAATCTGTATTGAAAATTTCATCATTGACCTTCTTAATTATTTTTTTATTATCTATAGACTTCGTAATACGATTGCCAGGCCTTTGTATACTTTCATTATCATACAAGGCATCTCCAGCTTGAAAAATTGTCAAAACCGGGTTTTAGAATACCTTGGCGTAGCGATAATCGCTACTAGCCATTTTTTCACGCAAGTCGCACGTTTGCACCACCATATACTTCTGCATCTATGATAATTTAGTCCAAATCCCCCGCACACGAATGTTTCCACTTTATGGATATCTGTGAAATCAGTATGTCTCGTCTAATGTAGTTCAACGCAGAATAAAATGCATATAGGGTTGATGAGTTATTGTGCTCGAGCAGTATCATTAAAATCATATGTAAAGAGAATTACTATACCCTAAATACTTAATTGATGCTCACTTCGATGAAGAGGCGGAGTATATCTTCGCGCTATTATGTATTGGTCGCTCCCCGATACTTGAAGATTCTTGAGATATTGTCGCCGAGGATGATAATTTCGAAGCTCCGAAAGAGAGCTTCCGAGAGGCCGACGTGGACAATTCCCGAGATACTGACTCGTCTGCAAATATATCAGCTGCATACAAAATAAAAACAATGGCTAAAGGACACGAGGCAAAAATTTGGATACCAAAGAAAATACACAAATGATATCACATATTTAAAGGAGTAAATGCAATCGCGCGCACGGCTGGAATATGTTTCACCCAGGGAAGCACTCTCTTCAAGTCGCGTGCTATCTCGCCACCTTCCCTGAGCTTTCTCTGATCTGGATCTCAGCCAACTAGCTATAACTCTGTTCGGAATGGATATGTCAATGTGAAAATTTCGGAGCTTCTTATCGTTGTGGAGCTCTAGGCAGTGCATATGATAGCTTCAAAAAGTGAATTTTGAGTTTACTCCTCCTTTAATGGTATGACACTGCTGTTGTGATATGTGAGAAGAGAGAACCGGTAGACGCACGCTTATACATCTTGGCAAACGTCCAAAAAATTGCACGTACACCGAAATGAATACATCATTAACGCTATTTTAAGCAAGCCTTGATACCAAATATATTTTTTGTAAAGTTACCTTTGGAATGTGACAGCGTTGAGTGAGTGCGACCGGTCGAATTAGACAGTGTCTGAGAATTAGACAAATACAATCAATTTGACACTTCTCTCGATCATTGGACCTTTACAAATTTGATTGTATATAGTCATGACTATAGTCAGTGGTTCATAGGCCACATCCCTTTGAGGAAGAATTGGAGAAATCCATTCTTCCTTGAGGAATCAAGTACCCTACTCAAATTCAGACTAAATCTAAACTACGATCGCGAAAGTACGTGAGAGAGTAGACAATGGACCCTTTGACCTTGTCCATTATTCGATAGAAGAAAATTCGATTTCGAAATTATATGTTAAAGTTACCCAACAAGGACGAAACCCTGATCCCACCCTGATCCCGTCGCGTGTACGAGAGAGTATGCAAAAGTGAGAGAGCGCGGGATTAGTCTGATCCTTTCCGTCTTTCCCTTGAGGCTATTATTGATTTTTAGAATTTTTGTATATTCATTCTATACTAATTCAACCATCGGCTATACAATGGAGGACAAAAAATAATGGGTCAATGTCGTCCTTGTTGGGTAACTTTAAGGACCCAACGGTGAATTCAGAATTTTTTCCGTATAAACATCTACGCAATCTGCCAATGCGACGGGAAGTTATGCACTGATAAAGTAGATGGCTCACATTGAGTACGGCTGTACCGCGAGTAGTGAGCGTGGCCGCTTTTATTGGCGATGGCCGTCTCCCGAATCTCGGCAGAGAGCCATCCATATTTCCCTCAAGAAAGTTTTGAATTAAACATACGCGAAAAGTTCAAATCTGGGTATTATGTCGACAATAAGAAGCAGTATTTTTTCAATACGAAGCGTCTATACAGATTCAGCAAAGACAAAACAACAGTAGAATGCATTACAGAATAACTAGTCATGACTTACTAGCAAAAAAACAATTATTTTGAAAGAAATGCGATTTGTGAGAGAACTAAAATGAATACAAGTATCTAATCGGGAATCCACTATAGTATTAGTACTAATTCCTACAAGCAGCTGCTAGCAGTGATAATACTTTCCTTTTCGACTTGTTGAAGAAAAGGTGACCGCATGTTATTATTTAGAAAACAGAATATAAATAATACAAAATTTGTACATCTACACGTGGATTTGAAATAAAAAAACAACAACAAATCTGATTTCAGCAAAATTCAAAGGCAACAAACAAGTCTAAATAGAAGCTTGATTGCGCGCGAAATGAGATACTGTAACCGCCATTCTTCCCTCACACTACATGCATTAGCGAGGATCATAGTTATGCATACTAGTATGATGTATCCTCTTATGGCACTTCAGTAATTTGTTCACCTCATCACATATCACTCCATATCGAGTAGAAAATACTTATCGAATAAGCAATTCAGGTTAATCATTGGCATTTAAATATTTATCATACAATATACACGATGTGACTTAAGTATATTTATAACGTAAGGAACAGTTTATGTAGCGCAACGGTAAGGCTATACCGGTGCGCGATAAAAACGCGCATCCGCAATCGGGAGCAGCGAAACCTAAGTGATCGTCATACTGTATTGTGAAAAGTGACAATCATAAAAGCGCGAGCGCCAACCACTTTGCGGTCTCTACTGATTATCGCGGAACTCGACAATCGGTTACCTCAAACTTGGGTAATTAAACCCTCGCAATTTTATATCGCGGAAACAGCAGGGATGATCAATACCAGAAAGCCTAATGTGAATAGGGAAAATGGGAGGAAAAGGAGAAAGAATAACTATCGTCAAAAGGGATTGACTTATACACGGATCACATCGAGATGATTGCAATAAACAAAGGAGAAGGGGGCGAAATAAGTGTCATAAAAGTCCAAGGTGCAGGGCGGAAAGGCAAGGAAATCTCTTGAAAAATAAAATGACAGAAAGAAGGCTAAGGCGTACGTCGTCGTAGTTCGACGACACCGATGTCGGTGTCGGTACCACGGGTAATGGCTAGATGTGCTTCACAGTGTTTCAGAGGGGCGAGAAAGGGCTGATAAAACTTGGGATTTTGCCAAAAGTTTACTGTATTATCTTCTAATCGCACAATGCCATGTTTTGCTCCCTTTCTCTTCTCATATGGGCCAATTGATTGTCCCTTTCTCTGACTTTTCTCGCCTGCGTGTACAACATAAAAATATCGTACCTTAAAGGGATTTGGCATTATATCATGAATTTATTTCATTTCACTTTAAATTATCAAATATTATGATAAATGAAAATAAAAAAAATACAAATTAATTTAATCATTAATATATGCAGTTAAAAGTACGGTATTGAAATACCCAGTACGAGAGTAACGTTCATTTGCTATGATCCTCTAAACAGTGAGATGGTGGGATTTGGCAGTTTGCCAAGTTCTTTCTTGGTGCTTCTGGCATTAAGGATCTGGGCGGGGGGCGTAGGGCATTCGGGTCAGAGGGTTGGCTACCTCTCCCTGAAAGGGTTGTCTACCTCTGACTCAGAGGGTCTCTACAATCGTGCTTAGCGCGCTCCTCCCACATCGTACTGCACAGTTTTCTTACTGTACCGAGTAAACATCTGAGCATAAAATCAGGCTGACCACAGTATTATATACTGTGCTCACGGGATTCGCCTCATCCCAGTTTTCATCCATGATGGCGTTTCTCCTCTTATCGGAGTAGGACGAGAAGGAAGAGATGACTGTCTTCATCTAGTTCGACACTTCTCCTGAAAACATGGGTACTGTAGTTCATATATTAGAAGAGAGGCAGGACGGATACGGTAGTCTCTGAGACGATAGGACTACGGCAGATACGGTAGATACATCATTGACAGGGTCAGTGGGTGCTGTAGGTGATAGATTACGAGGGAGGCAGGGCGGATACGATAGTCTCTGAGACGATAGGACTACGGTAGATACGGTAGCTACTTTTGTTGCAGTATCCAATCGATTGGCAATGTTAGAGAATTTATAAGAAGAACGTTAAAGCAGGTTCGAAGAGCAGATCAATACAGTAGTCGATCGATTGAACGATGGTTAGGGAAAGGTTTTGATTGAAAGGAGGGAATTGTCATTGGGCCAGGGTTGATTTGAAGAGCACAGATGAGACGTATACGAGAGTCCATTAATACCTTTCACTATGGCACGTCTTCCTTTGTGGAAAGAGGCGAAATCGATCCCGGGAGGCCACCAAGCAGGAGGAACCCCTTTCGTGAAACAGTATTTTGTGGGGAAGCCTAACTCTAAGCAATCGACCACACCACGGCGATGGTTGAGCGAGGGCTTAACGTGCTGGAATGATTACTGTAGAGTGAAAAGTGACTACGAGATATTTCGAGAAATGCTGAATTTCTGAGATATTGTTGTGACAGTGCACTCACCTTGGCAGTCTCCTCTGAAATGTCTCCACAAAGTGGGACCTGGACTATAGTAGTCTCGTTCGATTGCTCCGAAAGCTCCATTCTTTCTAACACATCCGATAGAACCACAGTCCTAACTAGGTCCTTATCCCCGTAAAGATGTACATGAGGATTCTCGTGGTTTGTAGCTACCATGAGCACTAGTTTGTGGCCGAACACCCCGTTCAGGTCGTCTAGTCTGTCAACAGCTGTTCTGGAGCAGCTTGAAAGATGCCGACCAACGGTTAAAATCAGCAAATTTCGCGGTCATAGCTATAAGAAACAAATTAACGAATATTTAATGGTTCAAATAATATACAAAATATATTGAATAAATACACTTTATCATTTCGAAAAATTCATGCAAAATATAAACATGACACAATTGAACTAAAGAAATTAGATTACGGTAGTAGCCAACCCTCTGCACGGCATGATTTTTACTGACGACAAGAAAAAAAGTGACTCCAGGAAAATGAAAATATCGTAATTTGCTCTGCACAGATCACGTCCTTGAATTACTGTAAAAATTTAAAAAGTGCACATTTTACTACGGTACAGTCCCTGCGTTTTGTAAAAATTTAAAATAAGGCCTGAAATTACAGTAAGAATGGACAAATCTCCTTTGCATTACGGTAGCTTCGAGACAGGGAGCCGGGATTTTCATGGCTGCAACATTTCCCACTTTCTATTTTTATTTTGATTTCGAAGGGACAATCGCTCTAAACGGAGTGTCGGAAAAATCATGCCTCTGGCCCACGGCGTATCACTGAAGAAGGAAAAGTCGCGCCACACTATGAGGGTGTGATAGAGGAGTGATTTTTATTATTTACTGTGGTTAGCAGCATACACAGCCAGAACCGTAGCTCGGTCGTCCGGAACCGCAGCACGGTCGACCAGAACCGGTATTTAGGTTGCGCAGATTGCCCAAACTTACCGTAGTTTATGGGCAACAGCCACATTCAAACGTTCCCGCTTTGCCTGATTGTCAAGTTGCCTGAACCGTGTACCCACGCGGAATTTTTGGCGTCTACTGTAATTATTTTCTTCAACCTTCGGGGCAGAATGCGGTGCCGTGAAACGCCGTGTGAAACGCCTACGCCCCCGCCAGATCCTTACTCGCTCTCTTGGCATTTTCTTTGTATTATTGGCTCATTCAGTGCTTATTTTATAGGTTGCGTCAAGCTAATCACAATTTTGAACATTCCCGCTTGAAATTCACGACACGAACCCAGTATATCACGCTAGAATGTTGTTTCGTTGAACGAGCCTGATGGCCTCCGTCTATTTGCCGATGCGTGTGTTTTATACTTTGTTAAACTATAATATTGTGCTCATTACAGAGAGCCATACCGTCCCTCACCATGCCCGAGAAGTTCCAGCACATCCATCGTGTGATGAACACCAGCATCGATGGAAACAAGATGATCCCTTTTGCCCCTTCCTCCCATCAAGGTTTGTCCCGTTTATTTTCGTCCTCAATTCTTTATTTTGACTCATCTTTTCGAGGAAAAATTGCCCAACTTTCTCCTTATCGTGCCCCCCCCCCATTGCTTCATGACTGGCGAAAGAGCACGTAAAAAGAAGAGTCAGGTCTTTTCGACACACTCTGCGAAACTATTCTTTCCTGTAATATATTCATGTGTTTAGTGGGCAGGTTTTATAGGTAGAATACACGTTCTGTACTTCATCTTCTTTCGTTCAGGGAGTCGACCGGCGAGAACTTTGCCCTCAAGTGGTTCGATACTTCATCCAAGTTCGGCCACGGACGCTTCCAGACCACTGCCGAAAAGAAGGCTTTCATGGGCATTGACAGGTACGCTTATTTTTCCATCAAATCATGTGTCTTGATGTTGCTCTTGGTTTGAAAAAAAGATAATTCTTTCGTACAAATCGTTCATGACCAACTGTTTCACACGCTACTGTTACGCATTTCACGTGTTTTCATTTTGAACCTTTCATAGCAACGCTCATAGCTCACTAATAGTTTATTAATTAACTATGCTAAACAGTGAATATTTATATTGATGTATAAATATTAAATTAAAAAAAAAATATATTTACAGGTCGAAATGCGCTTATCAATTATCGATTTTTCTTATTTTTTTGATTGGTTATCCTTATGGATTTCGACTGCTTTAAAATATTCTCCTTCCTTTAGCGGTTCGAAAATGGTGCTGTGATCAATATAATATGAGAAATAAAGCAATTTAGAGATAAATTTAGACGGCGACTTGATTTGAAGAATAATTTTCACATGGTTTTTCCATTTTTCCCCTCGATTGTTTTTGTTTCGTACTACAACTTGCTAAAGCGACGCTCACATCAGGCTACTTGGGCAATAAGCTTTGCCTTCATGGCATTTGGGATGATTTTAGATATTGAGTTTTGCTTCGTGGAAAGGACAATGGGCCGTAAAGGGAAATGATAGGCTTAGGCACACTTCGCCGGATACATTTTTTAAATTATTTTATCGGGGGCATATTACCAGTGCCTATATCATTTCAGAAGCTCGAGATCACCGACTACTCCTGCTCCAACCTACAGGATGAGGTTCTCAAGATCGTGCTCGTCCAGAAGCAGAGAAGGTTTGTAATATTGCGAATAGGTGAACAAAAATGTATCGCCTGGTCCGATATACCGCAAAATAGATAACGCGTGTTCAAGGACGTGTGTTGTACTCGTGTAATTCGACCATTATCGATATGCTCGACACTTTTGCCATTGCAGAGCCGGATAACGCACTCCCTTCAAGGCCTTCGTCGCTATTGAAGATTTATTCGCGGATCCCGGTGAGTGGGGACCAGGGGTGTGCGGCAAGGCACTTGTCGTTTGCCGAAATTGCCTTGCCGGCAACGGCAAGCGATTTTTTTAAATTGCCGAACCGTTTACATGAGGAAAAATTAGCATTTTTGAAATATTTTCATCTATGATATGCATATTTTCGAATTTTTTCGCGGGGAAATTCAATATTGTTGACCTAGAACAACAAAAGGAATAAATACGGGAAACAATTTATTCCTTCGTATTTACGGGTAAATTTAGTGAGAAAAATATTCTGCACTTATTTTATGTCTACCAATTTAACGTTTTTGATACTTGCCGAAACTTGCCGGCAATTGCCGCTTGCCGAAAAAATTCCTTGCCGCACATCCCTGGTGGGGACTCTTTATCACGTCGGTACCATGCTATTCCTGGTTTGGTACCATGTGGAACAAACTCGGCAAGTCTGTACCAGATCCTTATCACAAAGTAGTACCGATATCAGTAATGCGTCACGTAATACCACGCCCATACCACGATGCACCAGACCATCAATGCGGCTAGAAATTTCACATTATCTGGAATGAATACTTTTTTAAACCCAGAAAACGCGTGCCTCGAGCGGGTTAAAAGGAAATATACGATTCCCAGTATTTTTAAAAAGTCGGATTTTTCTCCCTCGTGTGATAAAAAAATATTTTTTATGCAGTGGAGGACGCGGAGGAAAGGAAGGAGACAAGGAATGGATGCCCGTGACCAAGCTCGGACGTCTCGTCAAGGACATATAGGTTGGCTAGTTTTGATTTTGTGAAGACAAAATTTTTTTAGCTAGGTTGTATACATTGGCAATAACATGCTCCTTTTTATTTACTGACAAATATATATAACAAATATTTTGCGAGTACAGTAATAACTAGATTTCCACATTGCGCTGCGAAACCTCCTCAACTTCTTCATCCTCGCTAGAATCCCCGAAGTCTAATTGTTCTTCTTCATACATGTCGCAGCCCGACTCTCGCTTTGCCTTCTCCTTCATTTCCCACCAGTTCACTATCTCGTCAAACAAATCGTCCTCAGGGATTCCCAGTCGTACGATTTCACGTGTTCATGAAGCTGCAGTCAAAAATGACTTTTCGAACTTTGGTGCAAAAAACCAGTGTGCGAATCAAGGAATAAAGTGATTCGCAGAGTAGACTTGGCCATTTCCTCTCCCAGCCTTCTCCTGCCCCTCCCATTTGATGCTACCTTTGAATTCCAGGCAGTCGTAGGTCACTATCAGCGCACTACCCTCTGTCATCGTCTCGATTTTTGATCGAGTCGAGCCCCGCATTTCTCACACCGTTGAAACAAGCGCATTAAGCAGCTATGCTCAATAATTCCATAGCGCCTGACTACATCAGTACTCTCGTCCTCTTCCTCATCAAACTCATTATCATCCTCATCATGCATGCTATCTTGTGAATACCGATACTCCGTATCCTAGTATCTATTTATTCTAGCATAGCCCACTCACCTCGGGTTCCACAGTAGTCATGGTAGCTGTGGAAACAGCACTTTTAAATTTCTTGGGCACAACTTCATCTCTATCATTCCAGGAATCGACATCGATTGACTCGTTGAGGGAGAGGGCGGCGGTCGACCAAACAGGCTGAATTATTTTCTCTTAGTTTTTCATTGTTCTCTTTTCTTTTGTATATCATCCACATTGTTTTCCAGTGATTTGTTTTCATATTAACACACGTATCACGAGTCAGTGGAGGTGTGCGGGAACATTTTGAAAATTTGTTTCACGAATTTGGTCCATACTATGGTAGTATAATACCCTGGAGTGATGATTTCGAAAAATATAGGTGATTGAGCCGGCTTTTAGAAATTTTCCGGTTTTGTACCGTATCTCTTCTCCCAGTTGAGCTAGAAAGGTGTCAATGGGCTTAAAATTTGTGGAAAATTATTTTAAACAACTGTTATGTTGACAGCTTTTGTGTGCGATTCCAATTGAAAATGTTATGGTAAAAAGTCTATTTTTTCATGCAAAAAATAAATTTTTTCGACATCACGCAGGAAACTTGCAGCGGATTTTCTTTGCATATTTCGAAAGAAGAAGTCAACCTGCAGTATATAAAAAATTAGCAAAGAAATTGAAGGGTAGATTTGCATTGTAATTTTGGGCCAACGGTGGAACTTTGGCAAAATCGCAAAAATCATTATTTTCAAATTCTTTCCAAATGTACACCTTGAAATTTTTATGAACTTTTAAATTCGAAATGCATGTATTTACGGTGTCTAAAGATCGTTTTAAGTGAACGAAATACGTTTTGAAAGAATTTGAAAATAATGATTTTTGCGATTTTGCCAAAGTTCCACCTTTGGCCCAAAATTACAATGCAAATCTACCCTTCAATTTCTTTGCTAATTTTTTATATAATGCAGGTTGACTTCTTTCGAAATATGCAAGGAAAATCCGCTGCAAGTTTCCTGCGTGATAACATTTTCAATTGGCATCGCACACAAAAGCTGTCAACATCAAAGTTGTTCAAAATAATTTTCCACACATTTTACGCCCATTGCCACCTTTCTAGCTCAACTGGGAGCAGAGATACGGTACAAAACCGGAAAATTTCTAAAAGCCGGCTCTGAAACAAATCACCTATATTTTTCGAAATCATCACTCCAGGGTATTATACTACCATAGTATGGGCCAAATTCGTGATACAAATTTTCAAAATGTTCCCGAGGGGCCTATTTTTCATCCACTGACTCGTGATACACGTGTTAATACTCGTTGTAGTAACTGAATATATAATTTCTGAAAATATTGCATAAAGACGCATTGAGAGTGTCTTCAAAGTATAGTGGTGACAGTGGAGCACGAGGAGATCTCGTCTCGTTCTGAATGTCTCTTTGGCTGATGATTGAGATATATTTAGCAACGGATGATAGTGAGGCCATGTGGGTAAGGATATTGTTGAGCAGGGCTCGTCCGCTCATGCCATGATGGTGTTCCATGTAACCGAGAGTTCTGAAATGTCAGCTGACATGTCGAGAGTTCTGAAACGTTCTGAAATGAAATGTTCTGAAATGTGAAATTCAATGGATGGAGGTCAGCCGGCCTCGTGGTTCGAAGGGGTAGGTAGGCATAGTGAGAGATCTTGCGGGGCCAGGTCGAAGCTGGAAGCTCATAGTTCAAGTGAATCTTGATTTATTTATATAAGATAGCAACGAGAGTAGAAGATTACGGTAAGGGAACTCACATCGATTGGTAGGTCGTCGATTTGTTTGTTGAAGTGATGATCACACCATCGCGGATCTCGTTTCTCTCGATATCTGCCTTCTCATACGCATCTTTGTTCTGTCGCAGAATCCATTCTTTCTGCTTTGACGGTCTACTAGCGGGGGGAAACCGTTTTGTCCACAGCTCCACCTCGTTACACAAGAAACATCGCTTATTTTTCGCTATATCCATGATGAATCAGATGTTGTCTGTTCGATAAATATCGTTAATGAAAAAAGTTGAAAATACACAAAAAATCGGTTGAATACGGTAAATGAAAAATTGGTATATAGCGAGCGTGCGGCTTAACTTTCCGCAGTTTCTGCATCCAGCCTAAAACCCGGCTCCAGTCTTAACTTTGATGATGATTCTCTGCTTAATAATTAAATTTTTATTTTACATTTTTTTGCAAAAAATGATCGGAAAGGTGATACATTTCATCTGGGCGTCAATGTTCTAAGAGTGCCAGGTCCCTTTAAATACTGCAGCGGAACGTAGGGCCATCCGTGTTTACCATCCGTTTCAAAAACGAGTAGAGGGATAGCTCATCTTACCTCCCGATTCGGATGAGTCCCGAAGAGTAATGACAGATCATTCGGAACTCCTGAATGATCCGTCAAGAGACGGCTCAGGAGGGAGATAAGGAAAGAGCTGCCAGAAGGTAGATACAGATATCCCTCACCTGTCTCTGACCTGCCAAGGCTATCTATATGGTTCCCATTGCTCCATATTTTGCTACCTTAAAGTTAACCAACAAGGACGGATTCATGATCCTATTTTTCAAAGCCTAAGTCTCGAGTGAGATGATCACTCGAGTCTCGAGTGATCATCTCGAGTGAACTACCGTCAAGAAAAGCCCCGCTCAAGTCTGCGTTGTGAGTTCCTAACCGGCGCAAGTCAGGTGCCCGGCGGCAGGATGATCTATTTCAATGCTCAACGGAGATCCGCCACGATCGTCCCTACAGTTGACCAGAGAAGCCAAAGAAGATCCCATCCCTTGACCTAACGACGCTCTCAGACCGAACATCCCAATCCCCTCTACACCGAAGTCACCCTCCTGCAGGACCATTGTGCCTGACGTCAGGATAAATATGATGATGATGAAGCCTCCACCTTCCGGGGAAGGTATGCTGACTAGGCTTTGCATGCAAAGTCAACAGCTGAGTGAATTTTGGCAAAATATCAATTCAATAACAGGAGTGAGATTGGTTCTATTAATTTTTCCAGTTCAATAGTCACGGTATCAACAGCAGAAATTCGCTCTATCTTTTGTTCTGGTAGCTGATTACGGGGAACTGGATTGTGTGTGAGCCATAAATGTGGATTGTATGATTTCAGACAATCAGTCTGAAATCCTTTTCCAATTCATTTTATGGCAGACTTAAAAAGTAGACGATAATTTGAGTCAAAACCTTCCGTGTGGTTGTGATAGAGACTTGAAATTTCGGATTTGTCATCCTCTAGGTTACCAATGAAGATTTCCAAACGATGGATACTTGGATTTGAGTGTATCCGGATGTCGATACCCTACCCTCTCGGGAATCTCCGACCGTGGGAATTTCTAGTCTCCCGGCCAAAATTGCCTCGGAGATTTGCGCCGGGGCTGAACGCGCAGCGTGTACGAAGAGTGTGCAAAATTGAGAGGCGCAGTGTTGTGTATTTGAGTCCCTGGTGAGTGAACGTAGACAGGAAGTACGGACTTTATCGTCGTAGACAAAAGAAGAATAAACCGCAGCACGCGGGAAGGGAAAAGAACTAGAATGAATATTTTAGGCGAGCGGGGCAGAAATGGCAGGTTACGGTAGTAAGGTGGCGTGGTGGCACGCAATAATACTAGTGGGATATTAAAATAGGCATGTACACAGCACCTCCGCCGCAAGATATGAAGTAGGGGAATATCTGACATGACATGATGGTACAGATAATAACGAGTTACGAATAAGATTGGCCCTTAGTGGTGGTAACGGTAAGACGATTAGGGGCTATACGAACTGGTTGGGGACGTCCGGTATTTGGGTCGGTATTTGGGTATTTGGGTATTCTGGCCCTCAACGCTAGTCGCGAGCGGTGTGGTGCGCATTCCGTCCCCCCGTCTCCCTCTCCCTCGGCCAGTTTCCCTCTCCCAGCAGCTCTGGCAAGCGGGAGTTGTAAGCCGCCTCGATGGGTCGTCCATTCAACATCGGCACGCTGAACACCCGGACACTCGCACCCAAGGAGAAGCTCCTCGAGATCGAGCTGGCCCTCTCAAAGATCAAGTGGGACATCGTAGCTGTTCAGGAGGCGAGGATTGTGGGTTTAGCTTCCTTCAATCTTGCGGCCTCAGGCACCGTCGTTTATCACTCAGGGGGTGCCACTGCAAGACATGGTGTCGCTTTCCTGCTGCAACCGCATCTTGCAAAAGGAGCCGTGTTTCGAGGTCTTTCGGATCGTCTCGCAACCCTGCAGCTACCACAACAGAAACTCTTCCTGGTCAATGCTTACGCCCCAACATCGGCTTATGATGATGCCGTCTACGACGACTTCCTTGACCAGATCGAGAACGCGCTGCACGACGCTCCGGCAGGATACATGCCAGTTTTGGTCGGGGATTTCAACTGTAGAGTCGCAAAGGAACCTGGCAATGAAAGATTTGTCGGTGAATTTGCCTCTCCGACCCCGAACTCACGTGGGCGCTCTTTTGCAGAGACCTGCGTGAGGAACAAATTGCGCATCCAAAACACCTTCCCCAAGCGACGTCGAGGAAGAATCTGGACTTGGCGTTCCCCTAACGGCTCCACATTCAACCAAATTGACTTCGTAGCATCGCCCATCACAGCGAGAGTTGTCAATTGTGGAGTCGTCGGCCAGTTCGAATTCGACTCCGACCATCGTCTCGTCCGACTCACCCTCTCTCTCCCCAACAAGGTGCGGCATAAAAGATGCAGGGAGCGGCTGGATTTCGATAAAGTCGCTTTTACTGCCAATGCGAACCTTCTCGCATCAATGCCCCTTGCTCGTCCATCCTCAGCCACAGACGCCTTCCACAAGATACAAGCGTTTGCAAAGGCAGCAGCAACCAACTGTTGGAGAAAGAGGCAATCGCCACCTTGGATCTCTCCCGCAACTCGGAAACTCCTTGCTCAACGCCATCTACTTCGATCATCCCTGCAATACAATGTCGAATATTCCTTGTCATGCAAAACAGCCCGAAGCAACCTCGTAGACGATATCAAGAGAAGGAAAGAGAACCAGGCAAAACAAGCTGCAATGAAAGGAAGAAGCATCGTCAAAGAGATGCTCAAACTGCGCTCGTCTCGTAAACGACTTCTCGTTCCTGACCCAGTCTCTGGCGCCCTTTCCCAAGATGCGACTAAGACTGCCGTCCAAGTTTACTACGGGGAACTCTACAAACGCGCAGTGAACATTCCCTTGGCCGTGCCTCCTTCTCCCGAACCATTGCCACTCTTCCTTCCAGATGAAACGAGGCATGCTCTCTCGCTTCTCAAGTGCGGGCATTCCCCTGGATCCGATGGTATCCTCCCTGACATGCTTTACCACTCAAGAGAGCACCTTGCCCCATTCTTCGCTGATCTACTGAATCGCCTCGTAGCAGGAGACCAAGTACCTGGAGATATGGTTGAAGCAGTTGTGTCCCTTCTTCACAAAAAGGGCGACCCAACAGATATCGGAAACTTCAGACCAATCTCGTTGCTTAACGTATCCCTCAAGACAATCACTCGCGTTGTTCTCAAACGAATCGAATCATCAATTGAAGAGGCTGAATCGCACACTCAGACCGGATTCCGGAAAGGTCACTGCACTCTCAACAATCTTCACTCGATCAAACAACTCGCAGAACGCACTCACGAATACGGAATGCACCTCTACTTGGGTTTCGTGGATTTTCGGAAGGCATTTGACTGTGTGGAATGGAACTCTGTTTGGCACGCACTGTGGATCGCTAGAGTGCACCCGACTCTAATCCATCTCTTGCGTCGCCTCTACGAATCTTCCTCTACTC
The DNA here is from genome assembly GCA_036245805.1 of Pristionchus mayeri. Lineage (NCBI taxonomy): Eukaryota > Metazoa > Nematoda > Chromadorea > Rhabditida > Neodiplogasteridae > Pristionchus > Pristionchus mayeri. The sequence goes on along the minus strand of BTRK01000005.1, from coordinate 50,268,757 downwards.
TCATCCGTGTCAACGAGGATTTGGTTCCAGTTGAAGTGCGGAGAGGAGTTCGCCAAGGAGACACTCTCTCCCCATGTCTCTTCAATGCCGTCTTGAGATACGCTATGAATGAAATCGATTGGGAGAACAACGGAATATCGATCGATGGCCGCAACCTGAGTCACTTAGAGTACGCAGACGACATTGTTCTAATCGCAAAGAGTCGCCGAACTGGAGAACATGATGAAGAAACTTATGGAGGCTTGCGCGCGCGTTGGTCTTGAAGTAAATCCATCCAAGACCGTACTTCTAACCTCGTGCACCTCCACCCGAGCACCCATTGTCATCGACAATCTGAAGTTCAACTTTGCCGAATCCACCACCTATCTAGGCGGAAGAATCTCACTTCCCCTTGACTACTCAGCAGAACTTGAGCACAGAATTCGTCTGGGTTGGTTCGCATGGAGCAAGCTCTCGTACGCCTCTTCACGCATTCTACCGATGAAAACAAAGCGGCGCCTTTTCAACAGTTGTGTCATGTCTACGATACTCTATGGCAGCGAGCTATGGGCCCTACGAGCAAGTGACAAGGAGCGAGTAAGTGTGACTCAGCGTAAGATGGAGCGGAAAATGCTCGGAATCAGCTTGCGAGATCGATGGAGGAACGTGAACATCCGCAACGCAACAGGAGTCCGTGACTGGAATCAGGAGGCTATGAGAAGGAAGGCAATTTGGGCGTTGAAACTGCGACGAATGGATATGGAAGAATGGAGCAGAGCGACTACTATGTGGATACCTTACAACAGGACGCGCTCACCGGGTCAGCCTAAACCCCGATGGAGAGATGATCTCAGAAGAACTATTGGAGCGAAATGGTGGAACGCAACTGCTGAAGAATACCGACCCTTCCTCATCTTGCGTTAACGCATGACGTGATAAATATTGAATTTGGGTCATCGGACTGGGAATCAGTGTTCTTGTCTTTCTTGACAACCTTCTTGGGCTCGGTTACAGTCTTCTGCTGGCGGGTCGACGCATCATTGGCGGGCTCGACTCGGGGCACGAGGGGCGATGGAGCATCATTGAACACGGGAGTGGCGGCACGGATCGGTGAAGTTGGCATGGCTGGCGTGGCAGGCGGAGTCGGCATTCGCTCGTCAGCGATCACATTTCGACTCAGGTCGAAGCTTTCGATCAACACACTCAGTGGATCACTCTCATCACGCACACAGCGCTTCTTCAGTTGATTAGCATGGGCCACAACAGTGGTTCCACTCACTTTCTGGATCTTGTACAGTACTCTTCCGATCTTTTCGAGTACGGTAGCCTCCGTCCATTTCTCGTGATTTGGACCATCACGATCTCGATAGAAAACTGAATCTCCCTTGGCGAACTCTCTTTTCACTATTCATCGTCTCTTCGCTCTCTTTCCTCCCCCTCTTTGGGTGACAAGAGAGTGAGACGAAATCTCATTTTCCTTCCCAGGAAGATCTCAGCGGGGGAACTCATTTTCAGCTGATGTTCTCGATACGTAATCTCGCACTGCTTTCACGGTTGCTTCCGCCGTGGTTCTCTCCATGGTGATAACCTCTGGCCATCTACTGTGAACATCTACGATGATCAAGTGGTGTCGTCCATTCATCGGACCAGCGAAATCCATGTGGATTCGCTCCATCGGCTTCTTGGTCTCTGGCCACGGCACAGGTTCCACTTTGCTCGGGTTCTTAGCAGCGCTGGCGCAACCTTCACAACATCTGACAATGCTCTCGACACCTTGGTCGATTCCAGGCCAGTACACATGGGAACGCGCAAGCGACTTCATGCGCACAATTCCAGGATGACCTCTGTGCAGCTCCTTCAGGACTGCCTCTCTGAGCCTTGCAGGGATGATCACTCGATCTGCCATCATGAGACATCCACTGACAGACGAGATCGACTCTCTCTTCTGGTAGTACGGTAGTACCAACTGGTCCTTCGGCGGCTTCACTGGCCAGCCTTCATTCAGGTATTTCTGGATCAGTTGAAAGTACGAGTCCTTCATGGTACTTTCTCGAATGTCTCGCACAGTGACGGGCGTTGCCCTCACTCCATTGTGCAGAATTTCTTCGACGTCCTCTTCGAACGAGGTATGATGAATTGAGACCCTGGCTACTACGACATCTTCCTCCTCTCGAGTGTATTCTCGAATCAATCGGGAAAGCATGTCTGCCTTTCCGAAACTAGTCGTATTCACATACTCGATCTTGAAATGGTAGTTCAGCATGAACAATGCCCATCTCTGCAGTCGATTTGCAGAATGGACAGGAATCCCATTCTTCCCACCAAACACGGACAACAACGGCCGATGATCAGTCTGAAGAACTTCCTTCCATAGATGAATTTGTGGAACTGCTTGAGAGCGAAAGTCAGCGCGAGCGCCTCCTTCTCGATCTGCGCATATTTGGCCTCGGCATCATTCAGACGCCTTGACGCATACATGACAGGTTGCTCGGTTCCATCCTTGTAACGATGACTGATCACTGCGCCAATGCCGTACTCACGGGGGCCGTAGTGTGCGAGTACGGCATCTGCGCTTATCGCATCTTTCATCTTCTGGAATGCCCTCTGACACTCTTCACCCCATGTCCATTTGACATCTTTCTTGAGCAATCTATCCAACGGAACTCTCATTTCCGTCATGTTCCGAACGTAGGCACCGTAATAATTGGCTCCTCCCAGAAACGATCTGGTCTGAGCGAGATCCTTAGGCTCAGGCATCTCCTTCAGTGCTTGCACCTTCTTCGGATCGGGCCGACGTCCAGATTCATTCACAATGAATCCAAGGAAGTGGACTTCTGACTGTCCAAACGCACACCTCTCGGGGCGAATTCTGAATCCAGAATCGCGAACTTTCTCGAGAACTCTCATCAGATTCTCGTCGGGCTCTTCCTTCGTCCTCCCATTCACAATGACATCGTCCAAGTATGCCACTGTCCGTGGCATTCCCACCAGCATCTGGTCCATTACTGATTGGAAAATGCCTGGAGCTGGTTTCACTCCGAACGGTAATCTCTGGTACTGGTACAGTCCACGATGCGTATTGATTACGAGAAGCTTCTTGGCTTCCTCGTCCACTTCAACTTGGAGGTACACATCACTGAAATCGATCGTGGAGAAGACCCTTCCGCCATTCAGAGAGGCGAAGATGTCTTCCGGAAGCTTGAGCGGATGAGAACTGTCTTCCAGACAGTCATTCAGACCTGTCTTGAAATCAGCACAGAGTCTCTTACTCCAGTCGTAGTACGGTATCTACTACCTAATGTTGTATCGTTAACTGTGTTTATTTACATGTGCTTTTCCCTCTCTCTTCCCTCGTCTCATTTTACATCTCCACACTGCATAGCTAATTTTCCTTTGTCCCCATCCATTTCCCTCGCCCAGTCTGTATGCTAAGTAATAGAATCGTCTGAATTGTAACACGTAGTCAGTTAGTCTCGCTCTCGTTCGCGTGTGCGACGTCATCGTCAGTTTTCGCTGTATCTTCCCTTTGCTGCTCTCAGGATTTTCAAGTAAGGCAAATAAAGTCGTTATCTTAAACACTTTCTACTCTCGTATCACGTATCAGAGGGAAACAGTTAGCTCTAAGTAGCATGCGGTAGTTTTGTCACGAGAATTTCACTCCGGACGCTAGACCTAGTCCGAGTTGGGGGCCGAACAACCGGTCGTGACCTACCGTAACTGTAACCATTGTCGTGGAGAGAGTAAAGCCTAGTGAGTCCTCAGAGTGGAATGGATGAGAGAAGTGAAACCAACAGCCGAGGGGGGCAAGAGAGAAAGACTGAGGAAAGAGTAACCAACCGCCGTGGAGGGCATGATTCAGTGGAGGTTAAGAGAGAGACCAACAGCCGAGGGGGGCAGGAAGGAGATCAGAGTGGTGTGAGAGGAAGGAAGGAAAGAGGAACCAAGCCGTGATGGGCACGTGGATGGAGTAGCGTTTAGAACCAGATCCAGACAGTCGAACCAAGCCGAGATGGGCAGAGGATGGAACCAGAACCAGGGAGAGTATAGTGATAGAGGAGTGAACCAATCAGCCGTGGGGGGCATCAGAAGTACCAGAGAAACCCAGAGAATGGATGGATATGTACAGGGTGTCCAAAAAGTATTGTTACACGGATAAAACCATGTATCTTTCTTTAAAAGCAACATAGACAACTCAAACGGGGCACAGTATTTATCAGTGACCATATGAACATAACAATGCACGATCACTCGATCTGGCCTCCATTGGCCGCGATGACCTCTCTGAGACGACGAGGGACCGAGTCGATGACGGCCCGCAGGTAAGGGACGTCGATCTTCTCCCATGCCTTGAGAAGGGCTGCCTTGAGGGAATCGCGGTTCTTGTGGCGAGTAGAGCAGGCCTCCTTCTCCAACACTGACCAAATGCTGAAGTCCAGAGGGTTGAGATCGGGGGAGTTCGAGGGCCATTCCTCACTCGAGATGAAGTCGGGCAGATGGGCGCGACACCATGCCTGCGTCACTTTTGCCGAGTGAGCAGGCGCTGAATCCTGTTGGAAGGTCCAGCGAGCCCCTTTGAAGTGGGAGCGGGACCAGGGGAGAAGGGCCTTCTGGAGAATTGCCCTGGTGTAGTACTCCTTGTTAATCTTGACCCCGGGATCCACGAACACGAGAGGAGTCTTGCCCGTCGAGCACACACCAGCCCAAACCATCAGTGCCTGGGGGTGGGCAATGCGAGAGATGGTTCTACCTCTGGCGTCAGCTTGCTGAGGAGACTTGGCGATGATCCTGGTGTTCTGACTGTTGTAGACCTCCTCGACTGAGAACAGCTTCTCGTCAGAGTAAACGGTAGTCAAGTGCTCCCCACGATCGGCCCGCTGAAGGAGCAGCTTGCATCTCTCCAGGCACTTCTGCTTGTGGACATCAGTGAGGCCATGGCCCTTTCTCATCTTGTAGGGGTAGGACTTGAGAAGAGAATGAACGATGGCACACACGGATCCTTTGGAGATCTTGAGATCCTTAGCCATCTTCCTGATGGATCGTTTGGCATTGCGATTCACTCTCTTCTCCACGATTCTCCTGTTCTTCTGAGTGAGAGCGGTCTTGGGTCTTCCTGATCTTGGACGGTCCTTCGCAGTGCCCAACTGCTTGAAACGGGAGATGGTGCGATAGACTGTCATTCGGGAAATACGAAGCTTCCTCCTGATGGAATCTGGGGGGTCGCCGAGGGTCCAAAGGTTGATAATAGTTTGACGATAGCGATTTGGACGAACCATGACTATGGGAAACTAATTAGTAGGTTCCCTCAACGCACCGAAGGGTGGGCTCAAACGTGTTATTACAGGTTTTGACAACTCGACCTACATGTTAAAAAAATTCGCGTTTCAAAAGTGTAACAATACTTTTTGGACACCCTGTAGAAAGATCCAGAGAGAGAGGAGACGGTGGGGCTAGTGATGATGACGTGGAAGAAAGAGATGACCTGATCAAATTTGATCAGAATGACCAGTATGTGACTAAGAGATCAAAAGGGGGGATGGATAGATTGCTATGGAGGGAGAGACTGGAAGGAGAGAGGGAGGATGATATCTCATCGATGGGAAACCCCCTGGAATCGGAATGTCAGAAGGGGATGGAGATAAAGACATTAAAGAGTTGGAGAACTGGAAGAATTCTATTATGAGAGAGAACGATCATGTGTTACAGGCAGCAGACCTATCGACACTTCTCTCCCCTTTCACTTCCGTCCTGTCTACTCCAATCACCCACACCAGTCCAGCCATCGAGTCTCCTATGGATAACATGGATACAACAGAGGGACAGACCACAGAGGCACGAATCAGATCTATTGTCGACAGAATGTACAACGAGATAGACGGGGTGGACAGTTGGTTGCATGGTCTCACGAAGGTACCGGAAGCGGGAGAGTTGGAGAATATGAAGAGAGTGAGAGATTCAGCTATTGACCAAATAGAACGTGATCTGATCTATGAATTTGAGCTGGGAGAGGAGAGAATGAGATTACGTTATGAGAGTCAGATGGATAAGTTGAGAGAGAATTACGAGAAGGAGAAAGGAAGATGGACGGAGAGAGTAGAGAAAGAGAAAGAAGTGAAGGACCACTGGGTTAGTGAGATGGAGGGCATAATGAGAATCGTGGGAGAGACGAGATCGTTGGCAAGGACGAAAGAGAAAGTTGTGATTCTTCAGGAGAAAGTAGTTTCTCGAGCAAGAACGTCAGCACTTCCACGCAGAATTGGCGAGATTGAAGCAGGGCGAGATGGAAAGAGGAAGGACTATAGAGGAAACTCCTGTGCTTCAGAGAATCAGAGGCTGCAATCAAGCACGAGTCGATCCGCCACTCAGCCCGCCTCCAGAGCTACAGGAGGTTCCGAGGGAGCAGTAGCTCCTATCTCGAAGTGAGTATAGGAGAGAGGATGACAACATTTAGATTGGGTCTAACATCTCGTCAATCATGAGGCCACATGCGGGTGGCAATGGGCAAATGATGGAGATGATGATGGAGTCTATTCGATCTATGGGACAGATCAACATGCCTATCAACAATTTCAATCCAAAAACGGAACGATTCAACGAATTCCTACCACGGTTCAATCTCAAGTACAAAGGGATGTCGAATGAGGAAAAAGTACTAGTCCTCCCTAGTCACTTTGATGATGGTACAACGAGAGTTTTCAAGAGTTTGCCTGAAAGGATGAAGAGTGGAAGAGAATGGGATAACATGGTGGTAGAGATGGGACGATTGATGGATAGAGATAAGGGTCTCGAGCAACAGTTCGCCGTGGAGAAGCTAAATAATATCGATCCCCACAAGAGGATAAATCAGATTTATCGTGACATTAAGGAGTTGGTAAATAGAGGAATGGGATACCGTGATCAGAAAGGACGGGATCGGTTCATGCAACAGCAACTAATGATAGTAATGAAGAAGAGAGTTGAGTACGGAAGGGTACTAGAGGCGTACAATGTGGGTTGTGAGAATTTTGACGAGCTGAAGAAGGTGGCAATGGAACAAGAATTCATTGAACATCAGAAGAGGATGGCCAGTAATCCTCTTCTGATGTCATTCAGACCTGTCTTGAAATCAGCACAGAGTCTCTTACTCCCATTCTTCTTTGCGACTAGTAAGAACGGAGCCGCCCAATCCGAGTGCTCAATCTTCTTGATCACTCCCATGCAACTTTGCTGCAGATTTGTTGTACTTGCCTAGTCCAGGCTCACAATCTGGGTAATTCTCTCGGACCCAGGTTGTGTAGTCTTCCGGGATTGACTTGATGTGATTGACTACCGTATCGTTCTCATCCTCAGAGAACGTTCTCTTCAAGTTCAGCTTGAAGAACCAATCATTGCCGACTAGTCGAATCGGTCTTGGGGTGACGTGGACCCACTCGTCTCTCCTTGCCACAGTACTCCACGTGACTGCGGAATCTTCCGAGGACACGCATGCCTTGTCCGTTAGCGCATGTGATAGCGCATGAGGGAGATGAGTCCAACTGAGGACTTCCCATTCCCTTCCAGTCACTCTCTGAGATGAGTGTGATGTCCGATCCAGTATCGAGTTGGAATTCGACTTCTTGTCCGTGAACGGTGACTCTCACATAGACTCGATTTACTTCAATGAAGTTGCAATCGGCGGTTCTAACAGAGTAGTTCCGCTTTGCTCCTCTCTTCGGACGCTTCTCCGGGTGTTTAGACCAGCACTCACTCGCATAGCGACCCTTCTTATCACAGAACTTGCACGTGATATTGGAAATTTGACGTCTCTCGGGATTCTTGCTCTTCTCCTTCTTCTTCTTATCATGGTGGGATCGCACCATCATGGTCGCACTGTTCAGCACCACAGCCACATCACGTTCGAGAGCTTTCATTGTGGAGAACTTCTCGAGCAACTCCTTGAACGTGATTGTCGGCTTCTTTCCGACCTCATTGAACAGATGGGCACGCATTCCCTTCTGGTTTGGAATATCCAGGCCGGCCAGGAAGATTGTGATCTTCATCTGGTCCTCGGTAATCTGCTTCAGATTACCCTTCTGGTACAGTCGATTCACATAGGCGGCGAATTTCATCACATCTGGGCTGCCCATGTTCGACAATCTCTGATTGAAGAAACGCACACGCAGTTCGAAATCTGATTCTTTCTTTCCGAACAGGCTCTTGAGAGTGCTCACGGTATCCTCGAATGATACTTGCATGACATCATCGGGTGCTTTGTGATCTCTGTACTGTGCACCACACTTCACACTGAGGTGTCTTAACAGTATTCGTACTCTCATGCCTCCATCCAGGCTCTTCATGTCGTGTTCGAACACGTCACGATATCTCTCACCCCAGTTTTCGAAAGTGCATTCCTCCTCATCGTAATCGAAGTCAACGATTCTCGACTCGATTGCATCGATCGTCGGTCCCACAGGATTGGTCACTCCACCAGTTTCTCTCACATCTCCTCCCTCCCCTCGATTCTCGTTAGCAGTAAGTCTCTCGAGAAGGGCGGTGTATCTATCATTATTCTCTTTCTGCATCTCCACCATGCTCTGCTGCATCGAGGCAATGGACTGACAGAACGCCTGCATGTACGGCGGCACTTCCTGTTCACCCATGTTTGTCACTGACCGCGACGCGACACGCAACGCTACTGAATTTCGTAAGTCACTCGACAAGTTCTCTGCCCAAAATCAAAAATTTTGGCAGCACTTCGTGTGCACAAAACGAAAATCAGTGAATGCATTTACGTTTGTCACACAGAGTTCACCTGGCCAAAATCAAAATTTCAGCAGAACCTACGGTACACAAAACGAAAATTCAATTCAGGTCTCAGTTCTAGTCACCGCACACAGCTGTGACACACCAAGATGGAGACAGAGCACACCGCACACAGCTATGCTCTGACGGACACGCGCACAGCAGTCCGCTTTTACAGCAAGAGAATAAGAAAGAACAGAAAATAAGAAAATAAATACATTCAAACCTTTATTCTGAACGCCAATGTTGTGTATTTGAGTCCCTTGTGAGTGAACGTAGAGAGGAAGTACGGACTTTATCGTCGTAGACAATAGAAGAACAAACCGCAGCACGCGGGAAGAGAAAAGAACTAGAATGAATATTTTAGGCGAGCGGGGCAGAAATGGCAGGTTACGGTAGTAGGGTGGTGTGGTGGCACACAATAATACTAGTGGAATATTAAAATAGGCGTGTACACAGCACGCAGGATCAGGCACTTCAATCTGATCATTTCCGGCCGTACGCTAGGGTAATCTCCAGTAAGATTGCACGAACCCTTTTTTGGGTCACCGATTTCAATGCAACTGCAAAGACTGACCAAAGTGAGGGCGGGGAGAACGCCTATCCACTTCGTTTCTCAAAATTAGCATGTTGAAGGGTAGTTGTAACCTACCCCTTGAAAGTACTTTATCTCAAAGGCCCTTGATCTACAACGACTAATTTTTTAAACAACGCGTATTGAACTAATCTACGATGGTATCAACTTTATTTGCGAGAATACATACCATCTTCACATTTATATGCCCTAAAAACTTTTTTCGATCACATTTTGTTGCTTTATTCAAACTTTTTTCTCTTAACTATATGAATTTTATTGCAGATTCTGATTCTCCATGGTCGAATTGAGTTACCCATGTATTTCATTGGTCATATCTATTTGGCGCGCCGTGTGAAGACTACGAGACTCTTGGAGCTAAGTGAGTGTGCACATCGTTTTCAGCACATTGAATTACCCCAAATCTCAGAGTTACAGAGAATCGAAATTTTTAGCTGTGCCGAGTCTTGCTCGATTCGTAGGCAAACGCTCTCATATAGGTAAGAACCCGTTTTCTACTTGACGCCGTCTGGAGCCAACTAAGGCTCTGTTCGCAAATTGAATGTGCCCACTGTTTCCAGCACCGTCGATTACCCCAAAACACATTGTTTCAGGAAATCGGTTTTTTTCTGTCCAGGATCCGCCGGGATCAGCTCGGTTCTTAGGAGAACGGTTTCATATTTAGGGAGCGCGGAGGGGTTTCTTCAAAATGCCTTTTAAAATAAAAATCGGATAGAATCCAAAGATTTAGGAGCTGCCGATATGATTTAAATGAGAAAAAAATAAAAATTTTGCGAAATAATTTAATTAAACGAGTTTCCAAAATTAACGCTGGGGCTAAAGTACAGTACCCTCCGATTAGGGCCCCGTCGGAATTATCAAATGACTGTTTTCACAATATGTTTTATTAATTCTTTTTGCCTTTAGTTTTATAATAAAATCAATGAAAATACGCTTTCGAATTGCTCAATGCCAATCAGGGAAATAGAGACAGGGAAGAAAGTTTATGACTGAGATTTAATGAATATTCAGGTAGAGCAACGAAAGCCTTCAAGTCAAGATATTTGGCATTGCTCCGCCTGTCCGATTCACGCATATCGCGGAAATGTGTGCTATAGAGTCGTAACGTTCAATCCCTTGCGAAATTTAAAGTCGGACAAGCGGAGCAATATGAAAAATCGGTCGATAAATGTGTAATTCGCCAAAACATCGCGAGTTTAGAGCCTTCAAATCAATATAATGCAATTGCTCCCTCTGTCAGATTAAAGCGGTCCACGCAATTAGGTGCTCTAGAGTCATATGCAGAATATGTAAAGAGAGCTAAGATCTGGCAAAAGGAGCAATATGGAAAATCGATCGAAAGAGCGCAAACTGGAACAGGTCGTTTTTTAAATGCTTATTTAGAGCAATAAGCCTGCGTCAAAAGTGGTCAAAGTCGTGTCGGATGATTATTGAGACAGGGGGAATTCATGCTGCGAAGAAACAAATAGTTTTGTGAAAAGAAATAATGTTGAAAATAAATTTAAAAATGTAGAAATTTGTTGAATCGCAAAATGAAACGAAAAATTAGAAAATTCTGGGTACTGTACACTTGAATTCTAAAATGACCGAGCTCTGCGCTTCCTATTCATATGAAGGCTTTTCTCGCAGCTTTGTGACAAAACATAACATAATTTCAAAGTGTAATTGATTATAGTATCGAGTATAGAGGGCACCGAAGGATTATATTTTTATCACAGCATGATAACATAGATATCAAAGGAATTGTTGAGAGTTGTCGATCATATTATAAAAAAAGCATGCTATAAACTACAGAGGGTAACATGACCTACGACCTACATGACATACGTGACCTACAGGATGAGTTGCCTGTGATGATGCTCAATGTGGTCGCCCATGAAAGTTGCGACGAAGTAGTAAGAGTGGTCGTAGCCAGGCTGCATGCGGACTTCAACAGCTGCTGATCCGTGAGATTTCAGTGTCTCTGGCTATAACATATTTTGTTTGTTTTGCACTAATGAACATTTAACTGTATATTTTTATCACAGGCATCTCTTGTCAATGGATGTGGAGGGAACAATTTTTAAAAAAAGTTTCTCCTCTTCTGGTTCATACATAGCTGTCATAGTTGCCCACGCCGCCGGCGACACCCATTCATGGATGAGCACTACCCCACTTTTTTAGTGAGGTAGTGCTCATAGACGTATAGGGGGGGGGGGGGGGGTCATGGTAAAAAAATCGATGGTAGGTGATGGGTAAGTCAAGATTAAGTACTATACCAATCAATAGTACAGTACTTCCTGATACCGTATATAGCTACCGTAACCCTGATTACCGCGAACTGATTTTTTTTCAAAAATTGAAAATACCGTACCCTAATTAAAAAAATAAAAGTACCGTAACCAATCGATAGTACAGTACCACCAGATGCCATATCCCACTACCGTAACCTCGATGATCGCGAACTAATTTTATTTTTAAGATGTCCTGGTGACGTGCACAATCGGCCTGGTGTCGTGAACGATCGATTGTACAGTACCCAACTGACTACCGTAACCCAGTTCCGTGGGTCAGATCTAGTTCCTTGGGTCAAACATTTTTTTAAAAAACCAAAATCATTTTCTAAAAATCCTAAATCGATCTTAAATTGGTTCTACACTAATTAGAGTTACGGTGGGATACTTCAATATAATTTTATAATAGATTTATAATTTTTAGAAAAATGTTTGACCCATGGAACTAGATCTGACCCAAGGAACTGGGTTACGGTAGTCAGTTGGGTACTGTACAATCGATCGTTCACGACACCAGGACATCTTAAAAATAAAGTTAGTTCGCGATAGTCGGGGTTACGGTAGTGGGATACGGTATCTGGTGGTACTGTACCATCGATTGGTTACGGTACTTTAATTTTTAAATTAGGGTACGGTATTTTCAATTTTTGAAAAAACTCAGTTCGCGGTAATCAGGGTTACGGTAGCTATATACGGTATCAGGAAGTACTGTACTATTGATTGGTACAGTACTTAATCTTGACCTACCCATCACCTACCATCGATTTTTTTTACCATGACCCCCTATACGTCTATGAGCACTATGTCTCTTTTCACCATGAATAGGGGGTCGTGGATGAGCACTACCCCACTTGCCGCCGCCAGTGGTGGGCAACTATGATAGCTGTACAAGACACGCTCGGCGGGGGGGGGGGGGGGGGGGTCGGCGAACAATACCGCTACAGATCACAGTTCGCTGGAGATTTGATCTAACAACTGAGTTGTTGCATTGTTATCAGCATGCCCAATTCTACATCGCCCTGATCAGATCCTCTAACTAGGTGATCTTGAGGTTCACTCTATACATCACCTCATCGGTCATGTTCCAAAATTGATAAATTGAGTGGAAAATCATGATTAGATAAACACATAGTATAGTAACTAATTACCAAAGTATAGTAACCTATTCCACTAACACAGAAACTACTATAACCCGGGGTATGAATTGGTCCCGCCTTTGGTGTTTATCTAGCCATACCAAATACCTGGACCAACGACCTATATTTTTCGGAATCATATGCCTAGATTATTCTCTCCACAAAACCAGAACAGGAGAAACTTTTTCAAAATTGTTCCTGAGAGTCATTTTCATCCATAAGCTCGTGATACCTGTGATATATCCCATTTGCTCTTTTTAAAGACGCTACCTTAAGTTGGCCCTGCTTTAGGAAGTTGTCATCGGTTCCTTGATCTATCAAAATAGATCTGGCTGGTCCTGAGTACGCCGCAAGCAAAATGGATGCATCAAACTGAAGAAAGGACAAATTTTCTTATTGAAAGATACAACTGCAAATTTAATTCTCGATACCATTTATGTTTACCGGGAGCCGTCCGGCCAGTTCTATGGTTGCGCGGAACGATTTATAATAAATTTAAAAGAAGCGTGGGGGGGGGGGGCGGCAACCACGCGTCTCTCGAGAGCGGTCACTCTGAAACTTGCGAGGCGAGTTTCCGTAATGTGAGCAACGCTCAATTTTCTTACAGTACGCATCAGCGAGCCTCTTCTATATTTAGCGCGGGAATAAGTGGAGGTAGACGTGAGCATTTTTCAAAATGTTGAGCCGGATATGCTCCGAATTATAATGGGAAAATACCGTAGTGGCAAGAATTCGAAAAGTATAGGTCATTGATCCTAGAGCCTGCTTTTAGGAATTTTCCGGATTCGAAGCCGCTATACCGTATATCAGCTCCCAGATGTGCTAGTGAGTTGGCATGGATCTCAAATTGTTGGGAAAATGATTTCCAACAATTGTTATGTTAATCAAGGGGACGGAGCAAGGATATGGGCGGAGCCTAGAAATTCACCATTGCGTCAACGCGCAAAAATCAGTTTCGCTTAATTTGTTTGACATTTAAATTTTTGCTAATGTGTATGCGCCTTGCTTTAGTATTTTTAAAAAAATCAAAAAAAATTACTTATGAAATTCGAGTCTGCCAATGACCTATATTGTTTTCGCATGTTTGTGACTATGGTATTCTCCCAGTATATTAGGACCTAATCCGGCTCAACATTTTGAAAAATGTCCCTGAGGACGTTATTTTTCGCATACAGGACTACTCAGAAAAAAACGACTACTCAGAAAAGCCTAAGACTAAGCCTTAAAAGGCCTAAGCCTGAGCCTAAGCCTAAATCTAAGTCTTAGAAACCTAAGAAACCTAAGCCTAAGCAGAATAAGGACCAAGGTTAAGGCGTTTCTGAGTAGTCGTTTTTCTGAGTTGTCCGTTACTTGACTCGTGACACCAGTGTTAATTCAACGTCTACGTCACAACTTTGTCATACCTTTTTCCATTCAACCTTCGAATCATCTCCAAGGTATTCTCCGAATATAGTTCTCCCCCAATCGCACTCAGTAGGATTGGCAATAGGTGCGAAGGCCGATATGGAACGGAAGAGGTCCGGTCGCGTTAGTCCAAGAGTAAGAGCACCGTGTCCTAGCAAAGAGGAGTTATTTTGCGAATATTTGTGCAGCACCCGACGTGAACGGCATTATTTTCTCGGATATCCAAGTCAAAAGTTACAACGATACTTAGAGCACAAAAAACCCCAAAAAAACATATCGATCAAATTAAATTATTACACCGTGAACAAAGCAAGAGCAAATTTTTAAAAGATAATTCAAAATTTATCGTCGGTGCACATATTTTGCCCGTCGTAACAACAGATCGAACTGAGAGCCTATTTGACTATGGTTTACTAAATTTAATTTTGCGTTATACCTCCCATTGAGTGCCCAGTGATGCCGATATGAGTAGTGTCAAGAGCCGGTACGACCGCACTAACTACGGGCAACAACTCGGACTCGATGTATCTGAAAATTTTTGTTTCTCTATTGCTTCATTCTATCACTTTCTTCCCATTTGATTACATCAGGTGACAACGAATGACTTGTTAGTATATAAAGGATAAGTTTATCAAAATGCTAGTAGAAAGTAGACCTTGAAACATAAGTTTGCTAACAATATGAATAGTTACGAAGGATGATTTGGTACTTAGTTGTTGATTTTCACTACGGTGATGGTACAAATTGGAACTTTTATTTCGGAAATTATCGTAATAGAACATTTGTTTTGGAACTGGTCGTTTTGGAACTTTTTTTTGGTTTTGGTGTAATTAAATGGAGATCGTTCACTCTGGAATTTTAATTGTGGAAACTACCATTCACGCATTTTTGTTTTAGATTGCTATAAAAAAACGATATGCAACCGGTATATTTAAAACTATGCAAATTGGAATCATTTTTATTGAAATTTGAATTTAAACTCTTTTGTTTTCAAACTGACAATTTAAAGAAGGAGTAACACGAAAAATTTGTTTAATTAGCCACTATGAGCATGTATTAAATGCCGGCATCCCGATCATGATTCACGTTATCCGAAGTTTCAAAGACAGCTCTGAGGCTATTTACATAAGTTCATTGACAGCGCAGGGTCGTGGCTGTTTCGTTTATGTTTCACTCGCTCTACATTATTTTCGCATCTTTCTCTAGGTAAATTCGCTACAGTTTCCCATTTCGAGAGCAATATCTTCGTCGTGGGACTCTCTAGCATTGATTCGTGTTACTCCTTCTTTAAAAATGTGAATTTGCACCCCGACGATTCGGAACCACTTAAGCGGAAAATGATTTTTTTCGAAATTGTATTAGTATTTTTTTAATTACCGGTATTATTATTTACTTAATTATTACTTCAGTTATTCCACATTTCTCTAAATTGATATTCGAGTAAAGTAACCTAATCGAGTAAAGTAACCTAGTCGGTAGTTAAAAGAAAAGGATCATTTCGTCAGTTACAATTCGGGGGTTTTCATGTGATCAGTTTCGGTTTTATGATTCCGAAATGATCGATCTCCGATTAAATGATAAAATAATGTATAGGAAATGTGTAAGATATCAAAATACAATCGTGCATATAATAATATTTGAAAAAAATCAAATAAACCGTACGAAAAAAGTTCGAAAAGGACCAGTTCCAAGAAAAATGTTCCTAGAAATCAGTTCCGAAAATGCGGGTTCCGTTTTTCCAGTTCCAATTCGAACCTTCATTACGAGAAGTTGTGTCATTTCACATCGCTTACGTTTCCAATGATATTAAAATATGTTTTCAATTGTCGTAACGATTACGAAACGAAACCACTCAGATTTAAAAAAAAAATATCAAAGTGAATAACAGAATATTGTTCTTTCAACGTGCAAACAGACTTACGATCTCATTTTAAAGTGATTTGACCATGGCTCCCATGATGCATCTATGTAGAAGCCCGCTCCCTATAGTAAGGCCACTTGAAAGGGGTATGCCAAAGTTGCAAGTAGCATGTGCATTGAATATTTATTCAATGCTGACGTTCGGGCTACAGTATTTAATTTGAATACCTGTCCCAGATCATATCTATCCGCATCGGCAACGTCAGTGCCGCGAGGGGATGTGTCGGGGTGAATGAAGATCAACCTAAGCAGCATAATTAATGTTGGCCTTTTGATTTTTGGCCGAAGAATGTGATTCACAAATTTGAAGAATGCGATCCACAAATCGACCACCCTTTGTTTTCGCACAACGGTAGGGAAAAATTGCTCGCCAAAAGAGACTCCTGCCTGGGATTCTAGACTAGAATTTCTGAGATTGGAGGGCGCCTTACTCATTATTGTTCGCGATGAATAAAACATATCTGGCCTGGCTGCGAATAAAAAGGAATTCAATATGGCGCCTGCCAGGCGACTGACCCGATCATTTTCGGAATTGTGTTTTATCATTCTTGCGTGCCCAATTGGAACCGCGTAAAAAATGGCAGAATAGGCGGAATGACCCAACTTTAAATCCGTATTCTAGACGCGCCTCAAAATGAATGAGCTAATTTTCCACGAAGATGCGGTCGATGCCATCCCGTGATCTGTTATCAAAGAGGGTCATACAAGGGATGGCTAATGATTTCGGCGCTTTCCTAGAAGCCTAAGATATATACCATTCGAAAGAGCATTTAAAGTTATGTCAGCACCCAAGTTTGTGAAACTGTTGAAAGTGTGGTTTTCTGGAAATTCATGATAACGTAAAAAATCGATTATATTCCAGAACAAAAATAAAAGGCTCACCATTTTCCAACTTATTGCATATCCTGGAAATTTGAAATATTGTGTGAAATTGCATGGAGAATCTGGACAAAATTATCACATTATGGTACGAGGTGCCCAAAATAGACTTTTCCACGAAAAACTGGCACTTAATCGCCGACCAGGGTTCGATTCCGCTCGGCACGAAATATTTTGCCAACTTTTTTTTCGCTTCTACCTATGTTTTTTCAACATTTATTCATCTTTAATGTTGTTTCCCCTTTGTAACTACGATCTTATTAAGTTTATTATATATACATTTAAACTTCTATAACTTGTATCGCAGTCGGATCAAAGTAGAGAACAGAAAGTTCTGTGAATAGTGGAGCGAAGAAAGAAACGAAGAAGAAAGGAGGAAGGTGTACTAGACCCATGAGATCATCAATCAGATCAAGATTAGATCAAAGAAGTTGAAATTTATATATAATAAACTAAAGAAGATCGTAGTTACAAAGGGAAAACAATATTAAAGATGAATAGATGTTGAAAAAACATCAGTAGAAGCGAAAAAAGTTGGCAATAATTTTCGTGCCGAGCGGAATCGAACCCTGGTCGGCGATTAAGTGCCAGTTTTTCGTGGAAAAGTCTATTTTCGGTACCTCGCACCATAATGTGATAATTTTGTCCAGACTCTCCATGCAATTTCATACAATATTTCAAATTTCCAGGGGGTGCAATAGCTGAGATCCGGGTAATGAGATTACCAAGGAGAACAACGAAAACCATCAATAGTTCTAATCACTCATCTGCCTTTGCAATAAACCACTAATCTCGCAATATCACTACGAGTCCATATGCAGAGTTCCATTGTCCATTGTCTCCCCCTCGTCTATAGAGCTCTGCTCTCCTTCCCCGATTCGTCTCAACGAGTCCATCCCCTTCCCTTCGTCCCTGGCCTGTCTCCCCTCTCCACCCACGAGTCGACCTGGGACAGAATAGTCCATTGCTCTCACTCTCCGAGTAGAGCTCCCTGGATACTGTAACCCTTGTCCTCGCCTACTAAGGGTTCGGCCTGGATGCTCCTACTCTCCGAGTGGAGCTCCCAGAAGGCCTGTAACCGAGTAGACCTCCCATCTAAAGAGCATACTGTATTGCACAGTCCTTTACCTACCGTACCCCGGGAAGTTCCCCTACCCGATACCCTGATACCGTACCCCTCGTACCCGATACCTACGATGAGAGCCGCCAGGAACGAATCGAAGACATACTCCCTGT
This sequence comes from Pristionchus mayeri, assembly GCA_036245805.1. Lineage (NCBI taxonomy): Eukaryota > Metazoa > Nematoda > Chromadorea > Rhabditida > Neodiplogasteridae > Pristionchus > Pristionchus mayeri. The sequence continues at coordinate 50,250,578 of BTRK01000005.1, read as the reverse complement.
TATTCCCTGAGATAAATGCTATTGGTAAAAACTGGTCTTGCGTACCTCCAAGGGATGGCTCATAAATAACGTACAACGTTACAACTGCAATCAATTGGAAAAAGGAGCGCCATTTATTTTTGTACTGGAAAATAATCGATTTTTTATTTCCAGAAAACCACACGTTCAAAAGTTTCACAAACTTGGGCTCTGACATAACTTTTCATGCTCTTTCAAAAGGTATATATCTTATCGAGGTCAAGTAAAGATGAAAATTCTCGAACGAAAGATCAAAGATCAATATTTTTACAAAATTTGCCGGCTGGATTGTATCCCACCCCTTAATTTCTGACGTAATTTCTAGCGATGCTCGTCGATTTGCCTCGAATTTCTTTGCAGTAAGTATTTGAATTTGTTGAGCAATGCATCGTCCCCTACCGCCGCAGCGGTTTTAAATCGATTTTTTTCGATTACGGCAGTGTTTTTCAAGATCCACAGCCGAGCCCATCTGCGGATGCGGATCGAAATTCTAGCGAAGTTCGTTGTTTTCCCTCCTCGAGTACTGCTTATTGATGAAGATAGTAGAAATTCGAATTTTCAATCAGTGCCAAGGCATTAAAGTTACCCAACAAGGACGAAATTGACCCCCTACTTTTTGTCTTCTATCGACTAGCCCATGGCTGAATTAGTTGAGAATGAATATACAAAAATACGAAAAATCAATAACAGCCCCAGGGGAAGGCCTAAAAGGATCAGGTTGAAGTTGCCTGATCCAGCGCTCTATCACTTTTGTACGCTCTCTCATACACGCGACGCGTGCACAATGCGTCGCGTCTTGGGATCAGAGTTTCGTCCTTATTGAGTAACTTTAATGAAATATATTGATTCTGTCAGACATTCTGTTGTAGATACTAGTACCTCTTTTTTAAAGATGTGTGGAATGCTCTACCTAGAGAAATGAAAGAAATCGTTGCATTGAACATCATGACATTCATCAAAATTTAATAATTAACAACCATGGCCTTCTAACATATTAAAATTCTTGCCAAAGCTTTGCCTAAGGGCGCCCACCACACCACGAGCGTGTAAATTGCGCAATATTGCGTAGCGAAAACTGCCCACACAACTTACCACAAGAAAGGGCTGCACAAAATTTTGCAAAATAAAAGCAGGGAATAGACGCCAGCCCGAGAGAGCGCAGACAGTGTAGCGAAAATAGAGAGTGTGGAAAACGAAGAGAGTATCCCGCAATTTTTTTGAATCGAGCGCAGGGAAAGCGGAGTAGAAGAGCGTGAACAACTCAAGATAGTGTTGGAAAGTCCCAAGGAAATTTATCGACTATTTGGCTAATTATCATAAAATTATGTTAGGCGCATAGTGCAAAAATATATTTTGTTATGCAAAACATAATTGAAATGGGTTCGCATACTTTCTCCGCACCCTAAAGTCACTATTTCAGATTTTTATGCATTGTTGCGAAAGGGTGAAAAATGGAATAGTGATAATCACTGTATAATTGAAAGCTCCATTCTAAACCATTGCATTGGCCTCACCCGAGTTTGCTCGCTGGTCCCTGTGCTGCACCCTTCTCCATAACATTAGCATGAGTACATGTGAGACCTGCAAGACGTATGTAATTATGTATTTCCACTCTCTGAATCCGAATTTGCATATGAATACCCAAAAAGCGATATAAAAGAAATAGCATAGATTTTGGACGAAATCGTAATGCACAATAATAGTGGAACATCCACAATATGCGGAAAACTTTTCTGGAAATTTTTGGAAAAATGTTTAAAAAATTAGTTTACATTGAAAATTAAGCTGTTTGTTCGTCCGCTTTTTAAAGTGTGATATGTTAGCTTGACGTGGTGCTTTACGCATTTTTTGGTGCAATGGTGAGATGTCACTATTTTTTGGGAAATGCATTTTTGAAAACTTTTTTGTCGTACCATAAATACTGAAACATTTCAATTCAAAATGCCGCTCTCAGACCAATTCAATTGGGAATTTGCATTCCGACCTTTTCAATTTGGAATGAGCGGCCTGGAATGATTAATATTGTAATTGCATTTTCGTAACCCTCATCTCGTAACTTTCGTAATGGAACTTCAATTTCGTAAATTTTTCTCCAGAACTTTTCGACATACATCTAGAAATCTCGCCGGAGTATACACATGTTTTGTACTGATGTTTTCAACATGATTGCTATATCACGACAGTCACGAGAGAATCGATCTGGAAATGGTAATCGCAAAAACTGTTCCCATATACTCACCCCTACGCATGCCCTATGACCACCCGAAGTTGTTCGACTCTTACCCAAACGGATACTTTAGAGTTCCGAAGTTTGAGTTCCAAAGCAAAAGTTCCGAAATAAAAGTTACGAGATGAGGGTTTCGAGAATGCAAATTCGAAATGACAATTTCCAGCCCACTCATTCCAGGTCAATTGTTCGTAGATTAGCGGTTCTCGGAGAAATGATTCCGAAACAATTTATCCAAAAAAATAAATCCGACTTGAAAGATTTGAGTTGAAAGGGTTTTAAAAAAATGTGACATCTCACCATTGCACCCATTTTTCTGCTTTGAGATAGTTAGCACTTTTATGAAAGTTCCTATCGGTCAGCCCGGCTGAACAAGTTGCTTTGGTGCAAAATGAAGTACACTATAATCAGCACCCTTGATAACTTCCCACAAATTTTTGAAATTTTGGTGTGCCAGCCACCGCACTCTGTTCACGAGGGCTCAAAGGCGCTGCCTCTGTGCAACACAATTGTACATGGGACGGGCCACGCTCTCTCGTGCCTTCCCCTCTCCCCCTCGCTCCCCTCTGCCCCCTTTATCTACCCCGCGGTGACTTGAGCTCTCCCTAGGCGCGCTCCTCTCTCCCTCGATGCGCAGGCACACCGCGTACTCTTTCGCTTTCTCTGACCGACGAGAGATCATGCGATTTAGAGAAACGATATATTAGGTTGATGCAAAAGTTTCGATACGTTTTCACGTTTTCGAGCCATAACTTGCTTCAGCATTTAGCAATTCTATCTTGCATTTTTGTAGGATATTAGGGTATGCGTGCTCTTCATAGGGCGCTTATGGGCATACATGATCAATCAGTCATTTACAGGACCTTAACTGTCGAAGTTTGGAGGGCGAATTCGGAAGAATTGACCCATAACTTTTCTGATAGACACTAACGATATATTCTAAAGTGTTATATGGGAGCATACGCCAGTGTGCACTGTCGAAACGAAATGGTGGAAATTGCAACCCGTCTGTTTTGTTTTAATGGGCGTTTGTACAGAGTATCAGAAATATCGAAAATTTACCATTTTTAGAAAATAATTTTTTCTGTTGAACCAATTAAGATCGATTCAATTTAAAACTATGATTGTAGTGCATCAATAGTGCCTCAAATAATGCCAAAGTATTATCCAAGATAAGCAAACAACTCTCGAGAAAATACCAAAAATACCTTGTATCGAAACTTTTGCATCAACCTAATACTACGGTATCCCGCCTCATATCCCATTTTTGATTTGAAAAATGAGGTACGACTTTTTGAGCACCACCTGAACCCTCGTGCTGTTGTCCGACTCTTACATTTAGGCAACCGGCCTCATATACCTTTCATATAAAAATAAGAAGGAAGTGAAGATACATACCTGACAGATATATCAATCCAGGTAGCTTCGTCCCACTCGTGTGATCTGGTACATACACTCCGAATGTCATCTCGCACGATACTGTTGAACTGAAGTAAATATGTTAATTTAATTAGTCGGTCTTTAATTTATTTGATAATACTACATGATTGTGTCCAGCACGAAGCGCCAGGGCAATTTCGGTAGGGAAACGAGAGGTTCCCACGACGGGCAGGCCGTTGGCGCTTTGCGGCCGTCCAAACCTTGCGCCTCCCCCACCCCACCCGGTCGCTTGCGGCTTGCGACCCCCCGAATCCCCATTCGCAAACCCCCGAGGGCCCTATTTGCGACCCCCCCCCCCCCCCCCCCCCCGAACTCCGTCATATTTGAAGCCTGTCACTGGAGGGGGGTGTGGGCTTGGCGGGGAAGTAGGTAAGTGCCGAAGAACTAGTTCCATATTCGGAACCCACATGTTAAAATACCCTAATGCTAATGGTATGCTTTGCTGGGATCGAACGGGCACTTCCATTTTTTGAGCCCTCTAATTGAGGCGAGGGGTCGTTTGAAATGCCAAATTATCGCCTCAATATCAGTCAATCGGGGGCTTGCATTCTGAAACACAGGACCTTAAAGCAACGAATATTCTGACGCACTTTTTTTGTGGATAAATTACTGTGAGAATAGAACGCCTAGCAATTTGATGTGCGGTGTTGAACAACGATAAATAGCGGCGGAATGGAAAGTTATAATGATACTGAAGTACATCACGACAAACAGCTACAGTATCATTATAACGTCCCGTTTCACCGCTGTTTATAGCGTTCAACACCGCACACCAAATTGCTACGCATTTTATTCTCACTGTATCAGTTTTCTCTCCGGTCAAAATCACAATGTTCTCGAAACGCTCAGCGCCAATTAAAATCCCAAGATCCACCTTCGAGGGGAAGGTGGCATATCCTAGCTTTGCACGCAAAGTCTACAGCTGAGTGAATTTTGGCAAAAGTCGTCAAACGAACTCATTTGACGATTTCCCCTACAGTTCCTAGAATGACGATTCGAGCTCGACTCTCTGGTGTGATATTTATCCATTGACAAATTGCCAAATATCTTAAGAAAGTTTTCGATCACCTCTTGTGCTTGAACACGTACTGCGTCCCGTTGAAGGAACGTACGGCGGACACTTGTTCGGCAGTCATCTTATTTACTGCAAAGGTATAGGGGGGGGGCATGGGAGGGCGTACGAGAATTTATTAACTAGTTTGTATGAATGTAACGATTGAATTTGAGTTAAATTGTTACACAAATTGTATATTTTAACATTTTTAAAGTTTTTAAAACAATTATATAACAATTGAACTCAAGTTAAATGATTTATCAGATATATGTAGGGACCGCGGAGCTCCGTCGTTTCTGCCGTTCACCATTTTTGCATTGGGAAAACTCACACAACATAACACCACAATTTTATTTATTTATTTTCTCAGGTTTAATTTATATTAATTAATTACTTTTTGAGCTTAATCGATAGATGATCATCTGAAGATACGAAATCTTTACTAAATAAAGTAATTTAGCGGTTGTAAAACATAAATAAATGCATTGCTAGAAAATTGCGCTTCTCATTTTTCTAATGATTTGTATTTTTCTCTTTAAATCGGAGTGCACAGTTTTAGTGCTCTGTTCAGTTTATTGCTCTAACCATCCCTGTACTCCGTAGAGGTACTGGTCATGCTCGGGTTTCGTTCGGGAGCATGGTTTAGGACCTCTTTTTGAGACAATGTCGCCATCTTTCTCGGATAATCTTGATTTTCTCCATTTTCTGAGTGCACAGTTTGATTTGAACGTTTAATCACATGCAGCCACCTTCCCTCCGCCCTAAACATGTACATAAAATGCCGGTTCGTCGTTCGGATACCTTGTTTATAGCAGTGAAAGTCAAAATGAACGAATGTTCGATTCTCGGGCTGTACAGCAGTAGAGTGCGATAAATTGACCTTGAGCTCATCGTTCACATATATTATCAAAATAAAAGAGCAAAACTTAAAAATTAAAATGTCATATAACGCATTAATTAATTTTTGAAAACAACCATGTCTCAGAAGTAACAAATTCGCCCCAACTCTACCACAAAATTACGGTAGATCTCTGGTAAAATGTGTATTTTTTAGAAATAGTTTTAAAAAGACCTTCAATGCCTTGATATTTGCGCAGCTTTCTGGAACGCTCTTGTTCAGAATCGCTTCAATCACCGCTCCTTTGCACTACCTGAAGTAAATCTTTTAATCAACGAATCCTTTCGAAAGTTGAACGCAACGCAACAAAACAAGCAGGGCTGTTAGAGATATGGTAAGTCATAAATGACTTTAAAAAGGAGCACATTTGAGATCTGAAACAATAATCACACGATATTACACTAACAATTCAATTAAAATTGATTGATTGCAATTGCAATTGTCACTGCCCCCAAAAACGCGCCAACGCACCCAAACTTACAGTACCTAAAGAGGCGTCGCATCGCTCAAAAATGCGCGCATTCAAACACTAATTTTCAAAACCCTCCGTGTTATATTACAGTTATGATTTTTTTCGATAACTATTTTTGTTTATAATCGATTCCGCAATCTCGATTTCAAAAAATAAGAATCGCGGAATTGATATACAGTGCATTTTCAAACACCCCTCCGCGGTTCCTAGATATATGTCAAATAATTCAACGCGAATAGCAACGCATAAATTCGTAATAACATACTATCGTTTCATGGTCATGCTTCTAGCAATTTATCAACATTTGTTAACACCAAAATTTCGAATCTGAAATAAAATTAGGCACAATTGAAAATTAATTGAAAAAAATAATAGGAAGTGATAACGACAAAGTAATACAATTATGTACCTGAATAAGGGATTCGGTGTGTGAGGATGCATACGTAATAATAAAATAATATGGTAAAAGAGGTCACCCGGACATGACCTTTCTGATTTTCAAGGCATGTATTGTGATAAAGAAACGAATGTTAGTTGGCAGCTCATAATTGCGGAAAAACAGTAGTAATTACAAAAAGGTACCAGAAATGAAGACAAACATGTAGAAAAAATATTACAAGTACATCATACAAAATGCAGAAAACCAAAAGAATTAAGACTTCATGAAATATTGTGGAAGATCTTACCGGTTGGGTATGTAAAAGTAAAGCGTGCATAAGAGACCAACTATAATAACAACAACAGAACTACCACGGATTAAAGACACTAGACATCCACCTACGGCTAAAACAAGTGAAAGAAATTGACTCAAACGCATCTACAATTTTTTCGAGGAATGCTTTAAAATACGATTCAATTCCTGTGCAAATCTAGTAGTCTCGTCAGGCTCAGTGTCAGCTCCGGAAGGCCGTGAGAAGTGCCTGACGAAGACGAAAAGGACGGCGAGAAAGTACAACGCAAAGCTGCAATGGTGTCTTCGACAAACAAAAAAAGAATGAAGAACATCCGAAAGTTTAATCGATTTAAAAATCATAAAGTGTAGGCGTAGAATCCCCAGAATCCCAAAATTTTCCAAACCTCTTTCCCTTCATTTCATTTTCTTTTCAGATTCACGAGTATTTCAACCATTAGTGGGCACCATTAAAGCCAAGTTCAAAACGCCACCTGTTTTGAACTCCGACCCAGCCGAGAAATACATTTGTTCACCGCCCCTCTCCGATTTTTACCCTCGACACCACCGGTATACAGTTCTCAGCTATGCCCATCTACATTATAAATCCGTCGCTCCACAGATAAAAAATATTTAACACTCTCTCGCTCTCGCTCTCTTGCTCTTGGCTCGACACAAACAATGATCAATTGCGGAAAAAAATAGCATATTTTACGCCGTTAGTTCATAGGTACCCACAAAAATTCTCTCTCACATCTTTAAAAAGCTTATAAGAAAAACGATAAAATTTTCATTATAATATTTTTGCCGGCAAGGGCAATTGCTGGCAACCATAGGGAAATTATTTATGAGGAATTCAATTCTACAAAATCTGTTTATTTTTCTAAAGAACAATATAGTCCCTATCTCCACAGATGAAAAGGCATTGTCGTCCCAACATTAGAATCCGTGGCCTAGTCTTGTAAGGCGCTATAAATGTCCATGGTATGGTGGGCTCGAGTCCCGCCCTCTGCATAACCTTTTGACAAGCTTTATGCCTACAGTTTGGTACTTTCCTCGAAGCTTAGCAAAAGTGGCTGTACCGGTTGGGATTCGAACCTCATACCTTAGGATCCATCATAGAATTGAACCTATTGTAGATCCGGCCATGGATTTTTAATTTGTGCCAATTCTCCCCCCTCCTGCCTCATCTGCCCCAATCAAAAAGGACCAGTTCTTCAATACAATTTTCACATTACAAAAACCAGATTTTCAAGAAACTTTTCCACGAAGTTGTGAATGTACAAAAACGGTCATGTAAAAAGTGATTTTTCATGCCTGGAGAGTAAATGATGTGATATCACAATCATATTCTCAAGATAATCTGGAGTCATGAGGTCGGCCATATTGATATTTTGGATGGGTGTCTAGATTGATCAGAAGCTGAGATCTGAATTTCTCACCCTGTTTTTGCAGCAAGGCATTGTAATAATATGATGCGACCGAGCAGCAACTTTACAATCAGTGGTTGAAAAGTGGGTCCAAAATGGATTAACGTACCCGGTTTTTGGAGTTCGGTCCAGTGCAAAAGTATAAAACGTACCAATGTATTTTTTTTTATTAACATTTATTAAAATGTTCCCATTTTCAACGACTTTATTTTAAAATTTTAGAAACCTGCCCAGTTTTTACAATTTTTGTGACCTGCTCTTTCGACCACTGTTTACAATTTAAATGGAAATGTTCTGAGGACTAATGCCCCGATATCCAACAAAATTTTCATGGTATACTAAATCGAGTGTGCTGATCCGATATCAAAATCTGCGAACCAAGTAGTTGAAAAAATCGATATTTTCTCTCGGCTCAATAATCAAACATCATTGGTTGGGTACTATTGGGATTGTTTTGTGTTTCTAAAAAAAAACTTTTTCATACTTTGCAATTGTCACATGAAAAAAAGAGCAAAATAAGAATAAAGGCGCCGGGGTCCGTACCACCTTTTATTCAGAAGATTCTTAATCATTGTCCAATCGTCTTGTACTGAACGCAAAAGTTTCTGGAAATAATTTTCCGCACATTTTGAGCCCAATGCCACCTCTGTAGCTCATCTGGGAGCTAAGATACAGTATAGACAGGTGCTAAACCGGAAATTTCCTAAAAGCCGGCTCTGGGACCAATGACCTATATTTTTCAAATTCTTGTTTCTGGAACATTCTGTCACTATTATACTTTTTAAAAAATGTTCCCGAGTTTTTGTGTTTGTCTGTGTTTCATCCACTGACTCGTGATACACGTGTTAAAAAGTGTCCGGTGATTTATTCACGCGACGGTACCTAGATCCGTATCCGCAGACACGGTTGAATCTCCACTGCCAATTATGGACGACGCCATTGATGATTCAGAGTTAGTTAGCGTAGATGAAGAAGAGGAAGTTGAGGCGGCCGAGGCAGTAGGAAGAACAGTATATGCTGAACGTGAGGCATCATCCAAACAAATATGGGCGTTAGCCTACAAATCAAGAAGATCCGAATGGATTCGGCTGAGCTAAAAAATCGATTCGCTATTGGTCTCTGTTTTGGGTAAATCGAAGCTTTTGGGTACACTTATTTAATCGTTGGCTTCAGACGTCGTAATATGGAAAACAAGTTTTCACGTATACTGCATCTCCGGAAGGTTCTAAAATCACGTGAATAATGTTCCTAAATGTTGAATTTCATACTGATAGCACCTGTCTAATAAACATTTAATGAATTCTCACCCCCCCCCTTCCCGGTCGCCAGGATTCCAAGTTTTGGGGCCCATGGCTATATACTTGAAAATCTCCAAGGGCACTGGAAAAGTGGAAAGAATCCAGTGGAAATGTATGCAACATATACAGGTGCAATCAGCATGAAATTCTACATTGTGAAACTAATTCGCGTAATTCTTAGGACCTTCCGACAAAGCGATATAGGTAAAAACCTGACGCCGTCTGCTCTATATGCAGGGAAATTCGGGGGTACGACATTTCCGCAACCGACATTTCCGCAACGGAGCACCATTCCCTTGGCAGAAGGAGTAGCAACTTGGGAGTTGTTGCATTGTTACCAGTGTGTGCTCCCATACATAAGCATTTATTAAAGGAGGAGCAAAGGAAAAATTCAATTGATGAAGCTTTCATATGCACGGCCTAGATCTCCCCAACGATAAGAAGTTCCGAAATTTTAACATTTATATCTCCATTACCAACAGAGCTCTCGGTAGATGGCGGGGAGCCAAATCAGGGAAAGCTCAGGCAACGAGCGAAAGAGAACGCGACTTAAAGAGAGTGCTCCTCTAATTGAAACATATTTCAACCGGGCGCGCGTTTGCCTTTACTCCTCCTTTAATTTTGTTTCCAGGTGATCTTGAATTTCACTCCAAATCAACGTACAGGGGTTCATGTAATATGGATTTCCGTGAACCCCTATACGTTGAAACTCAATATCGCCTGGTAACAAGAATTGCATATGCAAAGGTATGGGAGCACATACTGGTAACAACGCAACAACTCCCAAGTTGCTACTCCTTCTGTCAAGGGAATGGTGCTCCGTTGCGGAAATGTCGGTTGCGGAAATGTCGCACCCCCGGAAATTCTATATGCAAAGTGATCTTTCCCATCGTTCATCGTTTTCAGAGCCTTCGATTACTCCAAAAGAACAGTATTGTAGAGAATCTTTTTTTAGCTGTGCCGGGTCTCACTTGATTCTTACAATTAGGCAAACTACTTCATATTCAACTAAATACAAATTGTTCCTTGTCAGTTTACGATAAGCTATTTTTGTGAAGTGTTTTCTGATGGGATTTAAGATAGAGTAAACGAACGAACCAGTCGGGCAAGATGAAAGTGCCAACGAGAGAAGGTGGCATAGGAGAGCACACTGTTCGGGTGCTGCATTGTATGCCTAATAATAAAACATATCGAGATAAATATTTATTTTTACTATAGTTGTAGTATGCGGCTTTCGCGATTTGTGAGCCTATATTGGAAAAAATAACCCTTAAATAAAAAATAAAAAAATAAAATAACGCGCCTATGTACAGTCGCGCCGGTAAGTCATGGGACACTTTTTGAATTTGTTGTATCTTTTTACCCAGGAAATGCATCATTCTGGCACTGAGGTATGATGTACCAAATCCATCGGAGATTATGATTATGGTATTATGCTATGACGTCATCGCATAGTTATTGCGTAGTGATGACGCAATCAATCAGCACTTTTTCAAAACGGCATTATTCTTACATAGATTTTTTCCTGTTCGCCATACTTTCTGTGATTGGAGATATGACCGAGGCCTACCCACAATAAATTGTTGAAGGTGCTGCACGGTCGCACATTCGCTGCAGCGAAGCTGCAAAACAGGATCTGAAATTCGGAACTCTGCTTCTAGAGTAGCTAGAGACCTATTCAAAGCATCAAAATGATCGCTATCATGAATAGAGATGATCCTGAGATTATGAACACAATATATCATAATTTGCCCTCAGGGCATAACAAAATCACTTTTTTGTATGACCATTTTTTGGACATTCATAACTTTGTGGGAAATGTGGGTAAAAATCTGATTTTTGCATAGGAATGTTCAAAATGTATTGAAGATCTGATTCCCAGCTTTTTACAGCTATTTGATATATTTCCTGCCCGCGACGTGCGTTTTTCGGATATATACTAGGGTCGGGAAACATACTATTTACCACTATGAGCGAGAGAGTGCAGACGACGAGATTGCGTAAACAGGGTTTTCCCGACCCTAGTATACCTCCGAAAAACGCATGCCGCGGGCAGGAAAGATGTCCAATAGCTCTAAAAAGCTGGGAATCAGATCTTCAATACATTTTGAACATTTCTATGCAAAAATCAGATTTCTACCCACATTTCCCACAAAGTTATGAATGTCCAAAAAATGGTCATACAAAAAAGTGATTTTGTTATGCCCTGAGGGCAAATTATGAGATATTGTGTTCATAGTCTCAGGATCATCTCTATGTATGATAGCGATCATTTTGATGCTTTGAACGAGTTTCTAGCTAATCTGGGAGCTGAGTTCTGAATTTCGGACACCCTTTTTGCAGCAAGGCTGCAGCAAACGTGCGGTCGCGCAGCAACATCAAAATTTTTTTCTGGGGTAGGTCTCGGGCATGACTCCAACCACAGAAAGTTTGGCGAGTAGGAAAAAATCTTTGTAAGAATAAAGCCTGCTTGAAAAAGTGAAATTCGATTGCGTCATCACTACGCAATTAGTTATGAGGGACGTGATGACGCGATACTCGCATCGTATTCTTCGATTGATTTGCTATATAGCGCCCCAACATCGAACTTGCTGAGTCAACGGTAGAAAAAGTTATATGACAAATTCAAATCGTTTCAATACTTTTGGGCGCTTCTGTATTTGTAGATACCCTTGGCAAAGTGCGAAAAATCGAAATCGCCCTAAATGTGCCCACAGGCAGTACTCGACGAGCATAGCTCGGGTGCCACATCCGGAGTCTTCTAGATCACTCTCTTCGAAATGGGACACACTTATTTCAGAAAATTTAATTTTCGAATTTTGCCATTTCGAATCCGATTTGAATGACTGATGTCTCAAAAAATCAAGAATATTACAAGTATTATATGTGACATATTATAGAATGATTGGGCATCAACTCTTGAAGAAACAACGAAAACAATTTTTTAAAAATTTTCCGTACATTCAGATGGGTTTTCGTGCTCCAAAGCTGGGGTGGAGAGTGGTACCTTTTTTGATCCTACATACACCATCCACCCAACTTTGGAGCACGAAAACCTAAACATTTTTCAAAACTTGGACACGAAATACACTTCCGGCTGCCTGGAGTACGGTAGTTTCAGCCGATGGAAAACTGACTTTTCAAGACATTTTGTAACGTTTCACAAAAATCTATTTTATATTTCTTTTTAATGTGAATAACAAGCATGCCGCTCTAGCGATAGTGGAATAAAAGAGGTATCTACCCGCCGATCTGAATGAATGAAATTTTTAAAAAATTTGTTTTCGTTGTTTCTTCAAGAGTTGATGCCCAATCATTTCATAATTTGTCACTTATAATTCTTGTAATATTCTTAATATTTTGAGACATCAGTCATTCAAACCGAAATGGCAAAATTCGAAAATTCAATTTTCTGAAATAAGTGTGTCCCATTTCGAAGAGAGTGATCTAGAAGACTCCGGATGGGGGGGGCGATTTCGATTTTTCGCACTTTGCCAAGCATTTATTCACTGAATGAAAAAGGTCTCTCTTATTCACTTTTTCAACCGTTGCAGCACAGGCAATACATGCCAGTTTTCAATTTCCCATTCTAACAGGTTGTTTGCTTCCCTCCAAACTTTCTCTGTTTCTAGAGCTTGAAATTCTGCACATACCACATTTTTTGGTGATTTTATCTTTGTGATCTTGATGCAATCCTAGGCTGGCAAAAGCTTCGTTATGGGCTGCACGGTTCACACAAGGGGGCAAAAATGACTCTCGGATATCCGCACTTGACAAGTGCCACTTGTTTACCCCTTCCCGCGGATGAGTCTAGGAGAGGGAGTTTACGGCCTCCCTCTCGTCGGATGAGTCACCCCCCTCCCTCTCACTCTCGGATGAGTCGCTTTTTATCTGATCCGAAAATTATCCGAGAGGGTGTCTCAGCGATCCGTAGATCAAATAGACTAAATTGAGGATCATTGGAATCAGCTCGCTGAGAGCATGAAAAATATGTCAAGTTGGTGTAATAATTCAAAGTTTGAAAATTTTGCCATAGAGCGTTGCCTGTGGAGAGAATGATGGAGATACGAGAGAAATGTCACTCTTGCACTTGTCGTTCTCTCGTCAAGAGTGAACATATCCTAGTAATATCTTAATTTGTAAGCGTTCAAATTATCTAAGTTTGATACTGATGAATTCAGCTAATCTTGATCTTCATAATTCATGTTAGTTTGAGGGAAAATTTCAAACAAACTTTTCTGAGAAGAAAATAAAATTTTCAGTTTACGTTTGCATGATATTTTCAAGCGCTGATCAAGCTGATTCCAATGATATCAAATTTATCTCATTTGGTCCAAGGAGTGCTGAGGAACTCGGATAGGTTTCGGATCAGAGGGGAAAACGACTCATCCGCTCTTTAGGGGGGCAATAAACGAGGGAATAGCTCTGATCCGAACGATGCGAGTCCGATCCGGGGTCACGAGTGTAAAAGGCGATCCGAAGAGTCATTTTTGCAACCCTAGTTCACCCTCGCAGAAACCGAATTCGCAGAGCCGTGGGTTCGAACCCCAGCAATTCTAAAGACTTTTTTGCCTTCATTTTTGGCCATTTCTGCATCCTTAATATTCATAAGCTTTTGCTTTTTTTCGATGCAATAACACGGCAAAAAAATTTTTTGAACCGGTTGAGGTTCGAACGGTTCTGAGAATTCGATTTCTCCGAGAATGAACCGTGCAGCCCATTACGAAGCGTTTGCCGGCCTGGGAATGAATCAAGACTACAGTGATAAAATCACATGGTATGCGCAAATATGGTTTTCGAAATCATGGCACGTGGAGAGAAATGGATGGATTTCGAAGAAAATGAGTGCTGGTATCGTCGTCAGCATCCAAGATAACCGCAAATTATAGATTTCCAGAAATTTGTTATTTTAGGCCTATTTGTCTTTCCGACTCTTACGCCAATAATAATACTTTTTTATGCGAGAGTGGGAGAGTGGACAAATAGATGTTCGGATATAAGAAAGACAGACAATGTCTACATCTTCATGAATCATTGTGTATATAAATATTAAGTTAATAACAGTACGACGGTGTTATAAGGGTTTTAACTTAAAGCAGAGCGGACGGTCACTATAACTTGCTAGACGAAACAAGTGAGGAGAACAGATTTGGTGAATTTACGCTGAACACGCTAAGCGGGCGAAACCAGACCATAACAATAAGCAATCTTACGATGAAGGAGGGGCAGAGGGGGCCGAGCTTAGTACGGAAGGAATGTGACCACGAGGCTATTTACGAAGATTCACAGAAATCCACTTTACGACAGATCTCATTTAACTTACGAAAACCACTTTACGACAAGGGTTCCCTTGATGGAATTTAAAAGCAATTGGAATTCCAATAGTATTGGAATTCCAATAACTATATGGAATTCCATTAACAAGGGAGGTAATTTGTCGGTGAAACTCAATCGAAAAGAGTGATTTTTGTTCAGGCCGATCAAAATGATCGGAAATTCGATTCCGATTCCGAAATCCGATTCGGAATGAAAAATCGTCACTTATTGGAATTCCAATAACGAATGGAATTCCGGAATCAATTCCATCAACAGAACCCTATTTACGACTGATCTGAGATCAATCAGTGATCTCATTTGATCTCATTTAGACTCAAAAGTCAACGAAGGAGTTTCGGAATTTCACACCCCTAGGTGCTTAGGTACTTGTGAGAGACACTCGAAACAATTTTCAAAAATTGTTTATCTGATCTTTGATCTTTCGAAAAGGTGTCCCTTGGATTTGAATAGCGTGAAGCCCACGATAGCCTACTGATTTTGCTCCTTCGCGATCATATCCGAGTGGTTTAAGCCTCGGGCTCACTTTCTTATTGCCGTTTGTTCGATTCCCCTAGCGGCCAATATCTTTTTGCTTTTTTTTGTTTTTGCATACTTTTTGATCGTAGGAAATCAGCTGTTGAAAACAACATTCTGATGGTAATCATTATGACGGGATTGCAATTCAATGTTATGCATGTTCTCCCACAAACATGAGAAGAAAATGCTTTGTTTCGACGGGGATGCAAGGTGCAACACCACTGATCCATCTTTTTCGTATAATAAAGCAGTATTTAAAATGTAAAAAAAAATAGCAAGGGGTGTGAAATTCCGAATTCCTCCGTTGACTTTTGAGTCTCTCTTGTTAGTAACTGGATGAATTGTTTTCACTATTTCGTATTCCGAAATAAGCCTAATACCAACATTCCAATTTAATCCACATACCTCAACTGTCACACTGTGTACTGAGCTGTCTCTGATTCGTTCAAATAGGTCATAAAGACGTGTAGCAGCTCCCTCACCAGAATCATTCTGAAAAAAAACACATAAAACACAAATGCAAAAAAAGAGTAGAGGAGCAGTGTTACCGGAGGGCTACTGAGTATATCTCCATATTGTATTATAATATTTTACATTCCTTATTCTCACAATCAAAGCAGGCATTAGGAAGCTATTTTTAAATGATACATCTTCACATTCCGGCACGATAAAATCACCCGGCAAAAATTGTGCATGGTGGCGGCATTTGCTGCTGTCTGGACGGCTCTCGCAAGAGCGGGCCCCCCGTGCGAGGCCAACGCAGAGATAATCAGAGGATTGGCGAAGCGAAGCACAAATGCAGCACTGAAATGTTAGATCACGAAAGAAAAATGTTTCATTACTGCAACTAGGATAATGTGCTTGGTGTGTGTCGACACGGTGTGACATGCGTTCCGGTGCGCATTTGATTGCAGGAAAACGCGCAGTGAATTGCTTTCAAATTTTTTACCATTTTATTGAAATCGAAAGGATTTTCCGTGTAAGATCATCCCCGGCGCGAAGCGCCGGGGCAATTTTGGCAGGGAAACGAGAAGTTCCCACAGTCGGAAAGATTCCTGAGAGGGTAGGGTATCGAGTACCGTTCAAACTCAAATCCAAGTATCCATCTTTTGGGGATCTTCTGCCGGAACATAAGTGATGGTAAATCCGAAATTTCAAGTCTCTATCATAACCGGAAGTGCCTCAGGCTGACTCCAGTTTTGGTCAGTTTCTTGGTAACCCGGATTTTTGAGTTGGAAGCGCGAGCATCGTAGAGAGACGTGCTATAGCTCATTCGATAGAGCGTAGTAGGTTGCCTGCCTAGACTATTTTCAGATTTGTAAAATTCCATCTGCAAAGGTTCGAAAAACGACTACAAAGTTCGAAATTTTGACCCCTTTTTCAGTTCAGCCACATTTTCGCTTACCCAAGCTCTCAATGGAAAATCCAAGTTCTTATCAACCTACAGTAGACTAATATTGACATGGCGAATCCAATGAGCATAATTTCGAAACGATTGGTTTCCACGGGCCACGCTCTCTCGCACCTATCCCTCTCTTTCTCGCTCCCCTCTGCCCCCCTTCTCTCCCCCGCGGTGACTAGAGCGCGCCCTCTCCCTAGGCCCGTTCCTCTCTCCCTCGATGCGCAGGCACACCGCATACTCCCTCACTTTCTCTGACCGAAGAGAGATCATGCGATTTAGGGAGACGATATACTACGGTGTCCCGCCTCCTACCATATCCCATTTTTCATTTGAAAAATGAGGTCCGACTTTTTGTGCACCACCTGAGCCCTCGTGGGGGCTTTTGTCACACCGTGTCGATGATTCCATCAAAAACACTAACGAAATAGCACGCCTCACGACGTGTGCCTTGTCTTCAGACGGAAGATGAGACGCAACAGTAGCAGCAACGCACGCCAGCACGAGCGATACGGCTGGTATGCGCGCGATCTCCGCGAGGATTCCAACCAACCATTCCTCTCGTTGAACTGTAATGCATTTAAAGTAATTTGTGAAGACGCATAGAAAAAAACTTTGAAAATTAGACACTTTTGCCACCATAAAATATTCATAGTCACGGATTTGGAAAAAAAACTTTTATGGATACAATTCTGAACCGAAGAATGTATCCACCTTCAGGGAGGAAGGTGGCGTATCCTGGTTTTGCAAGCAGTCACGAACTATTTGAATTTTGACTTTTTTTTAGGATGGCGTCGATTGGATCAAAATGCGCTAGCTGATGGCAAGGTCAAACACCTCGCAATGTTGGATGAAGCTCTGAACAAAGAAGAGCAGTGGACGAAGCTGCTATTGGGGCGTTTCAAAAGTTCGTGGAAATTTTATTCGGTGGAACATAAAAGTCGAAGAATTCATTGTTCATCCTATACAACAACACTGTTTAATAGAGCAACCATTTCACAATCCAACAAACCATGGAATTTGCATCAGCTGCTCTCTCCTGTTTTTAAGAAACGATTATGTAAAGGGTACTGAAGTTACCCAACGATACTGCAAAAAATATACATCAGGTTGGCATGAAAGTCTTTGTCACTGGTTTTGTTTTTACACTGTTCGCCAGAACTGCACTTTGGCGCTCCCTCGTTCCTAACGAATAACAGTCAGTGATGGACCTTTATAGCAAACAACTCCCCAACCCCTTCCCTTCAGTCAAGCTCTAGTAGAGCAACGATGTATGTTCGTAGTACCATCCACATCCGCCATGTTCTGCTTTACCTCAGTATATCCTACTCCACGATGAAGGATTCGGACAACCCTACTGAAGAATCTTATGATACACATGTCCCATCTACAAAACCATAGGGAATTGGTTCCATCTCTTAGAAAAAGACGAATTTAACCTCAATGATCAGGTCGATCTAGAAGACCTGGTGACTTCGATTCGGAAACGTTGAAGAAAGGGGTTTAAACATAACCCATTTCAAACTGTCCGTGAAATGGCCATCACACTACGAGCCCACCATAGCACTGTCTAACAAAGCTTGGGATCTATTGGAATGAGGAAATTTATCAGTCGATTCATATCCCATGATCTGAGCCAAGCCAGCCGTGACCGTCGAGTCGATGATTCCATCACCCTCGTCATTCTCCGAGGCGGGGATCGATGGTTGGAACGGCTCATAACGGGGAATAATCAGTGGGACCTCTACGGTAATAACCACATGAGAGCCCAGCGGGTTGGAGAAGGAGAGACTCCATAGGATTTCCCCAAACTTGACCTGCTCCCCAAGAAAAACAAGCTGTAAATATGATGGGGAGTGGATTGCGTGATCTACTCGGAGCTACCACCTGAGGGCATGTCAATCACCGGGGTCAAATACGTCACACCTACAGAATTTGAAGTTGGAAGTCGGTCGTTCAAGGCTGAATGACAAGAAAATGTACATTCAACAAAATGACCCCGTCACCAGGTCTCTAATCAAGTCAAGCAGGAACTGGGTGGATAGGGATGGATGGTTCTCCCTCACCCCCCGTATTCTCCTGACATGGCTCCGACCGAATACTGGCTTTTCGCAGACCTGACCAATGGCGTTCGAGGTATCGCATGCAATTCCCGTTGAAATCTCGATGATGCACTCACGCAATACTTTGCATCGCGCTCAGATGGGTTCTACAGGGAGGAGATTCATAAGTTGAAGGAACGTTGGGCACATATTGTCAATAATGATGACAAGTATTATTGAACTCGTGCTATTGTTTCCTCAAAGAAATAAAGTTTTGAAAAAGTGACAAAGACTTTCATGCCAACCTAATAGACCAGATTTTTTTCTGAAATTTTAAGATCACTTTTTCGATGCCAAGTCATGATCAAACAAACAAATTATATTATATTACCCTCGAAGCTCCGCCTAATGTTTCTCGAACGGAAATCGTTCAAACGTGCCTAATTTGACCATGCCTCAAGAAATCAGGAAACTGCGGGTCATTTAAGCTTCAAATTTTACAGTATTCATATCTCTCCTCTGCGTCTTTTGCCAAATTTCAGTTTGCAATTCACTGCTAAATAGAGAATTGGTGAAAAGGGTCAAGTGAGCGGAGTTAGGCGGTCCGATTTTCCTAATGTCGACGGGCAAGGGGCCGTGTTCCCATAAATAGCATTTCAAATAGTGATGACGCGCAGCAAATATACTCAGCTTATATTTATGAAAATATACTCAGCTTATATTTATGTATTTTTTTAATCGGATTCACCACTACCCGAATTGAGTCATAGTTCATTGGTCATAACTCGGGGTCTATCATATCGCCACTCAGTAGGCAGAATCAGAACCTGGTGCGATTTTTTGAATGAAACACTTTTCGGCGTGTATCTCAATTATGGATTATGAGCAAAATTACAGTATCTCAGTGGTAGATAAAAATAAAGTTGTGAGCGAAATTGGCCAAACAAAGTGGGTATACCTTCCCCGCACACACAATACCACCCATTAACTAACATGAAAGTTTCATGCAAATCCTTAATTAGGAACATTTTCTGGTGGCAGACATTTCTATAATCTTACGGAAGACCCGTGATATAGAAATTAAATTCAACATTATTGCAGAAACATTTCCAGAGGCAATTATGGCCTTCATTGTGCAAAAAAATCAAATTAGAAATTACATGTATCCAAATTGACAATTACCATCTGCTCGTGTAGGTCCTTGTATAATGCTCATTTCAAAAGCTGCTTTCCCACTCAATCGAAGTGCAGCCGTGATGAGGCACGAGGAGAAAGAATCCTGCCTAATAAATGCTTCATTTGCACATTTGTTTGATTTTATGAAAAATAATAACACATGAGTAAATAACGCACTCCTCGAATGAATAAAATACACTTTCCTAGAAACGTAGCAAGCCCCGCCCCTTCCACCCCGTTCTCATTAGAAGGCTACTTAAGGTCAGACTGGGATTGATCAGGATCAGGCTTAAGTTGCTTGGGGACTTCTTACATTGCTTGGGCTTTTTTTAAATTTTGACTGCTTAAAGATAGGAACCCGGCTACACCCCTAAAGGGGAGGGACCAAGGAGCGGGTATTGGTAATCTTCTAGAAACGTTTCAAAGGATTAGCTACCTCCGTTTTTGACAGATTCAAAGCTATAAGAGTGAACTGTCTGCGATTGTTATCTACTAATCTTGACGAATTTTCGATTTTTACAAACACTTTAAATCAGTTTCTTGTGAAATGCACATACACTCATAATATTGTGTATTTTTAGAGGTATCAATAGCTCGGTTCGATAACGAATGATAAAGTTTTTTTTCTCAACAAAATTGCGCTACATTTTTTTAAACACTAAATAAGCCACGCCGAAGCAACCCTCTCCGAGTACTACACGCTTGAACAGGATGGACGAATCTAATTGTTCCAACTTTGCCAAGCATAACCTCATATACTCAGATAGGCTCTCATATATGTCTTGCAACCAGGTGATCTTGAGTTTCATACGCCCCATCTACAAGGTTGGTCATGCTCTAAAATTGAAAATGGAGTGGTAGATCACGATTAGATAAACACAAAGTATCGTACCCAACCATCAGTTCCTTGGGCCAGGAATGCTTTTTCTTCTCAATCTGCTTTTACCCGAAACCTTCTTTTCTCCGAGAAGTACAAAGTTTAGTTTACACATTAGAGAATTTTTCGGAATGGGCTTTCATAAGCAATCAAATAATCTCACTCAATCATACAGTCTCTCTAGAATCTTGAAAAACATAATTTAATAATTATTCCTTTGTGGGGGTTTCTTTATTACGCACTGACCTCAGCATATTCTCTCCACTTGTTTCTTGCATGCTTTTTCCGAGTGTTCGATCAATGAGGGTACGCAGTGAATGAGGCCACGCTAGTGTGACCATAACAGAACACATCAAATTGCGCTGAAGATTATTATTAGATGCAAAAATTAAGTAGGAAAATAATGGGATCAATTTTTTAAGGAGCGAAAAAGTGAAATAAACAAATATGCATTTCAATACCTGCACTGCTGTCAGCTTCCCACTTCCCCACTCAGCCAGAGTGAGAACCTCGTCCAAAAGGGTTTCCATCAGAGGAGCGTAAGCCTCGCGCTAGAAACTATAACTTTTAAAATATCAGGTTGGTAAGAAAGTAATGTAAGAGTTTCAAATTTTCGATTATGAGATACCCCATCTTTTGTTGCCGCCTGATTATCATATTGTTATTTATGCTCTTTGAGTTCATGGATACTCTATCTCTTTTCAAAATGCCTGTCAGAAAATACACTCATTTCTGAATCTGAACCTATCTGAACAACAACATAACACGGGTCTTCAGTAAGAATGCAGGAAAATGGGCCCCTTTTGCCACCAGAAAAAAGTCATAGCCATGGATTTCGATGAATCTTAGTTTATTTCATACTATTGGGGGTCCGAAGAACGTTTATGCACTTGGTTTGGTCAAATTTGCTGATTATCGATTTTTTTGATCTACCCCTTTGGGATACGGTAACTCGGCCAATTTTTACCGCACAGCGAACTTTTTTTTGCATTTTACTTGTCTCAGAGAGTTCTACAAAAAGTTCTTCTTTACCCCCTCCCGGAAATGACGTCGTCGGGTACTTTTTGACGAAAAAATAGTTTTTCGATCAACATTATCGATTTTTCTCGAAAGTTTTTGTTATACCCCCGGATATTATGGTACCTGTGGATTCTCCAGACAGAGATGAAAAAGCATGGTCATCCTACCGTTGGAAACCGTGGCCTAGTGGTCTAAAGCGCTGTAATTTACATGCCTATGGTAGGGTAAGTTCGAGTCCCGGCCTCTGCAGCGACTTTTGCCAAGCTCGCACAATTTTTCCCTACTGTTGGGTACTTCCCCCGAAGCTTGGCAAAGGTGACTGTATAGGTTGGGATTCGAACCTCATGCCTTAGGATCCACCATAGGATTAATCCTATGGTAGGTTTGACCATGGGTTTTTCATCTGTTTCTCCAGACAAACATAGATGGGGTCTATGTTGAGCATTTTCCATATAACGTGCATTGGGATATCGATTTATTAGGTTGATGCAAAAGTTTCTGACTATTCAATTTTCGAAGTTTTTTTCGGCGTATTTCGACTACGTGCCATTCCTTCATGGTTTTAGTAAAGAGCTTATAAGTAAATTACAATAGTATGTTTAGATCGAATATAGCTCGTAGAGTGCAAAGAAAACCGCTTCTGCATCAAAACATGCAAAAAATTGTTTTCGACTGAATCCTGCTCCTCGAATATCTGTACCCTACCGAAGTAGCCCACTATATCAGTGGTATGGAAATAGCTGCTTGTTCAGAACACGTTGAAAAGACAGGTCTACAACGCTCTTGGGGGAACTGAAACAGTTAAAAGTGTCGTTTTCGGCGTTCAAATCTCTACATCACGATTTCGAAACATCGTGATATACTAAACAAGTAGATGAATAATTTCCGAAATATAACTGCGTACTAGTTCGGAAGGGTACTTCAGAATGTGCAACAATTTATGTTTATTGATCGACCCGCACTTGTAAAATCATAGCAAATACATATTCTCAGAATTTCAACGAGTGCTGAACTTGGCTTGAGAGCCGTGTTCAAGGGGACGTTTCAGGCCAGCACTCTTATGCTAAGTCCTTTAATATTCCAAATAAGTGCCCTTAAAAATAATGCATTAGCTTAGCTGATGTCACGGTTCTCACATGAAATATAATCAATTCAAAATTAGGATTAATCGCGCACTGTGTAGAGTTTGATTGTGAACAGTGCTATCCCTATTGATCGAATTGGCCCAGTATAGCGCTAGTTATAAAGTGTTCCCAAGGCCACATCAACTGTTGAAAACCATTAGTTGATTGATCGATTTCTAAGAACGGGGTACGTTGTTATGTCCGAATATGAAAATAGTCAGAAACTTTTGCATCAGCCTGATACTATGTAGGTTCTCGGACATAGCCGTATTTTTCCAAAATTGTGTTTTTGATCATATCTCAGCTTAAAATGGTGCTACCGCGAAGTTAAAAAGTGCAATCGATAGCTCACAAAAGTTATGAATTTTTACCAATGCTGGAAATAGGAAGTTTTGTAATATTGGAATTTCGATGTTCAAATTTCATTGTGGGAGTTATGGGAACTTTCCTAGAAGCCTACCAAGACCCGCCCCTCGACTCTGCCCCCAGGGAGCGGAGCCCGAGGGCGGGAGTAGCCCCACCCACTAAGGGGTGGTAGCTGACTCCATCACAAAAATGGCCAGAGGTTCCCCTCTAACGGAAAAGGTAACGGGCACCTGCAGGAAGAGAGAGAAAGGGGGCAAGGTCGAGGCAACGCGCACTCTACTCGCTCCGGGTGAGAGCAACGCGAAAGAGAGGAGGGAGCGCGTTCTGACTTTGCTCTCCGCTCTCTGTCTCGCCCATCCAGGTCAGTCCCCACTCTCTCCGCTCTCTCGCCCCTTCCCCCTCGGAAAATACCATGCGTTTATCAGTGTTTTTAAGTTTGTATCACCTCACAATAATTATACACGCTAATATCGGACTAGAGTTTGCTAGAGTTTGCTCAAAATCAATTTTTGAAAAAGTTGATGCCATTGATATTACGTTTTTGAGGCAGTACAGTTCGATGTTGGAAGGTATAAGAGCAAACGATTTTACAAGTACCTTGATATATCCGAACCATACTTCAAATTAAATAAGGAGTTCACCGACATAGTACAAAGATTGGTCAATTAGAAATGAGCAAATTTGGAAAATATCGAGGTTCAGGAAATCCATTTTTTCAAAGTGGTCCGATTCCTCTATGTTGCCACTTTATTTAACCTCCCGTTCCCTAAAACTTATGAAATTACTAATTGCGTAGTTTAGAATTCAATTCAAAAGATACTATTAATGAATAATCGGTAAGGTTGAGCACGAAGTCGAATTTGACCAAAGTTTTCGAACTTGAAGGGTAGGCTGAGTTCGCCGATTATATTTTTCTTGGGGAATATACAAGTTCTTCTTTATAAATAAGCAAAATCGTTTTGTATTTTTTCACTCCTTGATGGTGAAAACATTTTTTGATTACTGCAAAAATGGTATTTATTTAAACAAAATCTTTAAATGCATCTGTACAAGAAAGGTTTCAACATAAGAGTTGCTGGAAATAATTTTCCGCTCATTTTAAGCCCGGTGCGATCTTCCTAGGTCTCCTGGGAGCTGAGATACAGTGTAACCGGATGTGAAACTGGAGAATTCCTAATTGACGGCTCTGGGGCCAATGACCTACATTTTCCGAATTCTTGCACTTAGGGTATTAAATCATTATAATATGGGTTAAATTAGGGACATCTTTTTTCAAAAATGTTCCCGCACACATTCACTGACTCGTGATACACGTGTTAAATATAACATACGCTCGTGGTCCCCATAAATTTGTGCAAGTTCGGAGTTCACTTTCTTCGATACCTCCGAAATCCTCATTTTCGGTATACCTTCCATTGACGAGCGCTCGCTTCTGTCTCGATTTTTTCTGACACTCGGAAAGTAAGTTGAAGATTCTACACAGCATGTCGAAAAAGTCTGTGAAATTTGGTTGTTATTTGTCTTATTTCCGTGTAGGTAATATGCTTTTAATCTTGCATATTTGGTCAAAAATTATCAAAAACAGGCCATTTTCGTCCAAAATGGCATATTTTTGACAAAATCGACTAGATTGTAAGTATCATATCTATACGGAAATTTTACAAATAGCTTCCAAACTTCACAGACCTTTTCGGCATGCAATGTGCGATCTCCAACTTACTATCCGAGTGTCGGAAAAAATTGAGACAGAAGCGACAGCTCGTCAATGGAAGGTATACTGAAATGAGGATTTCGGAGATATCGAAGCCAGTCAACTCCAAACTTGCACATATGTATGGTGACTAGTGATGCCAAAACGGCGCGCGCTCTCCTCGTTTCACACGCTCTCTCGCTCTGTCTGACCGGTGAGAGAGCGTGTGAAACGTGGACAGCGCGCGCCGTTTTGGCATCACTAATGGTGTCCATCGACGTATGATATCCTTCCAATTTGAACGTGATTGCTTCTTTAGAATTGAAGTTACAACCATAAATGTACTAAAAGTACTGTAGTTTATGGGAGGCCGGCTCCTCCCTTACGTCCACCTGGGAGGAGCGGGCGGGGTTCTAGTACGGAATTAGGAAAGGCCAGAGCAATGCATCGGAAAATTATTTCTTGCTCCAAAATTCATGCCTCAAAAATATTGTAATCATAAGCTTTAATTCATACTTGAAAAATATGTGCAATTAGCACAAATTTTAAATATCCTCACCGATAGAACTGTGACTTTCTGCAGGGTATATGTTGCGGCAAATTGCACCGCATGAGCGCCGGTGCTCGGTTTCTGTAATATTTCAAATGCAAGAAAATCTTGTCAGGAACCATTTTCCATATTGTGGAAGAGCGGCACTAGCATTCCAAAATAATTGAGAATGAGGGTGGAGGCTAAGTAAAAAATGTATATGAGAACATTATGTATCCTTTTTTTGCAAAGTATTTGCTGTCCTATCATAAATGTAACTATTGATATTCATTTTTAGTTAAATATGAGCGTGATACTCTAAGAGTCGAACAAAGTCCCACAGGGTCTGGGAGCATTTTTTACGAAAACATGTGAAAAGAGGTTTTCAAGGGTGCTGAACACAGCGGTAAACTTCATTTTGCGTCATCTCGACCGGTTAATCCGGGCTGCATGTAGGCACCATCTAAATTTTCGCAGATAAGTCAGGAAAAAGGAAAAATTAATTAGTTCGCTATGATTATATGAGACCGTTTACCTAGGAACCGAACAAAGCTTGGCAAGCAAAAAAAAATCGATTCTCTGATTTCGTGTCACTTGGGGTTCTCGAGGGTGCTGATGACGATAGGCATACTCATTTTGCACATGGACCTTCCGTAGGCTCCAGATGACGTTGCGTCAAATTCACATTGTCAGGCTTTCTACGGCTCTATGGAGCGCTAAAATTACTCGAACAAGTTTTCTGGGGTAGAATTTTATGACGAACACGCCTGTGCTGTTCATTTGTTTTGATTTTATAATTAAAAATTCAATTTCTCGTTGCCTAAATCCCGAGCTTAGCAAATGCATGGGTAGAACCGCAGTGCCGAGAGGATTCCAAATCTATAATTTTATCGAATTCCGACATCAAAATTTTGAGAGAACTTAATTATTGTGAGCTCAAAACAGCCGAGAACGCGTTGATGGATGAGCCAAAGGAGCGAAACTGCCAGGGGGTTTGCGAGTGAGGCAGAGGAGGCGACTGCCAGAGGGTCTGAGGTCAAGTGAAGGAGGAAGATTTGACGAAAACAGTCGAAATTGGGCTCAAATGTTTATCACGTTTTATAAGTTCTCTCAAAATTTTGATGCCGTAATTAGATGAAATTATAGATTTGGAATCATCTCGTCACGGCGGTTCTGCCCATGCATTTGCTAAGCTCGGGATTTAGGCAGCGAAAAGTTGATTTTTTAAAATTTTTTAATTAGAAAATCATAGCAAATGAACTGCACAGGAGTGTTCGTCATAAAATTCTACCCCATAAAACTTGTTCGAGTAATTTTAGCGCTCCATACAGCCGTAGAATGCCTGAAAATGTGAATTCGACGCAACGTAATCTGGAGCCAACGGAAGGTCCATGTGCAAAATGAGTATGCCTATCGTTATCAGCACCCTCGAGAACCCAAATGACACGACATCAGAGAATCGATTTTTTTTGCTGTGTCAAACATCATTCGATCCGCTCGATTTTTAGGCAAACGCTCTCATACTGAATTCAAATTTGCATATTTAAAATTATGACAAACATATAAAATTTCATTTCTCGAACGTATGGCAAAAACTAAATAAGTTTCACTATCAATATCGTGCAAACAAAGGACTCCCCTTCTTGAATACCGAAGCCTAAGTTCATTTCAGTTCTCACTATCTGGCGCCATCTCAGCGGGAAAACAACCGAAATTAGTCAGAAATATTCATGTAACTTAAGGGAGCGGAACTTTAGCACAATACAACTGAAACTAAAAATAATCATCAGAGCAAGGCGAATCCGGCTATGCAATTCGTTGTTTTAATTTGTACCATATTTTCGAGAAATGAAATTTTATGTTTGTCATATTTTAAAATTTGCAAATTTGATTTCAATATGAGCCCGTTTCCGACAATTCTGAACAGATTCGGCATGGTCCAAAAATATCAATTCTCTGTAACTCTCTTACCTGAGGTAATCGAATGTGCTGAAAACGATGGGCACACTCATTTTGCTCTCAAAGCCTTCGTTGGCTCCAAAAGCCGTGACGTCAAAAACACATTTTTGCGTTTTCCACAGCACTCTGTGAAGCAAAATTCACGCGAGTGAGGGTCCCGGAGTAAAATTGGATGCTGAAAACGCCTGTCTATTTAATTTTTCATGAATTATTAAAATTATTGATTTATAATGAACTTTTCGGAGACTGAAAAGTAAGCGGAGAGACTAGCATAGGTCTGACCGGCATGACGAGAGGATCACAAATCTGTGCTCAAATGTTAGAAAATCGGTCGCCGAAAGATTCCGGTGGTGACACGTGGGTTTACACATGTATAAAAACGTGGGACACGGAAATAAATTTGAATGGTTTTGCCACCCTTACCGTAAAGAGGCAAAATGGCGACGCACTACACTAAATGCCGGCCAAATTTGACGGTCCCCCCACGCTTGAAAGCCAGATCCGGATTTAAATGCACTGAACGCCGGTTTTGGTGTACGGATGTCCGGTTGTGTAAGGTTAACTATTACACTTAATTTGTAATTTGCACAGCTGGCACCGTCCCACGCCTGAAGAATTTATTTGTTTTGCGGAAAATATTTTGAGCCCACGTGGGTGAAACGTGGTAGGTGGGATGTGAGAACTAGGAGATTTTCCACTCGCACTCACTTCCTTTCTCTCCGCTCTCTCTATTCCGCGTGCTCTCTCGCTCCCTTCCCTGTTCCATCTGGCTGATGAGACGTATAGAGTGGAGATTCCACTGATTTTCAATCACTATTTGACCCCCGGAATCTTTCGGCGACCGTTTTTCTAGCATTTGAGCACAGATTTATGGTGATGCCTGCCAGACCTATGCTAGTCTCTACGTTTACTTTTCAGTCTCCGAAAAGTTCATAATAAATCAATAATTTTAATAATTCATGAACAATTAAATAGTCAGGCGTATTCAGCATCCAATTTTACCCCGGGACCCTAAATCGCGTGAATTTTGATTCACAGAGTGATGTGGAAAACGCAAAAATGTGTCTTTGACGTCACGGCGTCTGGAGCCAACGAAGGCTTTTTGAGCAAACTGAGTGTGCTTATCGTTTTCAGCACATTCGATTACCTCAGGTTGGAGAGTTACAGAGAATTGATATCTTTGGGCCGTGCCAAACTTTGTTCGATTCTTACGCAAACGGGCTCATATTATCATAGCCAACTAATTCAGCATCTATGAAAGGTTGAACTCGTTCCATAAATTGGTTCCTGAATTATCTGCGAAAATTTAGATGGGGACTACATGCAGCTTGGCTTAACCGGTCGAGATGACGCAAAATGAAATTGACCATTGTGTTCAGCACCCTTGAAAACAAATTTTAACATGTTTTCGTAAAAGTGCTGTGCCACGTTTTGTTCGACTCTTAGAGAATCGGGCTCATATACTACGTTTATGTATGCGAGGAAATAACATTAACCATAAAGTGTGAATAATTATAAAAAAAATAAATATGTAAAGCGGGCAAATGTGAGGACTGTCCGATCGCAACCTGAAAGCCAAATGGACGGTCAATTTACGATCGGAAGTGGCTAGGAGAGAGCGACAGAGAAAAGGGAACGCTGAACGATTTGTGTTCGTCCGTTTCCCCGTGCTGCTAGGCAAAGTTCGGAGAATCGAATTTCTGAAAAAATTGCACACGTATATTATTCATTGTATACCGCTTAATGAGTCATCCAGGTAGCACTTCCACGATGATGCCAATCAAGATATTAACTTTTGAAATTTGAACTTTCGCATTGATTTCGAATTAACGAAAAAATACGTAATATTCAGGATAGCACTTTCATCATGATTGATTTTAAGCTCGGCAAAAATCGAAATTTCGATATTTTTGGATAATAAAAAATACAGCTCATTCAGATGGGCATATATGAGTATTTTTTTCAATGTTTTATAGTCCAATCATTTTACATTTATCATAAAAAGAAAAAAAATTAAAAATTGATTTATTGAGAAATTGACAAAAATAGATGAAACAATAGATACGTTCAAAAACAGCGCGTACAAAAGATCTGCGTGGGAACCCGCTGACGCGCGATAGACAAACAGCTGGGAATGGATCAATATTTTCAAATACGTTTAAATGAAATTTTATAAATGTCTTAGCATTGTCAAGCACACTCGTTTGCACGAAATCATTAATTTCCCAGAAAAACAATCGATAAACATGCAAAAAGAGCCTTGAAAAGTTTGAACAGTTTTCTGAGTTAACTATGACATCATTGACCTCATTGAAGTATAGTCTTATGTTCAATAGACTTGTTCAATAGATCTCAAAGAAGAAAAATGCGCAAAACGTTGTAAAATGTGTCAAAGCCGGGTTGAAAGCCAGGTTTTAGATGCGATTTAGTGCGCTTTCACTTTTACTGTAGCTTTACATCATAAAAACTACACAGTCAAAACCCACCATGGAAAATGTTGTAAAAGAGTCCGACTCGATAAGATTATTCTCGTAGTGGAGGGAAATTTTTCTAGAGCTATAACACATAGCTCGATGAGAGAAATAGAAGAGCATCAGATTATAACACAAAATCAGGAGATTAATACCAGATACATGCTCACCTTCCCCACTGCACTAGGCGTTATAGATGATAATGAAGGTAGTATCATGCTGCTTACAGGTACATTCACAACTGAGGACACCGCGATGGCACGCGATTTCCCTGGACATAGTTTTATGTTTAGGGAAAAGAGAACTCATACAGTAGCGTGCAAAAATGTTTGGGCACTTTTTCAATTCACTATAACTTTTTGTTCAGGAAATTTAAACAGTGGTGGGCTTCAAATATGAATTTGGCCGAGGGGTCGCAAATTGGGAGGGTCCGAGGGGGTCGCAAAGCCGGGGTCTCGGAGGGTCGCTGTTGAGGTTCGTCAGGGTGACGTAAATGTGGCGACTCGGGGGGTCGCCAGGCTGGGAGGCTAACCCCCTTCCCCCGTACAAAATAAGATACAGTCGAAAAATCGGATTTTTCGGACCAAAAAGAGACATAAGTGGACATAACTTGCTTTAAACGAAATTTTTTTTGATTTTGGGAGGTTAACATTTTTAGAATCTTCAACATGTGCTTGATAACTTTCTATTTTTGTGGAATTTTAAAAATGCAGTATCAAGTTCAAATCCTGGCTCAAAGTTGGGTCCATAGTGCAAAAACGTGAAAAAGTCGACCTCATTCTGATTGTAAATACTGATAATCCATTCGAAACATAACGAAACTTGCAATATATATCTTCCCAGACGATACGAAGATGGCGGAAGTCAAAAAGTGAGAGAATCCGAAAATTTCAAAATTTCATTTTTTTCGTCCCCAGGTCGAAAAAAATAAAAATTTCAAAAATTGCAGAAAATAGTTTTCCTAACGTTGTTTTCCTCCCTGAGATCGAATTTGTATACTAAAATAGTGTAAATAGCGATATAAAAATAATAAAGGAGAAAAATTATGATTTTTGAAATTTTTATTTTTTTCGACCCTTCAACATGGGGGCGAAAAAAATGAAATTTTGAAATTTTCGGATTCTCGCACTTTTTGATTTCCGCCATCTTCGGATCGTCTGGGAAGATATACCAAGTTTCGTTATGTTTCGAATGGATTATCAGTATTTACAATCAGAATGAGGTCGACTTTTTCACGTTTTTGCACTATGGACCCAACTTTGAGCCAGGATTTGAACATGATACTCCATTTTTAAAATTCCACAAAAATAATAATTTATCAAGCACATGTTGAAGATTCTAAAAATGTTAACCTCCCAAAATGTTTTTCGTTTAAAAAAGTGTTCCCATGAATCATGAACTCTCACAACGACTGTACTGCATGCTGAGTGCTGTACGGTGGTTTTCAATAAATTCTGCGCATAGCACTATTTGCATAATTCCACTATATTTTAATGAAAATTGCGTTAAACTGGATCGCACATTCTATGTTTTCACAATAAAAATCCATTAAACTCAATAATAAGGAAGAAAACCTATGCCAAGCAACGTGGTGTAACGCAGCGTGCATTTCGAAATTCCGTCTTTTCCGAATCCAACGGCCTTTATCTCAATCAATCGCATGAATTCCTACAGTATTTTTAATTTGCCTGCATTTTCAATGAACTTTAGAAATTAATTGTGCAGCTTGTAGACATTTATTTAACTTGAAACCAAGTGATTTCTGATCGGAAAAGCGCCCTATATAATCCCATGGTGCCAGTTTGTTGTCGGCGAGACTCGTGGGAACCCTTTTTTAAAGCAAGTTATGTCCACTTATGTCACTTTTTAAACCGATTTATCGACTGTATCTTATTTTTTTCACATTTCTGAACACTCTAGTAGCGAAATTAGGAATCAGAATTGAAAAATGCACCTGAAAATCTATAACTCCGTCAAATTTCTGACGACTTTTTCGACCCCAAAATGGAGATGTGTGAGATTGTCAGAGGTGCGAAAAGACATTTTGGAGGCAGCGGGATTCGAACCCACGACCTTCCGATCACGTGACGGGTGCTCTAACCACTGAGCTATACCCCCTTGCTCGACTATTCCTTGGTCTCGCGCTATGATCTTCAGGAACTGTTCTGTATCGGGCCTCACACACCCTTACATGCCGCCCCTCTCATCAGCCGAGTTCCACCGAGGCATAGTCCCAGAGCAAGGGTACAGGCGGCTCAGGACAAGCGTGAGACTTCTGCACTGTGTATCCGTATGCCTCGCTCATGACGGTAGATTCTTGGGATAGCGCACTGGGGTATATCTCCCACGGTCCCGGACCGCCGCTTCCCTACCGTGGTCGCCATGTGGGATTGTCAGAGGAGCGAAAAGACATTTTGGAGGCAGCGGGATTCGAAACCACGACCTTCCGATCACGTGACGGGTGCTCTAACCACTGAGCTATGCCCCCTTGCTCGACTATTCCGGGGTCTCGCGCTATGATCTTCGGGAACTGTTCTGTATCGGGCCTCACACACCCTTACAGATGATCCTGAAAAAATTTCAAAAGCCGCCCTAGACCTCAGTAATT
The DNA here is from genome assembly GCA_036245805.1 of Pristionchus mayeri. Lineage (NCBI taxonomy): Eukaryota > Metazoa > Nematoda > Chromadorea > Rhabditida > Neodiplogasteridae > Pristionchus > Pristionchus mayeri. The sequence goes on along the minus strand of BTRK01000005.1, from coordinate 50,217,957 downwards.
GGTGCCAGTCATCAGACCATCATTTCATGAAAAAACTACGAGAATTATTTAATTTTTGACCGACCGTGACCCCTGCTCAGTCGTGACGATTTCTGGTGGACGGTCTCTTGCTTTTTTTACTTGCTTTTTTTGACTAACCCTGCGGAGTCTGACCAACCCTGCGGATCTTGACCAACCCGGCAGATTTTGACCAACCCTGCGGAGTCTGACCAACCCTGCGGATCTTGACCAACCCTGTGGATCTTGACCAACCCTGCGGCCCCTTTCGACCACTGCCTCCGTATCCTTTGGATGGTCTTTGGGTGGTCCTACTCAAAAAATTCAGATTGCTGCTCCATAACACATTTCCTGAACAGTTGCTGCAAAATCACTGTCGCAATTTCAGAACACGAACGATGCACCAAAATGATCGACATAATAATTCCATAAAATCCTGAAAATATGGCAGCGATATCGCATTTTTAGCCCTCGGGGCATGAAAAATATACCATAACCGTATTTTGTTCAATCATAAAAAAATCAGATTCCCTACTTTTTAGAATGTTTGAATATCCTGCCCGCGGATATCGTATATCGGAGGTGCATTGTGACCAAAATATTCGAAAAATTATATTTTCATACCCTAAGGGAAAATTTTAAGGAGAGATCGTTGTCAGTGGTGCGCTATGAAAGGTTAAGCTTTTCAAAATGCGCACCCCCGGTAGCCAGCAAGTTTACGACCGGGGGGGGGGGGGGGGGAAGGCCGCCAGGCTGTAAAGCCCATGGTTTTACGGCCCCGGGCTATTCATAATACCCCAATATATGAGGCCGTTTGCGTGAGCAAGGACCGGGACAGCAAAAAAACCTCGATTTCCTGTAACAATGTGTTTTGGGGTAATTGAAGGTGCTGAAAACGGTAGACACGTCCATTTTGCTCCCAGAGTCGTCGTTGGCTCCAGACGGCGTCACGTCGTAAACGGGTTTTCGCGTATGTCGCCTCTCCGGGAAGTGCTAAAATTACGCGAATATGGTTTCCGGGGTAGAATTTCATGCTGATTACGCCTATCCACTTCATTCATCACGAATTATTAAAATATTGTTTTTAAATTTCAACTTTTCGAAGACGCAATATCGGGACGAGTGAGTTACGTGGTTGGAACCGCCGTGACGTGAGGATTCAGAATTTAAAATTTCATCGATTTTCTCCATATGATTTTCGAGATTGGAGTGAAAATGTGAGCCGAATTCTTGCGAAAACGGCGCTCTTCTCTCGTTCCCTCTGCGCTCTCTCGCACCACCACACTCTCTCGCCTTGTCCTCCCTAGGGAAGAGGGTGATAGCGGAGTGCCGACTCGTTTCTCGCCGTTCCCGGCTCACATTTTCACTCCAATCTCGAAAGTCCTATGGAGAAAATGGATGAAATTTGAAATTCTGAATCCTCACGTCATGGCGGTTCCAACCACGTAACTCACTCGTCCCGATATTGCGTCTTCGAAAAGTTGAAATTTTAAAAATTATTTTAATAATTCGTGAAGAATGAAGTGGATAGGGCATAATCAGCATAAAATTCTCCCCCGAAATCCCTATTCGAGTAATTTTAGCACTTCCCGGAGAGGCGGCATACGCGAAAACCCGTTTTCGACGTGACGCCGTCTGGAGCCAACGACGACTCCCAAAACGTATTGTTTCAGGAAGTCGAGTTTTTTATTGCTGTCCCGGAACCAGCCGGATCTGCTCGATTCTTACGCGAACGGCCTCATATACATCGTAATTTAAAAAGAATTTACTGCATTACAACCTATTTTTAGTCTGATATCTTCCAGAACAAAAAGCTATGGTGAATTGCTAAAGTGCCCAAACCATACGTGGGCAGACGTTGCTGCCTAGTTTCAAAATCCGAGAGGGTTCCCTTTAGTTCAGCCACAAAACCGACAGGGTTTACAGAAAATGACCCCTTAAACTGGAAGAGCTATGACCACATTTGGCCCAAACACTTTTGCGCGCTACTGTATTTATATTTATCAAATTTTTTTTTCAAATATAGTATTAGAATAAGAATCCGCATTACCTGTTGCATTGATCGATAGCTGCATCTTACACGACCACGAAGTTACTCTAAAATAAAATGACAATGATTTAATAAAGCGAATGACGGTTTTTCGTATGATTACGATAAAAGTTGAAAAAATAAGAAAGCAAATACATAGACCGAGTTTATAAAACAATTATTTAACTTCTACATTTTTCTACACTTATTTTAATTATACCTTGAATTTTATATTCGACTAACATCAACATAAAATGTGCATCGAAGACGAGGCAACTGCCAGATATGGGAGTCTGGAAGGCGGTGTTCGCCAAAACGACTCCATTTAATGAGATCACAGCTCGATAAAGAGTATCCGTCTTCAGAAGTGGTCCTCTAAAAGGGCGTATGTAAAACACATTTACGATCTTAATCTACACATTCTGGTTCCCGAATTTTTTTGGTAACATTTGAATCTTCTTGAATAAATTTGTGAGATATTATCACTATAATTGATTTTCCCAAAAAGTTTATATTTTTGAGAGCCCTTGATCAAACACACTTTCAATACATTTGTAAGATCCAATTTCGATTGTGTCAAAATGCCCTTACTTTCATGATCAGAAGAGCGTCTAATGGTATTTGGCAAATATGTTACGGATCTTACTATTTTTACGGAATCTTACGCAGTTAGAAACAGTAAAATGTTTCTATGTATCCGTGACTTTTTGTACACCTATTAATCCCTTGAGTTCAAACAATCATTTTCAAAATAACTGCCCCTACCTCGCTACACCACATGTATTTTTTGTTCGCTATACTCACTTGTACTTATCGATGTGCAAACTGAGCAGACTCATCTCTGCGCATTCGATGGGGAATCCGGAGTAATAATTCATTGCTGATGAAGGTGAAGGACAGATTACTTTCACCCGTCGTTGTATGGTGTAACGCCTGAAGTAGCTCATTTTCCACACAAGATTGCATATCAGAACAATAAGTAGACATAAGCTCCCCTTTAAATAATTAACAACAATCTAACTTCAGTAGATGAAACCATGTGTAGAAGTGCAGCGGTTCAAACGCAAGGAAAACTCCTGCTTCGTTCTACAAAACTCATAAAAACGGAACAGTTTAATATTAAGAGACCTGCTCTGTAAGACTCGACCACACCGACCACCCCGAGGGCATGTTCCTCTAGGAAATCCGAATTTTGCGTGAAATTGCGGTGTCCACTTAAATAAATGGTATTTTCTAAACTACATATGCTGAGTATGTTTCATGTCCTAAGACGTGCATTTTCCCGAAAAAAATGTGAAAATTGAAGTCAAAATATGAACTCTCGGATCGAGAGGAATTCACTCCAAATACATTTTGGATCATCGGAGCACAAGGAGTGAAACGCAATTTTACTTATGAGTCAATTGTGTACCCTTAAGAAACTATAATTTGTATCAATTTCCCGCCTTCGATTTTCTACTTGCACAATGGCCGTGACATATAGCACTCCTATCGCGACAGTAGGTGCCCACAGTTGCCGTTCCTAGAGAAACGTGTCGTCGGGGTGGTCGAATCTTACCGATCACACCTCGTAAAAAGTAAGATCCACCTGGAGAGGAGATAAGAATACAGTGGCATCCTTGCCGAAAATTGAATCATGTAGACAGAACAGCTCTGTGTGATGTAGGAGCAACGAGTGACGATCAGTTCGCAACTAAAGACAATATAATGCACATAAAGTCAGGTGGATACAAATGTTTATATTTAAATTTATCCTCCTCGTTTTCGACCTAAACGATTTTAATAAAGTTTTTCGAAACATGTTACTGTTGTATAGGGAATATAATATTTAATAGTTCGGAAATAATAGTATGACCCAGCGCACTTCGTACGCCCCGCGTAACGCGCATACCGTAGTCAACGCCCCATTCAAATAAATAGCAATTCAAAGTATGATGACCCGCAGTGACCCTGATGCTATACTCAGTGTAATTTTTTTTATTTGTGGCCTTTTCCTATTTTAGTTAATTAGTCCCTCGCTCTCTCTAGATTTTCCATCTATCTTTTGTTGTTTACATATTTTGGTGATAAACCACTGCGTTTGTCACATCCGCTCCCTCCATTCACCTGATATCAAGGGACACAGACACATCAGTTACTTTATTAATGTCCTAATGATCTTCATAATGTATTCAATTTTATTGTAATTTGCAAAAGGCGCATGATCTTGAAACAGGTTACCAAGAAAGCCAAGTATTCCAAAAACAGATGTATACGGCGGACTTCGAATTTTTTTCGGCAAAACTTGAATTGATATAGAAACTAAGAGACTTACGCAACCTGCTGCTCATTCAACCTTACAATTAGCATACTACCACACATTGTTAACAAGTATATTACGTAATCACAGTTTTTGATCGCGAACTGGCTTTTTCAGAAGCAGAACACGAACTTTCCGGACACCCCAATACGTATGAGGCCGTTTGCCTAAGAATCGATCAAATTAGGAGTATTCTGGCACAGCACATAAAATCTCGATTTCATGTAACTCTGAATTTTGGGGTTATTTCAGGTGCTGAAAACGATGGGCACATTCATTTTGTCCCAGAGTCGACGTTGGCTCAAGACGGCGTCACATCGAAGACACATTTTTACGCATGGTGTGGCTCACAGATGTGCTAAAATTACGTGAACATGGTTTCCGGGGCAGAATTTCATGCTGATTACGCCTATCCACTTCATTTTTCATGATTTGTTAAAATAAATTTTTAAAATCCATCTTTTCTCCGAGGCAAAAGTGACCTTAGCTATTTACATGGTTAGAAGTGGCGAAACGAGAGGATTAAGAATATCCATTTTCGTGCAGCGATTTTTATTATTGCAAAATTTTAGTGATTCCAAATGTGGACAAACGTAGCAACTTCACCCCTCCTCTCCCTTCCCTCCCTCGAGAGAGGCGAGAGAACTGCTAGGGGGTAATAGACGAGGGAATTAGGGATAGGGGTGAAGCTCCTACGTTTACCCACATTTGGAATCACTAAAATATGGGAATAATAAAACTCGCTGCACGAAATCGGACTACAATAGATTCTGAATCCTCTCGTCACGCCGCTTCTTACCATGCAACTTACTAAGGTCACTTTTGTCCCTGAGAAAAGATGGATTTTAAAAATAAATCTTAATAAATCATGAAAAATGAAATGGATAGGCGTAATCAGCATGAAATTCTTCCCCGGAATCCATAATTTTAACACATTTGTGAACAACGCCATGCGTAAAAATTTGTTTTCGACGTGACGTCGTCTGGAGCCGACGACGACCCTGGGGGGCAAAATGAATGTGCCCATCGTTTTCAGCACCTGAAATAGCCCCATAATGCAGATTTACGGAGAAATGCTATTTTTGGGCTGTGCCGGGTCTTGTTCGATTCTTAGGCAAACGGACTCATAGACCTAACAAATCAAGTTCACAAGCACTGGCCGGAAGGGTAGGTCACACAAATTATAAAAAAGTACGTTTCTAACACTTTAATATGCAATTATTGAAAATTGGTACGCTTTAAAAAATTTAACAAAAAAAATACTAAAACATGGTACGCTAACTACTTTTGCACGTGTCCGAACTCCAACAACCGGGTCATTTTGGGCGTACCTTTCAACAACTGTTCAGAAGTTCCACTCTATGGTAGTTTAACTAGTATGTGAGCAAACACAGTAATGACAGATTCCGATAATGCCCATCAACAAATTATTGTCGAAATAAAAACGTCAATAATAATGCAAACTGTTGTTAATGTAAAATCTCACGATATCTTCCATCTTCAAAATAGCCGTGCCAGCATGCTCGCACAACGTCACAGTGCAGGAAATCCAAGCTTTGTCTTCACGACCTGCAATATGAAACTAACAAATATCATGCAATATAATAAGTAGCAAGGTGTGAACGAGTGGGGGGGCAGGATTTCGCAACATTCATAACGTACTTGCTCATGGGGCACGCCCCCCCCCCCCTTCAACGGTGATGGACAAAATCGATAGAAGGTCATGGGTAGGCCAAGACCAAGTACCGTATCCAATCGACAGTACAATACCCCTAGCTACCGTGACCCACGATTATCGTGAACTGACTGTTTTCCAAAACTTTAAATTGAGTTGGCTCTTGGTCTATGCGGCGCCCATTATACAGTACCCCTTGCTACAGTACATTACGGCAGTCCATCTCAAACTGACTTTTTTCCTGGAATGTGTTGTAAAAATTCGGTTCTTTGCACGCTTATGAACAACTTTGCGAGCACTATTTATTTTAGTATTTCACAATTTAAAATCATTATCCTGAAGATCGTCAGAAATTTCTGAGAACTGTCAACATTTTCTGATGGGACCGTTGAGGAAAGCATCGCCTCCGTAAACAATGATTCAGAATTGTATATAATTTTGAATTGTAAAATGCTAAAATAAATAGTGCTCGCAAAGTAAAAAAAGAACCGATTTTTAAAGGACATTCCAGGAAAAAATGGCAGTTTGAGATGGACCGCCGTGATGTGGAATACGGTAGCAAGGAATGCAGGAAATTACAGAAACTGTTGCCATTTACTGAATACAAGCGGAAAACAATTCGATCGAATTTTGACGGCGATTTCTGGTCTGTCTTTTATTTAAAATCATGTAATGCTAGGCAGTCTATTCTTACAATAAAGGCACTCACATTTGTGAAGGGCTTCGACACATGCGATTACGATCCTATCGCTAGCTGAACGAGAATTCTGAAAAATGAATAGCTTTCACACGTCTCCCAAACATTCAAATTCACTTTTCAGAACCGCCTGACTATCTTCGCATATGAATTTGTGTTGATCTGCCGTCATAGGTCGAAAGGTTGGTGAAAAGGAACCAAGCCAACACCCCACCCTGTGGACAGGTGGTTGAGAAAATTAAAGTGTACCTACGTGATTGGCACGCCGAAGGCACATTGATTGATAAGAATGATGAATATAGATGATACCAATCCGTAAAGTTGAGCCGTATTTAGGCACCACAATTGATATTTTTAAAACCGTTGGTTCTAATTTAGGTCGTTATTGTGAAGCTGTTTCGTAATATTTAATTTAAAAGTTTAAAGGCATTGATAGCACGTGGAATAAAGTTTGATAAACACCTGCCCCGGTTAAAAACAAACGTACCCCAATGCGTTTTTAAGCTGTCCGAAAAGGTGAAGTTGGCATCTGTGCTCCACGTGCGTTCCGTTTTGTAAGCAAAGCTCTAGTAATGCAATGTAGCGCGTTTATTTTTAGAAATTAACCTGACTGATAAAAAAACTGTAAAATTGTAAACAAACCCCCTTTTTTGACATTTTTTTCACTTGTGGGGTGTACGTTTTGCTTTTTCATTGGCAAAACGTACACCCCTCTGGAACATAGCCTTTCGACCTATGTGCACACACACAGACCACATCACCTCCAAGTTGTGACACGGTGTGTGCACATGGCCGCCGTACACAAGAATACGTGTCCTAGCCGGCGGCGAGTTTTGACCGACCCTGCGGGATCTAAGGTGAGTCATGGATTTTGACCAACCCTGTGGGACATACGGATGGGGTCCTCCATATCATCTACAATAACCCGAGCATGCATCTTTCGACTACCGTAACACAAATTATAGTAAGTTGGATACGGTAGACCTACCAAAAGGCAGGTCCACCGTATCCAAATGTTTACATGAATTAGCTAGAGCAGTGCCAGTTGAGCAACAATTATCATGTTGGTTATGGCATGATAATTGGCTATATAAACCAGCTATACAGTACTAAATAGGGCGGGAATTCTTTAGCAGTGTTGACAACTATTTTTTTTTCGAAAATCGATTCTAAAAATTCGTTCTTTGTGTACAATGCTATTCCATCCTTTAATTCTTCCTATTTTGATCAAACCCTGCTGATTTTCCGATGGCCTTCAGAAAATCTTGAACGCCCTCAAACAATTCTGTCAGTCGTTAGAGATATTTGACGGCCTTCAGAAAATTCTTCCGACTGTCATATATCGTACATGTCAGCGAAATCAGAACGGCCACCGAGAAGCACCGAGAAATTTTCGGTTTCTGGATCTCTGCGAATACGCAATTTTAAAAGTCGTGGTTGTGCTCATATTTTTTATCATGGTCGATTTGCCGGAATCGACCCGGACATGCTCGGTCAATTATGGCTTGAAATCGATAAATCAAATACACAAAATTTTGGTGCGATTACGGTATTTTAGAAAACTCACCGAACTTGGTGAGCTTTCCAAAATACCGTAATCGCACCATAATTGTTTGTTTTCGATTAATCGATTTCTAGCCATAATTGACCGGACATATCCGGGTCGATTCCGCAAATCGACCATGATAAAAAATATGAGCACAACCACGACTTTTAAAATTGCGTATTCGCAGAGAGCCAGAAATCGAAAATTTCTCGGTGCCTCTCGGTGGCCGTTCTCATTTCGCCGACATGTACGATATTCGACGGCCCATTGAAAAATCCTGACAGCCCTTAGAAAATTAAGACGGTCCCCAGAGAAATCCGCCGGCTCTCAGAAAATTCGGTCGGAATTTTTAAAAGCACTTGTGAAAAAAACCATTTGTCGAGATCATTAATAAAATACCGTCTAGTGGTTCCTGTAGATATGGAAGGTGTGCATAATACTCATCTGCCATATTGCTATTATTCATGAAGTTAGTCTAGTTCGTCACTTCCTACAGCTACCAAGATTAGATATGGTTACAGTAATCAGTTAGTGTGACATTAAAGGAACAAGTGATGGACATATTTTTGGTACAAAGAACGGATTTTTAGATCCGATTTTCCCAAAAAAAACCGATCTAGGCTTCTAGAACAGTGCGGGGGAAAAACTCTTTTCACCGGAGGGCAGAGCCTTTGCGAGTGGTCCGGGCTTCTATACCAATGCCAGGAATTTTGCGGTACCAAGCGATTCGATTACAAATAATGATTGTTTAAGAAGCGCTCCGATGTTATTAGAAGTTTAGCACAAATAAATGATGGCTTGCTAAATAAAAAACAAATAATAGTTAAATATTGGTAGCTGCAAATCAACAATATGCATACTAATGATTTCAAGAATATATATCGATAAAATACCGTCTGCATCCGAATGCCAGGTTCTTCAGAAGGAGAAATAGGAACGGTGTTAATTAAAAGTGAAGAAGCAACGATTTCAGAGTTGTACCTATAATATCCACATCTCATTATTAAAAGATATCTTAGATATCATTTGAGTGGTGATAAACTACAGCTCCCCCCATCTCCGTCATATTTAGACTTCACAAGCTTCGCCCACTCGGCTGAGACATTTTTTCTCACGAAAGTGAGGTCGGTGGAGCACAGGTTTCATTCTTAACCAAATCACTCGATTGAAAATGAATTCAGGAGCTTTTATCATCCTCTTTCGATTAAGCCTGCGAGACCTTGAAAAAATACTCTCTAAGTAGGTCAGCACACGAGTGTTATAGATCACAAAGCCATTCCACACTGTAAAATTCGTATGCTGACCTACTCAGAGACTATTTTTTCAAGGCCTCGCAGGTTCATTCGACAGAGGATGGAAAGAGCTTCTAAATTTTTTTTTTTGAGAATGAAGCCTGAGCTCCCACTGGGCGCATAATTTCTTGCGCGTGTAGAGAGCTGTTTCCCATGCGAAAGACCGCGAGTGCACCATTTAGGCTTTTCAGAACTTTTCAGAACGGCTATAGGATCTCACAAGGGAATGGTAACTGGAGCCCTTAAAATTATTCGATGCGACCTAGTGTGGCTTCATCCGGACCCCGGAGACATCTGAAATCGTTCTTCAAAAAAGTGCTCAAAAAATTTTGTTAGCTTGAAAAATCAACACACATTTATCACATGGAACGCTGGATCTGTCTCAGCTTGCTGCTATACCCCTACAGTGTGAATTGAGTTTTCAAGCTAACCAAATTTTTCGAGCACTTTTTGAAAAACGATTTCGGATGTTCTTAGGGTCAGGATGAAGCCTCAATAAGTCACATAGAATAATTTTACGGGCGGCTGTTACCGTTCCCTTGTCAATCGGGGTCCCTTGAAGTCTGTGAATATGAATTTCCCCTATCGTAAGTCATACTTTTGCGGTTCCCATGTCAGACGGCTTTTGGATACCTATCCAGTATGTCTCCAACAATGATTCAGGGGTACGCAACGCTGAAGTTCTCATTTTGCTGCATTTTTAAAGGAGATCCGTGATAATAGTGAGAAATGTTCGAATATTTTTGATGTCTCATTATCATCATTGGAGCAGCAATGCCCAAAAAAGTCTTACAATTCTTCGCCGGATGATAAAATAGAACGAGTAAGGCGTGTCTTAGCATGGATAGGACGCACACTGTATCTGAAGCACATATGAATTATTCACTATTCAAACACTATATAACACGTAGGAATTTCTCGAGCAATAACACTGCGAAAATAGTTCATATTTCATTACTCCACAACCGTGCAAGCCCTTGCACTTGCCTTTGAATAATTTGTGATATACTGGAAAATACACGCCCACTAAGACGCCATCCGCAGAAATGTGTATCTCAAAATACAAATTAGAAGTTTTCAAAACAGAAATAAATTGTGATAATAAAAAGGTCACTCGACAAACAATGGAGAAAACAATACCTTTAACCTCTTCGAGAAGAAATTTATCAATTTTATCTCCAGTATGTACGAGGAGAGCATACGCGTCCAAATTTTGCCGAGAACTTCTGATGAGAAATGATCCGCATCCACATGAAACAAAAATATGATTAGGGTTAGACTACGTACATGGATTAACCGATCTACCACAAATAACAATAGCACACTGCATTACAATAGATAACTCCACGACTCACTATCAGCAAATCGTTGCACAAGATCATCCTGGTCCACCCCCCTGCTTTCATGAAAATATGGAAGGGCTTTTGGAGCAGCGTCCACATCACTCTGCAGTGCACATCACAATGTCCACATCACAATAAGCAATACATATACTCGAATTTTATACACGACCATCTATCAAAGAACAAATAACGAAAAAGTTGTGGGGATCCAATTTACAACACACCATGACGGTTTCGTGATTATTGCGGAAATGCCGTTGCGAAAGTTTCGGTTGCGGTGGTTTTTTTGAGTTCTCCCCCTCGCACATAAAGATAATTAGTCAATAGTAATATCGAAACATACCAAAATTGAGGTTTGTATCAAGTCGAAGAAGACGAAGGATTCTGAAGGCAGATGCTTAGCAAGAAGCCAGCGGTCATCCATTCTTCCCACTTCGGCTAGTAGATCGCCTCGATAGGTGCTGCAAATAATTGACAAAACATTCAAATTTGGGCACTAGTTTACTCTAGGGGGTAACTCCGCTCACTCCCACTTTGCGACTCCACCCCTACCCTTAGGACGGTGATATGCACAGAAAGGTGCGTAGTTCTAGCCTCTGACAGTCGAGAGTATATACAAAAAATAGAGAGTGTGAGAAAGCGCAAGTAAGCGTGGCGTACGACGCGCTCCCTCGCTTCTGCACCGGCGCGCCTATAAAGAACCTAGCCTACGAAGGATCTCCGCCTTGCCCCTAACTGGTTGGCAACAACCGCGCCCCTGTGATTTTTTGGCTGGTCATCCCTTTCGCGGGTTTCCTGGTGCGATGGAACATTTTTTTCGGAACTCGAGTTCTTTTTATAACATTAATTTCAGAATAATGCACATTGGAAAGTTTACACTCGGAAAAATTGTTTTTTTAAACTTTTTTTGTCGGAACTTTCGTTCTGGAACCGTTCATCTCGGAACTTTTATCACTAAACCATTCTCTAGCGCGCTAATCGTAATGGACGGTCGCTAACGTCAATGAAACCTTCGAATCATCATTATCATTAACAACAAATTAACTCTGCGAAAGTAGCCAAAGAAGACCTGGTCCAAGAAAATCCAGGAAAAAGTTCCGAGATGAACGTTCACACCCCGTCAAGAGGAGGAAAAAGCTCATTTGCGTGGCAACGCCAATCCCATTCATTCTCGGATTAACGAGAAAAGAGCGGTCTGAAGGGTTTTGCAGGGTTTTTCGCAATAATTGAACGTATCTAAGGAATAAGGAGGAAATTGAAAATTCTGTCCCACCAGATTGTGCACAAAGGGTTTGCGCACCGTTCTGCACAATCGCCATATTGATAGCTTGATCCTCCTATGAGGAGTAGGGTCTGAGGTGCGCAAAACAGTAGTTTTTAGGCGATTTTAGGTCTATTCTGTCTATTCTATTCTATTTCACGGACTTTCGAGCACTCTAATGAACGTTTCGAAGGAATAAGGAGGAAATTGAAAATTCTGTCCCATCAGATTGCGCACACATGGTTTGCGCACCGTTCTGCGCAATCGCCATGTTGATAGCTTCATTACCCTCTGAGGAGTAGGGTCTAAGGTACGCAAATCAAGGCTATATTCATCGAAATTTGTTATGTTTCATCGAAAAAAATAGAATCAAATGTCCACATCTTATTGGGCAATTGAAAATTGAGATATCCTTCACCGCGGAAGGAGCGTGGGGAAAATGCGACGTTAGTGAATTCAAATCAACCTGGATACGCTTCACAACAATTTCATGAGATTGGGAATGAAGTAGAGGTGCATTGCAAGATTTTCCATAAACCGATTCCAGGGCTGAAAATTGATCACAGTGAGAGAGCGAAATCGAGCAGAAAATTGATCTGCCACGCAAATGAACTATTTCCCCCCTCTTGGCGGGGTGTGACGTTTCTGAAAAAAATCCCACTTGTCGTATTATTACAGGAGATCAGTGTTAGCGGTTCGCTAGCCGGGTAAGAGAGGGAAATGAGAGATCATCTTCACTCGTCAATATTATTAGCCTCGGTATCGCACGACGCTGTAAATCCAATCTTCTTGTTGTTGTTGACCTTTTAGGCGATATGTAACGGAACTTTCTCACGTAGATTAATGCACTCTCAGTTCTCTACCGAACTAATAGGATGTGTGATTATCCAATTATCGAATCATCTTAGTTTCATTTTTTAGTCCTATTGTTATGAGTGCGACGCCATATATGATAAACATTTAGGCGTAAAAGAATATTGTGAATTCCAAAACAAAACACAATAGTAGATCCACCTTCCGTGGGAAGGTGGCTTATCCTGTCTTTGCAAGCAAAGTCAACAGCTGAGTGAATTTTGGCAAAATATCAATTCAATAAAAGGAGTGAGATCCAACTACACAAAACAATCAGCTCAATAAAAGTCCCATGAGACAAACAAAATTCTCTCACTATTTTCGGAAATTTAAAGAAGCACAAAAATAATTAATCTGCATTATTTTGTTATTAATTCTTATTATAACATAGTGACAGAGATTGCCAAAAATAGTGAGAGAATTTTGGTTGTTGATCATGGGACTTTTATTGAGCTGATTGTTTTGTGTAGTAGGATCTCACTCCTTTTACTGAATTGATATTTTGCCAAAATTCATTCAGCTGTTGACTTTGCTTGCAAAGACAGGATAAGCCACCTTCCCACGGGCGGTGGATCTCGGGACTTTTATTGACGCGGAGCGATTGATTTGTTTTCGTGATTATCAATTTCTGCTTACAAGCCTTGAAAGGATAGTGATGGGAAAGCATTGGTAAAACTAGGGGCTTTTTGATATTTCTCGTGATCAAAATCTGTTGAAATAGTTGTACCATCCTCTCCCCCCCTTCATAATTCGTAGATTTTGGATACCACGATCCATCCCGTCGAGAAGCGGCTGTGCGGTCTTCAAGACAGTTGGCAATGGGCAGTATGCTTATATCGCCTCATTAGGTGGTTTCAACGTGGGCAATTGTAAAGTAATACAGGTCGGAAGCGTTCAACTCCATCGTCACCCAGAGGGTTCAAAAGTGCAAACCTGAAAGTACCCGTTCGACCCCAACAAACCATGCCGCCTTGGGTTATTTAACACGGTTGTTCCAAATATGATACTCGTTTAACCCTAGCTTCGAATTTATATCTCCTTTCCGAAGGTTGTTGACAATTTGAGAGGAGTCGCAGTGTTTACGATCTTTGACCTGGACAAGAGAGAGGCGCGGGGGAGGGAGAGAGGAGAAGGAGGCAAATGGGCAAAATTGTTGTGCAGGTGGTAGCACCTACAGATGGAAACCAATTTTTTTCGGAGTTATGCTCATTTTATTCGCCGTATCAATATTAGTCTACTGTAGGCCGGAAGGAACTTGGATTTTCCATTGAGAGCTTGGATAGCCAAAATGTGGCCGAGCTGCCAGAGTGCTCAAAATTTCGAACTTGGAAGGCAATTTTCGCACCTTTCCAGCAGGAAAATTCTAAAAAGTCTCTTGGCGGGCAACCGTGTACGCTCTATCGAATGAGCTACAGTACATGCTATTCGCCTTGCCCATATGTGGCCGCGGCGGCCCGCGGATTCCGCGGATCGATTTTGCGGGAAGCATGCAATTTTTCACCATTCGATTTTTTGATTTTCACATTATCCATAAAATTTCGCATCGAATGGACTATTCAATCATATTTAAAAAATACATAAATCGATATTTTGAATGCCGCATTCCTTCAACCTACCGTAATCGCAGTTTGCGATTTTACTTTGCCAGTCAATTTCTGCGGGCCGTCGCGGCCGCATATGGGCAAGGTGATTAGCATGTATTGTATAGCACGTCTCTGTACGACTGCAGCGGATCCAACTCAAAAAAAGTTGACGCCGCGAAACCTACAAAAATCGGAGTCAGCCTGAGGTACTTCCGGCTGGGCTAGAGACTTGAAATTTGGGATTTAGTATCCTCTAGGTTCCCAACGAAGATCCCCAAAAGATGGATACTTGGATTTGAGTTTGAAGGATGTCGATACCCTACCCTCTCAGGAACCTTTCCGACCGTGGGAATCTTTCGTTTCCCGGCCAAAATTGCCGGGGCTAATTATTATTTGTTTCTTAAAATTACCCAACAAGGACGAAATTGACCTCCTATATTTTGCCCTCTATTGAATAGCCGATTGCTGAATTAGCTGAGAGAGAACATAGGAAAATGCGAAATATCAATAATAGCCCGGGGAAGGCCGAAAAGGATCAGGTTGAAGTTGCCTGATCCAGCGCTCTATCACTTTAACATACTCTCTCATACACGCGACGCGTGTACATTGCGTCACGTCATGGGATCAGGGTTTCGTCCTTGTTGGGTAACTTTAAGAGGGAGATAGGAAATTAAATACACATTGCCCTCTCTCCCCTCTCTCGCGTAGCTCTAGACCAGCATGACTATTGTGCGCTTTCTTCGAGATCCCTCCCTAACACCTCCCTCGCGGTTTGCCCTATTTTGAGAAACTGAAGCCAAAACCCTCCAAAATGGGATTGCTTCCCCACCCTTGCGGAGGGGAGGGGCTTTGTAGACTTCTAAACAAATCCACTATTATAAAAATATATATACTCACCTAACAATAGTTTCCCCTGAGGAATAATGCATGTCTTTAAGAGAAATGTGGGTTGCTTCGAGCTTTGCGCGCTGAAATATTGATCATTAGTTGTGAGAATATCGGCGGTCTACAAAAAAATTCCGAAACGACCAGTTACGAAACAAAAACTCTGAAACCGCGGTTCCAAATAGTGATTCTTAAATTATTATTTTCATATTTACAGTTCCCACCTAATGGGTATTTTTCGAATATCCAAAAAAAATGATTTCCCAAATATGGGTCCTCTGTGATCGTAGGGTAATATTGCGGCAAGTAGTACAGGTAGTTTTCGGAGTTTGCTCATCATAGTTCTTCGAGTTTAAGGGTGTCAGCTTCCGTAAACACTGCCGGTTTTGTGGATGAACTAGTGGGAACCCTCCCGGATTTTGAAACTCAGCTACAACGTCTGCCCACGTATGCCACCAATTTACTCATAAAATTGTAAACTCTTACGGCAATATTACTTTCTAGTTATTTTGCGTTAACGCGCGTTCGCAACTTACCAGCAACTTACTTTGTTCTTACAAAAAATATAAAGTCAGTTTGCTGCAAAATTGTTTCAACGTTACAAATGAAGTAATTAAAAAGTAAGTTGCCAGCAAGTTATGTTTTATGACTGAAAACGTAAATTTACCCGAAAGCTGCTGGCAACTTTTTTTTCGGGCAAACTACTTGCCGCAATATTACCTTACGATCACAGATTCTCATTCCTATATTTCCATTTCGCACCACCTCAAAGAAAAACATTAATGGTTGGGGAAAATTCCGGGCATTATCAACCTCCTTAGTACTATAACCTAGGCTGAGAGCTAAGCCACAAACATTTTTCAACAGTAGGGGCTGCTTACATCCGGCAATTTTGCCAACTAATATTAATAGCATATACCGTGTGTGTGTTCATTATCTTCACGGGATTATCGGAGAATTGTCGCAATGTGAGATGATATACGACCAGTTCCGGTAGCGATCGAAACTTGCTCCCTTCCAGAAAGAAGTACCGACCAAGTTGTTTGACGCTTAAAAGAATAGTATATGGAAGTGAAATTTGGAGTTTATGAACTCCTAGAACAGATGTAAACTTTGATTGTCCAGTGAATTTTAAAATCGCTATATATGAGATGTTCAACTAGTATAGTTGTGTACTAATAACAAGGCTCATCCCGAGTCCACTGGCTTTATTCCTACCTACCGATCAGGGCCGCCAGGCTGGGACAACAAGCCTTTTTCAGGGCAACAAATTTGTTGTACAACAAAAACAACAATCATAATTCTACCACCTTCAAATCTCATGAACATCTTTTCTGCGAGTAAATATTCGAAAATTTAGCATAATCCACAAGAAATACTAGAAAACCTAGAAAAAATATATTTGTGCACGCCCCCTTGCCTGTCGACATTCGGAAAAAAACAACATTATCCCTTCAAACAATCCCTCATCCCATGCAATATTTATCAAATTTACTTTATCCACAAATTCAATAAACAACTTATATGTGCTTTATTATTAATAAAAATACAAATATAATATTTAAAAAGTCATTCGGCGGTGTTTGGTGTCGTCTCTGGCCATACAGTATGCCATGAGTGTCCGAGTCCGGGACTGCGCCATGACACGCCTTCGGAAAATCGGACCGCCTAACTCCGCCCACTTGACCCTTTTCTCCAATTCTCTATTTAGCAGTAAATTGCAAACTGAAATTTGGCAAAAGACGCAAAGGAGAGATATGAATACTGTAAAATTTGAAGCTTAAATGACCCGCAGTTTCCTGATTTCCTGAGGCAGGGTCAAGTTAGGCACGTTTGAACGATTTCCGTTCGAGAAACATTAGGCGGATTAGGTTTTCTAATGTCGACGAATAAGGGGCCGTGTTTGTGCAAATTTGAGAAAAAAATTTGAAAAAAAAAGTCTTTTTCGTTGTTTCAAAAATTTTGCTAGGGGGAAATTTCGTTGATTTTTTGTTGTTCACAGGGCAACAACAAAAAAAAAAACAAATTTGTTGTCCAAACAAAACAACAAACACCAAATTCCAGCCCTGCTACCGATACTCCAACTTACGGCAGATGATGAATACAGCTATCATGATCGAAATATGAGAGATACATATTATTATTTCGAGACCTCCAGACAAGAAAAGCGCCCTTGCGAGTAGTTCGAAGTTCCTGATATGATTATTCGTGTGAAAAAGTATACAGTGGGGGGGGGGGGGCATTTACTAATTTTTAACTTGATAAATAAGAAGAAAACAATTCACATTTTCTGCCGAAACTTGGCTGAGATTTTCGCGGCACCATTGTGATACATTTTGGCCCTGAAATATTAAGACACATGTAGAAAAAGCGTCTGCTTAACATGTGGTACCTCGAAATTAGCTAATCAACTATATTTTGAAGTAAAGAAAGTAGTCATTCGTAACAAATAAGCACTTTGAAGAAAAAATCACGTACTAGCATTATATGCGCAAGAACTTTGTAACACGGAAACAACTGCCCGAATCATTCAGAAACCAACGATCTAGAAGAATATCGGTAGTTGCACATTCTGAAAAGAATTCAATAACAGTTCATTAAAAATAAAAATAATATACAATGACCTCGGAAAACGCATTTAAAAAGCGAATCGGTTCGAGGTACTATATGTAAATGATTGGATCGAGAACTAACTTTATACTGTACACATTCAGTACTGCAGTATATAAGGCGGGTACGTAACGCCTTTCCCATTTCACGAACATGTTCATGCAAAAATTCGTGTTCATTACTAAGGCCTTTTTCTTAAGAAAAAAAGTAGTTCAATATTTGCGGCGTCTCAAATATTGAACATATTGAACAATATAACATATTTGTTAACAGTTTAACATTTTCAAATTACTCCCACATATTGAAAGTGGTTAAATATTTGGGGTGTCTAACGCCCAAATATGCAAGACGTTTCAATATTTGGAGGCATTCACAATGGAGCACGGCGTTTTACCGCCAAAAAGCATTTAACATTCGTGTCGAGACTAGAGCCGGGCCGTTAAAAAGAAAAGATTTGGCAATTTGCCAGCCGTTGGGAAGTAGCTGGCAAATTTCCAAAATCGCTCTCCTTCTCTGCCCTCTCTTTTTCTCGCTCACATCCTTTAGAACGCCGTGGGAGAGGGATGGCCACACCCAAGTGTTTGGGGAACCGGCAAAACATGGATCGCAAATGGGGATCGATCGAACCTGTATTCATGCGATGATAGCGCACAACCACTTAGCCACTCGTGCCTTTCGATGGAGAGGAAAGAGAGGGCTTATACAGATACAAGAACCCATCATCGGATGAGCTTGCTCCTATATAAGCCCCTCCTTTCCTCCCCGGGGCCCTAAGCACACGTGGCTGAGTGGCTGTGCGCCAGCATTCGTACCACATACACGCGTGTTCGATCCCCCCCCCCCCCCCCCCCCCCCCGTTGGCCATCTATGATTTGCGGGTTCCCCAAGTATTACCCTAAGCTATCCCCCTCTATTGTAAAAACTTCCAAATATTGAAAAGTCTTGTATATTTGGCCCTCAAATATTTCAAATATTTAACCACTTTCAATATTTGGAGACTTCCAAATATTGAAACATGTTCAAACGTAAAGGCCTTTAGCGGACAAGATGTTCAACAATAAAACCGGTCGACGACCCACTTAAGCTAGTATTGCACACTTTCGATATTTGCTTATCACTTGAACATGTTAGTGGATTGGGAAATGCCTTACATACCCGCCTTATATCTATTATGATCATATAGTGCAAGCATGCTATAAATTTAAAAATATAAAACACATTCTCTGTAACACTGCAGGTAGGATGACACAACTCTGGAAAAAAATGATCGCCCCGAGCTCAAACTTTGGGAACATGACCCCTAGGAACAAATAACTTTTTCCCCCGCGCGATCCGGAAGCGCGACCCGAAATATCGATTTTTGATCTACCAAATCGTTTTTTCCAAACGTTAGATTTAGGTATCGCGTAATAGCTCATTCGAAAGAGCATGGAAAGTTATTTAAGAAACCGGAGGGAATCCGGAATCCATCAACGTTGACGTCAGTTAGAGCTCTGTTCCGAGATATATTATGTATTTTTCACCGCTCAATAAAATGAAGCTCTGCGGTAAGAGTCCGAAAAAGTGTTCAAATATTATTTAATTATATTTATTTATTCATTGGCAGTGTTGATATTTTCGTTGTTGTGATGCGGGGAGATAAGTCGGATCCTCAGGAGGAAGTACCCAAGTTGAAAACAAGTGCAAATCCAAGCATAAAACAGCCCTGGGCACGTGTACATTGTATATCGGGTTTTTCGGCAGAATCCAATTTGCAAACAAGTATAGAGGCGGAGCCAAGCGGATCAAATGCTTTTCAGTTTGCAATGAGTAGTGAAAATACCAACAGTATCTGGGTATCTGGTGTGGATAGTGTACCCACGCGCGAACTTGTGCACCGAGGAGACTCCGGAGCAACGGCCCCTATACGGTGAACTTTCAAAACGCAAGCACCTTCAGGTCACCTTGCGGGACCTACTCACGGATTCGGTGATTAACCCAACAAGGACGAGATCCTTATGCTAAGACGCAACGCAATGTGCGCGCGTCGCGTGTATGAGGGAGTATGTACAAGTGGGAGAGTGGTGGATCAGGCAACTTCATCCGGATCCTTTCCGGCCCTCGCCTGGGGCTATTATTGATTTTTCGAATTTTTCTATATCCTTTCTCAACTAATTCAGCCATCGGCTATTCAATAGAGGGCAAAAAATAGGAGGTCTATTTCGTCCTTGTTGGGTAGCTTTAACCGGAACACGAGGGCTCAAAGGCGCGGCCTCTGTGCAACAAAAGTGTACAGGGGACGGGTCACGCTCTCTCGCGCCTCTCCCTCTCTTTCTCGCTCCCCTCTGCCCCCCCCCCCCTTCTCTACCCCGCCGTGACTAGAGCGCGCCCTCTCCCTAGGCGCGCTCCTATCTCCCTCGATGCGCAGGCACACCGCGTACTCTCTCGCTTTCTCTGACCGACGAGAGATCATGCGATTTAGAGAAACTATTTACTACGGTATCCCGCCTCCTACCGTGTCCCATTTTTCATTTGAAAATTGAGGTCCGACTTTTTATGCACCACATAGTGTTTCCACAGCAGAATCGCCGCACTCTTCGCTTTCGTCATTTTTATGCGTTGCGCTACAGCATCTCATGCGTCGCGGCAGCCGGTGTTTTTGCATCAAAATCCCAAACTAAATTTTAAAATATTTTCTGAGTGTTTTCAGATTCTTAGGCATGCCCAGTTTACTGAAATCAATACAAAATTGACCACACAATGCTCAAGTTATCAATAAAAAGATGGTGTGTAAAAATTAAGGGGGTCGATCTTCCCAAAGAATGGCAGTGTTTTGACACTATTTATTTATTGCACAAAATTAGTTACGGTCTAAATCGCAAGAAAGATCATTGTTCCTAATGAAAACGCCACAAATAAAAATACAGCAGCTCATTTTACAAAATAAGCCGTTGAAAAATTACGGTAGTCCAGAAATAAAGTCAGTTCCTGTTTTTTTAATTTACTAGGCTCCTTGCACGGCATACCTTAGGCTTTTTTACGGAAGTCATCTCGTGATAGCATTTCCCGGAAGTGCGTTATTACGGTCTTAATGTTGCTGTGGTTTCGCAAACGGACATAGGGGCGAGAAGGTGATTGTGAGAGAGAATGGCGGGCGGTTAGAGAAAAAGCGATAGAGTGCTCGACGTGAAGAGATTATTCAGCACGTTAAATGGTGTATGTTTTTCGATGTTTAGTGTGTTTTAAAATTCGCGCTGTCCCTACAGTAACTCTTAATTTTGCAATTCAAATTTCATGTTCGTTTTTGTTCTGGGCTGAAACACTGTGCACCATCTGAACCCTCGTGCGGAACTAGATCAGATTGCTCGAACTTGTAGGCAGCGTGCTCTCTACACGAGAATGGATTGAGAGAGAGCGCTGATATCCACCTCGGAAACTCCCACTTGGATCTAACTTGTAACGTCATTTGTTTCCAACTTGGGTTCACCCTCAACAAGCAATTCGGACCATTAAATGCACTTTGGAAATGCCGTGCTCTGATTTTTCAACACATGATGCTTGCCACTTTCGATCCGAAGCGGCTACGCACGTACTCGCATACTCTTTCTATCGATGAGAGAGTACATGAAACGAGGAGTGCGTGTGGCGCCGCTTCGCAAAAGTGGTGCGCATTTTGCTGGAGTGTTTACACCCGTCAAAGTTGACGATTTGACGTATCGTATGTATGTAAAAATTAGATTCTTATCCAATAGGCCACACTGTGAAAATGGTGAACCACCGTTGGCACATTTCCAAGTACCGTATTTCTAGTCGTTGTGAGACACGATGAATCGAGAGCGGCTGCTCTAGGCATTGCACACTCTTCTTCTCTCCTTCTCCAATTTTCAGCTACATCGCTGTTGCTCTGTCTGGATTCTCGTTCTCTCGTCAGGCGATTGTGGCGCTTCTTCTCACAACTAGAGAATAGAGACGGCAGACAGCGCAGAGATGAAAGAGAGAGAGTGTGCCTTCTGTGCTGGCTTGCGCCAGACGACGAAACGAATCGTTGAGATGAAGAAGAAGAGAAGATACACATACATGCAAGTATGCCCACTCCCGCTGAAATGACAAATGCAAGACGTCCTGACTAGGCAGTTGCGTAGAAATTACCCAATCGACCAGTCGTTTAGTTTTATTTGTTAACAACAATGATTTGGTACATTTTATATAGCTACATACCTTGAGCCTTCACTCTCTTCGTGCTAAATCGATTTAACCCTCTCGCTGAGCAAGCGTTGAGACATTCCGAACAGCTCACCATTAGTCAAATAATAATAATATGAAAAGAGAATCTTTTAAGAATATTTTCATTTGATTTTTCTTAACTGATGATGATATGTATGCTCGCAACACCTTTATGCTAACGAATAAAGCTGATGAGAATCACGCTTGTTGATGCGAATCACGCTTCCTCAAGGTTCCATCATGAGAATTACAAGCATTTTAATAATGTAAATCAAACATCTTGCATATCATGGGGTCCGAGATACCGAATAGGTACCAAATGCTCATATGCAGAAATGGATTTTTATTTTCCTATTCCGTTTCAAAGGATTATATTGATTGAATTCCCTTTCCCCGCTCTCCCTCTGCTCGCATGAATGAAACAGACCGAATCACATCCTCTATTTGCCTCTTCCTATGCCAGTCCTTATCACGGCTATCGATTTAAACACCGAAATGATCTATCAACATGTGATGTTCATTGTTGCGTTACATTATTACACATCCGTATCACTTTTTTATATTGTTGCAGCGAAGCGGCAATTAATATGAATTCATAAATTTCAGGCATGTCCGGTGGCCAAAATGGACCTCGCAAGTTCTCCGAAAAGATAGCCATCATGGAGCGCAAGTTGAACGAAGATGAAGACGCCTTTTCTAAGGCAATTCAAGTTTCAGTTAATTGTTTATACCCACACACATTACATAATATATTAATATAATATTACTAATATACTAATATATAATACTAGCCCATTGTGCCCCCGGCTTCAGCGGGGGCTCTCGTGCTAGCGGAGGTTTCGTAATCACTCGTTTCGAAACTTGTTGACGCGCGATCTCTCTCCCTCCACATTTCGTAATCGTTTCGCAATCCGGACATACGAACAGACGCACACAGCGCTTTATATATAGGTATAGATATTCATGAGCTTTGACATAATATGCCTAATGTTTCCCTTTTCACTATATTTACCACGGCCTTCTACCTGATACAAGAGGCGTAACTCACTCAATTTTAATCGTTCAGTGAACTTTTTTTTGCATTTTCCTCGTCTTGACGAGTTCTACAAAAGACTCAACATCTACAAAAGGATGGAATTCGATTTCATAGTTATTTCCTCGAAAAACTAATGTTTCGATCAGAACTCGATTGTTTGAACATCACCATTTTTACTTATGGATTCTACACATCAAATTAGGGGTGACTATCAGGGCTGGGACAAAAAACGTTTTTCAGACACAAAAAAAAACTGAAATTTTTGTGTGCACTCGGCCCTCCGCTCTCCCGCTTAAGAAACGGTCACAAATGGGCGGGGCCTCCTTGATGTTCATATTCCCGAGGCGCGTTGCGGTTACGCGTTATGCGGTTATGCGTCGACTTCCTTTCTAAAGCTTTTCCCAGCTAATTATATTTTGCTCTTGTATTTGCTATTTTTTCCGATTTTCCGTAAGCTGAATTGGGAAGGGTGTGGAATTGAAGTGGATGGAGAGAAACCGAATCATTTACGATACGCGGATGACATTGTCTTAATTTCACATTGCTCAAAGGAGATTGGAACCATGCTAAGTCAATTATGCACTGAAAGCAAGTATGCAGGATTGGAAATCAATCAGAAAAAGACAGTTATGATGTGCAATACAGAACCAACTCCTCAACGAATAGATGGCAAAACGCTAGAATATGTTAATCAATTCATCTACCTGGGTGTTCGTTTATCATTCGATCAGGACTTGAAGCTGGAATTAAATAGGAGGATAGGTGCAGCATGGAGATCATTTAACAAGTTTCAAGAATTCATGACTAGTCGAAGTGTGGCAATGGCGCTCAAGACAAAAGTATTCAGAATGTGCATCGAGCCGAGTTTTCTTTATGGAAGTGAAGTTTGGAGAACTACGAAGTCTGAGCGGAAAAGACTGATTGTAGCACAGAGATCTATGATGAGGAAAATGGCCAGGGTGACTAGATTTGATCGGAAGACCAACGATTGGCTCAGTAGGAAGGTGCCCTTAGAGGACATTCGAGTACTAGCGATGCGGAGAAAATGGAATTGGGCGAAGAGACTAGCTACGCTGGACGACAATAGATGGACTACAAGGATTTTCAATTGGACACCGTGGGATAGATTGCGACCTCCTGGACGCCCAAAAATCAGATGGCGGGACGAATTTGTCAAAGTATTTGGAGTAACATGGGCTATTAACAATAGAAAGAGTAGCAAGTTGGTGTGCCTCCGTGTACAAAGGAATCAGCAGAACGGAACGGAACGTTAAATGTACGGTAGCTGCCTGTCGTGCATTTAGCGTTCCGTTCCGTTCTGCTGATTCCTTTGTGCACCGAGGCACACCAACTTGCTACGCTTTCTATTCTCACAGTAACAATGTTTTTGGACATTGGGGAATACGTTTTATTCCAAAATGGAGATATGCTGTTCTCAGTTCAAGTGTTAGGGGATAATGCGAGTGGATAATGTTTAACGTAACGGACAACTCAGAAAAAGTACCACTCAGAAACGCCCTAAAGTTACCGGACGAGGACGAATCCCTGATCTAACCGTGATCCCGTCGCGTGTACGAGAGAGCATGCAAAAGTGAGAGAGCGCGGGATTACGCTGATCATCTCCAGTTTTCCCTTGAGGATATTATTGATTTTTAGCATTTTTGTATATTCATTCTCAACTAATTCAGCCATCGGCTATTCGATGGAGGACAAAAAATAGGGGGTCAATTTCGTACTCGTCCGGTAACTTTAAACTTAGTCCTTATTCCGCTTATGCCGCTTAGGGTTAGGTTTCTTATGCTTCGATTAGGGTACTTATTCTCTAAGTCCGTAAGTGAAATTAAAACTATTGTATTTAACATATGTGATCTATTTTTGATCGGAACATTAGTTCGAATTTTACCCATGACCGTGGGGTCATGGGTTGTCGTTGGCCCCAGATGACGTGCAGGCAAAATATGACTTTTTCGAATATTTTATCCGAGTGGTCGCCAAAATTAGGCGCGAACGAAATCTAGGGCCGAATTAAATGGCGAAAACGCATGCCCACTTTTTCATGGATTATTAAAATAACTTATTGGAAATTGAACTTATTGGTGTGTAAATTGTACCCGGAGAGACTGACACCAATCTGACCACGAGGGCTCACAGGCGCGGCCTCAGTGCAACGCAATTGCACAGGGGACGGACCACGCGCTCTCTCTCCCCTCCCACCCGTGTTTCTCTAACCCGCGGCGACTAGAGGGCGCCTTCTACCCTACGCCCTCGCTTCCTCCCTTGGATGTGCAAGCGCGCCACGTACTCTCTCACTTTCTCTGACCGACGAGAGATCATGCGATCTAGAGAGACGATATACTACGGTATCCCGCGTCCTACCGTGTCCCATTTTTCAATTGAAAAATGAGGTCCGACTTTTTGTTCACCACCTGAACCCCCGTGCTGACAGTCTTGACGAGGGGAATCCAAAACTGTACTTAAATTTAAATAAAACCATCGCCATAAGGTTTATTCCGCGATATAGTGAACGTTCTTATGTGCATAGTCAGCGATTCCATTGTTGCCTCGCTTGATATACCCCAGTCTCGCTGTCTCGTGACCTCTTCCCATCTCCCGCCCCTGCCTCCCCTCCACGACTCTGTGCTTTTTCACTCAACAATGTCCACTATATCACGGCATAAGCCTTTCGGAGATGTCGTTATGTATATTTAAGCGCATGTTTGGATTCCTCTCGACGGTCAGAATGGTGTTAGTCTCTCCGAGTACAATTTACACACCAACAAGTTCAATTTAAATAATTTATTTTAATAATTCACGGAATAAGAAGTGGGCAGGCGTATTCGCCATTCAATTCTACCCTAGATTTCGTTCGTGCTTAATTTTGGCGACCGCTGGGACCAAAATATTCGAAAGTCAGATTTTTACGACACTTCATCTGGGGTTAATGACCAAATTTTGAGCACAATGAATATGCCTATCGCCATCAGCGTGTCAGATAACCCGGGTTAACCCAGAAACATAGAGTTTCAGATATTTTACTTTTTTGGCCGATGCCAGCGATTGTCCTATTCTTACGAGGGGCTCATATAAAAAGTTCTCCGTGCACTCAATGTGAAATATTCACAGCCCGCAGTTTGAAATATTCACAACAGCTTAAAGAGACCTACGGTATATCTTACCTGAGTATTTGCAAATTTGCACGGCCCAGGGGCATCGACATAAGAAAAGGAGAAACGTCCGGGGGCTGTCCAGGAAATTGCTTGAGCTGTATAAAAATATTCTGCAGGATTACCGTTAAACAAAAAATGCCTGAAATTCAGGGTTTTAGTTTATCGCAAACGGAGTTTGCAGCGTTTCGTGCAGATTAGGGGTGATCGTTACGAGACCAGACCCGCTTTCACTGATTCAGGCAACATTCTGACTCTATTTTTTTGAAAATGCGCGCCTTTTACTCGATGCCTGCGGACTTTTTCGTTTTCCTTATGCAATTTTATATGTACTTATGTACTTATGAAATAATGTAGATTCATTTTCGTGGGTGTTGGGCAACTTTCAGTGACATATTATTTCCCTGGTTCTGCTAAAAATCAAAGAATGAAGTAAGTAAGTGATGAGTTGAGGAGAGGTATAGTGAAAAATGAAAAAAAGAAACATTTCTCATTTAAGAAAATTGTTATTACAGGTTATGAGAGAGGTGAGAGAAATCACGTCAAACACGTCTCCTCGTGACGCAGGACCACTGCAATCGGGATTGCATCCGGGTATCGTTTGAGCTTATATATACGTATGTACTTCTGAACTTCTGTTCTGGCACTGGCCTAGCAGTGTTCTCCCGCGAGCTGGTCTCGAAGGCGGGATGTACCTTTACCTTTACCTTCACTTCTGTAAAGAAGTGATAATTGAATCAAAACATTCAACCTCCACTCCATATGAGTCAACTTGAAATATCTCCAATGAAATTTATTGCAGGTCACTGGCATGGACCTGGTTCTGGAGGTTCGCTTCCAAACATGCACGAAGCTTCAACGGCAGGAAACAGTAACTACTGGCCCGCCGCTTCACCACCGGGCAGAGGAAGGTAAAGAATGTCTTATTATCTCCGAGTGTGAATAATATTTAAAATTGTTTCATTTATCCAATTAACATGCACATAATGTCTAATTGTAAGTATTAATACCTTCTCAGATCGCCTGGTTCTCACTATCATCCTTACAGAGCCCCCAGATCGTCACAAGAACGGGTATGAGATATATTAAAAATAAAAAAAATATATCTATGTTTAAATCCAACTTCATGATGTTCTTCATAAACTAATCTCTGTAGGATGAGATTTTAAGTTTGTGTCTCTTTAAAGATATCAGTAATAACAGTAGATAAATTTGTATAGACAGTTAATAGTTAGTTACCCAGGTAGCATTCCCCTTTCAGATCATATTTTTACATACTATAATAAAGTTACAGGTTCCGCCGCTTCACGGCGGTCAAATTATGCCACCGTACCAGCTCAATGGAATTCCGCATGCATCTCATCAAAATCAACCGATCGTGCAGCAACAGTCTTTCCATGGATTGAGCCCTCCTTCAGACTGGGGAATGTGAGTGATTTATGAAATACATGTATATATTTACAAACGGGAAAATTGGGGGGGGGGGGGGGTGGGAGGTGCATTCGTTTACTCATATCGGGACTACTTTCTCCAAACGTTCTCCGAAACCCTCGTCGGATGCGTAAAACATTTTAGAAATTGCCTTGCTCTACGCCTTGAAGTGTACTAAGTTCGAAGTTTACAAGCGTACTAAAGTTAATGCAAGCCTGGTCCTGTCTAGGAGGTGTACTTTTTGTCCCAGAAACATAAATATCTTCTTTATTTAAACTCGAATCCGGTATAAATAGTACTTATAGTAATACTTATCTCCATTTTATTCCTCTTCCTGCCATCTCTCAAGCGATTAATTCTAATTCGACTGCCTTACATAATACGGCAGTTTTTTGATGATATCAGACCGGAATAGGATATCAAACGCGAGTATAACTCACAAGGGAAGGTCGCGGAATGTCCGTGGAGTTTCATAACGAGACCTAGCGCATTCGAAAGAGGAGAAAATTCTAAATATAAGAACTTCTATTGTTTTCAAATTTGTGGAACGCTCATGTGGAGTTCTGGGATGTATGGGAGTTTAGGGACTCAGAAATGTCCTGTTTTTGGCCTTTCGAACGGGTTCGCCACTATGAGCGCAGATTTTCACAAAAGCGTTCCGCAAATTTGACAACAACAGGAGTTCTTAGAATTTTCCGCTCTTTCGAATGCACTCGGTTTCGTTATGAAGCTCCACCGACACTCCGCGACCTTCCCGTCAGATTGGCCATTTGTGGTTCGATACTGTCGTTATAGGCGTAAGATGTTCCTCCAACACTATTCGTCATCGCTCATTATATTTGTTCGAAATATAATGTTTATAAGTTTGCCCTTTTTGGAAAGCAGAAGGGTACAATGTAGAGCAAACCTCGTTCCTTCTGGCTCTATCCGCTGGGAGAGTATGACAGCGTGCACAGCTTGCCAAAAATGAAATGCATCTCATTAACATGGCCCGACTAATCTAATTAATTTTCACATTAATACATTAACTTCCGCAATTCTTTCACATTAGCACTTATTGATTTACACGCGGTTTTCATTTAGGGACAATATGATCAGGGGGATCTACTCTGGTGAACTGGTTTGATTCTCGGAATTTACTAAAAGCCTTGCCGCTCTTGGAAAAAAGCTGTGGGTTACTGTAGTTGTGGTTCGATCCTGGAATATTGAAGTTCATGCTGTTACGAGTGTAGTAAATTTTTAAATAGTGTGGAATAGTTCGGTTGGAAATACTATATTTGCCTCGGATGAGATTTGTGGCAACTCTCTTATCAATCGCTATTCTACGCTTCTCTAGGGACTCAATACCTAATTTCTGGTTCGATCGAGAGCTGTGGGCATGTTTTCCCAAGTATGATTAAAACCGCGCATAAATAAACGTCTTGTGAAATAGGATATTGAATATTTATATTAGGTTGATTCATAAGTTTCGTTACAAGGTATTTTTATAGTTTTCACGAAGATGCTTGATTTATGTTCGGGGTTACTTTGGCATTATTTGAGGCATGATTGAGGTGCTAGAAAACTGTCGTACCTGTGTATTGATTTCACTTCGTTCGGCAGATATAAACTGTTTCTCCAAAAAGTGGCAAAATTTCAATTTTTCGAATGCGTTACAAAAGCTGTCATTCAGGGAAACCAAAGGGTCGGGGTTGAAGTTTCCAGCAAACATTTGATATCGACATTTAAAACTCGGTAAGGAAACTTATGGGTCAATAATTGTCGATTTCGGTCCCCAAATTTCGATTTTGGGATTTTGAAAAGTAGGACTACTGTATGGAACGTTCAATCATCTTCATTATTTTATGGTAGCATCATCGTAATATGCCATCACACTTCAGATAAAAATAAGACCAGTGTGACTTTCTTTAAAAATATCAGCTCGAACAAACGAACATTACCAGATGTGTAAGATCTAAGAAGGATGGGATGCTTGACTTTTTTGACAAGCTTTTTCCTTACTGATCCGACGCTCTTAGCAAATTGCAATTCCTACATATCACAGTTTACAAAAATAGTGTTGTTTTGGCGAGATCAATTTCGTGGTAAGAGTGCCGATACATCGAAAATGCCTAATTGGTATTCAAGTTTTGTGGATTTTTCAATCTGCCGTTTCCGTAAGGTAAATCTACCATGTATGATATTAGGTGCGCTATGGAGAGTACACATGTACCAACATCACACAAAAATCCATGAGAGAATCGATA
The DNA here is from genome assembly GCA_036245805.1 of Pristionchus mayeri. NCBI lineage: Eukaryota > Metazoa > Nematoda > Chromadorea > Rhabditida > Neodiplogasteridae > Pristionchus > Pristionchus mayeri. The sequence continues at coordinate 50,187,808 of BTRK01000005.1, read as the reverse complement.
AAGTCTGAAGCAAGATATAGCTCAAAAACTCGAAGTGTGAAAACGTAACGAAACTTATGAATCAACCTGATATGTATAGTTCATGCATATCGTCCATATTTATTTTTGTCCATATGTGCATGTTCTGCGACTAATTATTGATTTTTTGTCTTTTTTGCATTTCATTTGTACTAGGCTGCTTCATCTCTATCAATTTCAGGAATAATAATATAGGTCATTTTTAAGGGTGTTTGGAACTTTAATGAGATAGGGGAGTAGTATAAAATTCAGTTTTTTCCGAATGAGATTGAAATCTGATATAAGCTCTTAGTTGATTTGTAAATGATCGATAATTATCTTTGAACTACCGACCTCCGCTAGGACGGGGCCCCCGCCGAAGGGGGGGGGGGCTAGCCAGGCTAGTATTACAATAAAATAATATTTGATAATTTTTGCTCAGGGTCAATCGAGCACACTCTGCACCTTCTATTCACATGATGCAAGTAAGTGAAATTTTGTAAAACCTAATCGCACAGCAGACTCGCTGCACTGTTGGCTCTCGTCATTTTTATGCGTTGCGCTACACTATCTCATGCGTCGCGGCAGCTGGCAGTTTTGCATCAAAATCCCAAACTAAATTTTAAAATAGTTTCAGAGTGTTTTCAGATTCTTAGGCATGCCCAGTTCACTGAAATCAATACAAAACTGACCAAACAATGCTCAACTTCATATAACAAGAGGGTGTGTAAAAATTAAGGGGGTCGATCTTCCCAAGGAATGGCAGTGTTTTGACACTATTTATTTATTGCATAAAATTAGTTACGGTCTAAATTACCAGAAAGATCATTGCTCCTAATGAAAAAGCCATAAATAAAAATAGCTCATTTTACAAAACAGCATTGAATAATTACGGTAGTCCAGAAAAAAAGTCAGTTCCGGTTTTTTGAATTCACTAGGCTCCTGCCAAGGCATGATTTAGGCTTTTTATATATTATATATTTTAACTACGCTCGGTGGCGCAACGAAAGACGAATAATTACTTATGCGTTATGATACAAGATAATTGACTCTCCTCACACTGAGGACGCATTTTACGGAAGTCAGCTCGTGATAGCCTTTTCCGGAAGTGTGTTATTACGGTCTTGATGTTTCTGTGAATCGACTAGGTCAGAATCGAATTTCGTATTTTTCGACCAACCAATTTCGACTATTTTAACGATAAACTAGCTGGGACATACAATTTGAGGGAGCCTATGATGCGCCCACTTTTTCTGGGTCTCTACCCTCTCCACTCTCCCACTTGGGCTCAGCTCTGTTAAAAAAGTCGGGCTCGCTTGAGTGATTCGAATATTCATGAATATATTTCCGGGAACGATACAGTCACATCCGCACCACAATATAAGCTGGCTCTAGAGCTGATTCCCACAGAAAGTCTGAACGCGACGCCAGGCCTTATGTCCTAATGACCGGTTATGCTGGGGTGAATATTTCACATCGCGAGCTGTGAATATTTCACATCTCATTGTTCCTTCAATATGTTCGAAATGTACTAGCCAGAAACGGGGGCGCCATAACAAATCTAGAGACGCAGAGGAAAAGTATCACTTGGATTCAGTTGATGAGAAATTTTTCTAATTTAAAAAAAAAAAAACTTGTATAACTACAAGTTTCCTTGGTGGTAGGGAAAGCGTTTTTCTGAAAGCAAAGTTGCCTTTTTCGATCAAAAATTTTGATTTTCCTTCCAAAAGCTTATTTTTCTTCAAAAAGTTGTTTGGACAAAAGTTCCCCATGTCTAATACCAACATCATTTGTAACATTAAGTTACGGATCTTGCCCGTGTTTTTTTCAAATGTATAACTTTCTTGTATGACAGTCGTACAGTAAAGAATAAAATCTCTCAAAAGAGGGCTCCTCGGGTATTTGTTTAGGTTGAGTTTGAAAATCGACCTTAGGCGCAGTACAGTACATGCTAATCGCCTTGCCCATGTGCGGCCGCGGCGGCCCGCGGCGACCCACGGATTCCGCGGATCGATTTTACGGAAAGCATGAAATTTTTCACCATTCGATTTTTTGATTTTCAAATTCTCCATGAAATTTCGCATCGGATGGACTATTCATTCATATTTTAAAAAATACATAAATCGATATTTTGAATGTCGCAATGCCTCAAACTACCGTAATCTCAAATGCGAAAGCGACTGGCAAAGTGATATCGCAAACTGCGATTACGGCAGGTTGAAGCATTGTCGCATTCAAAATATCGATTTATATATTTTTTGAATATGAATGAATGGTCCATCCGATGCGAAATTTTATGGAGAATTTGAAAATCAAAAAAATCGAATGGTGAAAAATTGCATGCTTTCCGCAAAATCGATCCGCGGAATCCGCGGGCCGCCGCGGCCGCACATGGGTAAGGCGATTAGCATGTACTGTAGACAAGAGCGTTTCCAAACCCCAACTTCGGCGCGCCATAGCGATTTCTTCTCTGTTCCTCCTGAAGTTCTCTTTGGAGTAATTTTATTTTTCACTATACGGCGTCTGGTATATTATCTTCGATAGTCACTCATATGTGCCCACAATGCATGAAGTAATGTGCGAGAACATTTCAGCAGCATCATTCTTCTGCCCCAATGTCTCCCGTGATGTCTCCGTACACTCAATATCCAGTAAGACATCTATAGATGTACATAAATGTACCGAAGCCTACAGTAATCTCTAGTGTTGGTTCAGACGCGGCTAGAGAATCATGTTTTTGCCGATATGTTTTTTGTAATAAATCAGGAACAGTGGGGAGCACCTTCTAATGTTTAGAGAATGTAGTTCACCACTAGTTTCATGCATTAGATTCTAGTAATTAGAATATAAAGGAGCTAATTTGATACATACTGTAGGATTCTGCACAGCAATCACCTGTCTACGGAGGATCGCCTGTGTACAACGGATCTACAGGAGGATCGCCTGTAAATTTGCTGCAACGGCCTGATAACAGCATGCAGGTAACAATAAAATAATATATAGGGAGGCTGTTGCGTGTTTCGGAAAACGCAAAAATTTTGACCGCTTAAAGTTACCAGACGAGGACGAATCCCTGATCTGACCCTGATCTCGTAGCGTGTACGAGAGAGTATGCATAAGTGAGAGAGCGCGAGAATACGCTGATCATTTCCGGCTTTCCTTTGAGGCTATTATTGACTTTTAGCATTTTTGTATATTCATTCTCAACTAATTCAGCCATCGGCTATTCGATGGAGGACAAAATATAGGGGGTCGATTTTGTCCTCGTCCGGTAACTTTAAGCAAGGATTCAAGGAATTTGATCCCTAGCAAAGCGCTGAAAGTACCAGATTTTGGTAAAATGTAAAAAAATTAAAATTTAAAATTTAGCCAAAATGGGATACTTTCAGCGCTTTGTAAGGGATCAAATGCCTTGAACCCTTGCTTGAGCGGTCAAAGCCTTTGTGTTTTCCGAAACACGCAACAGCCTTCCCTCACATGCATAAGTACTGTAATTCTATATTCATCCATTGCGCATGAATCCTTCTTCACCATGGTTCAGTTTGTGTACAAAATTGTTTTAAAAAATCATACGATGCTCTACTTTCGGTTTATCCAACTCAGCACGGATATGCGGTGTAATATTTGAAATTTTTCACCATGTCAAGATAGGGGCCACAGGCGGGGTTATTTAAAATGCATCAAAAATAAAAATGCACACGGAATCCAATGATTTAAGAGATGCCGATAAGATTTCAATAAGACAAAATTTTAAAAATTAGCGAAATAATTGATTAAGCGAGTTTAGAAAATTAACGCTTGGGCTAAAGTACCGTACCCCTCCGACTCAGGCCTTGTTGGAAGTACTGTGAGATTAGAATGCGAAGTCCGTGGTGACCTGTATCGCGTGTGGCGGAGTGAAGCGATCTTTCTACATTCCTCCGCAAAAATACAAGTGGAACGTTTTATTCAGGCCGTTGTTTTCGATTTAATTTTCGCCCCATTTTCGCGCTTTCGCTTTTATTTTTTTCGGGGTTTAGAGAAACAAGCTGATACTCGCTGAATTTAACATTTAACTATATTCTAGTGACGCTATCCTTTTTCAACGTCCTCGATAACCACATTGCACACCATTTTAGAATTTTGGAAAATTGTTGAAGAATTGAGTGGAAGTCCCTAACAACGGCGTGAATAAAACGTTCCATTTGTATTTTATATTGATTTTTTTATTGACTCCGCCACACGCGATACAAGACACCACGGACTTCGCATTCTAATCTCACAGTAGGGTGTGGCCGCATGGATCTCATTCCTAAGAAATCGTATCCGGGGGTTGTGATTATGGTCGATTCTTACCGATCCGGTTTCTTAATATTGGGGTGTCCGGAAAGTTCGTATAATGCTTCGGAAAAAAGTCAGTTCGCGATCAAATGCAGTGATTGCGCAATCTGTTTTTCAACAATGTATTGCATCATTCTGACGTTGAGTAGTGAGAGGATTTAATCAGTCTCCTAGTTGCTACATTGATTCTTGTGATGGACTCCCATCTCTACCTCCGAGCAGTTTTACTTCATTACTACCGTCTTGGCCGATCCGTGAAGGAGGCCCACTCTGCCCTGGCCCAGTCGGAAGGAACTGACGCCCCCTCCATACCCTTCTGCTATAAGTGGTTCTCCCGCTTCAAGAAATGGGAGTTTGGTCTCGATGATCAACCCCGCTCTGGACGCCCTCCCTCCCTCGATCAGCCTCTCGTTCTCCGCATACTGAAGCGCAAGCACATGGCCAGTGTGCGTGAGTTGAAGAAGGATACTGGTACTCCCAGATCAACGGTGTCCGACATCCTCCATCGATCTGGGAAGAAGCCGAAACTCCCACAAGTGATTCCCCATGACCTCTCCCCCGAACAGTTGAAAAATCGTGTTCAAGTCTGTCGGGAATTACTCCATCGTTGATCCAATCTTCGATGGGTCGATTCCATCATCGCTACAGATGAGAAGTGGATCACGTACGATAACCCTGTGAGGAGACTGCAATGGGTGGATGCAGATGAGAAGCCCACGCCCGTCCCGAAGAAGGAAGAGCACAGAAAGAAGGAACTCCTCTGCTTCTTCTTCTCAGTGCTCGGTCCCATCTACTGGGAGATCCTCGCCCCTGGCACCAGCATCAATGCCGACCTCTTCTCTGAACAACTGGAAGATGTCGCGATCAGAGTCCCTCCCAGACTCCTGAACCAGGGCAAACTCTTCTTCTGATGGACAATGCTCGCCCACATCGAGCGAAGATGACCCAGAAGAAAATGGACGAGCTGAAGATCAAGAGGATTCCCCATCCACCGTATTCCCCGGATCTCTCCCCATGTGACTACCACTGCTTCCGCTCTCTCTCTGACTTCTGCAAAGGAAAGAAGTTCAAGAATCGAGATGAAGTTGTGAGGGCTTTCGTGAACTGGGCGGTCTCGAAGAAACCCGCATTCTGGAAGAGAGGAATCGAGACCCTGCCCAATCGCTGGATGGAGGTAGTGAGAAAGAAGGGGGCATACATTGGTCACTGAGAATTGTAAAGCATTGAATAAAAAATAAAAACAAAAAATTATACGAACTTTCCGGACACCCCAATAATTCATGAAAAATGAGGTATATATATATATATATATATATATATATATACAGTAGCGCCGGAAAGTATTCATACGATTTGAATTTTTCATATAACTTTTTCTGCAGGTGACTTAGCAAGTTAGATGTTGTAGCGCTATATATGAAACCCATCGAAGAATACGATGCGAGTATCGCGTCATCACGTGCACCGTAACGGATTGCGTAGTAATGACGCAATCGAATTTCACTTTTTCAAACATGCGTTATTCTTATACAGAATTTTTCCAGCTTGTTAAACTTTCTGACGTTGGAGATAGGACCGATGTCGATCCAGAATAAAAATTTGAAGTTGCTGCTCGGTCGCATATTGGCTGCAGCCTTGCTGCAAAATCGATGCGAAAAATTAAGATATCGGCTCCTAGTCAAGCTAGAGACTGTTTCAAGGCATCAAACTGATGGTCATCATGAGTCCAGATGATCCTGAGAATATGAAAGCAATAACTCAATATTTGCCCTCAGGGCATGAAAAAATCACTTTTTCACATGACCACTTTTTGGAGATTCATAACTTTTCGGGAAATCTGTATAAAAATCTGATTGTCGTTTAGGCATGTTCAAAATCTCTTATATATATGATTCCCAACTTTTTAGAGTGTTTGCATATCTTTCCTGCCGGCGGCGGGCGGTTCAAATTTACCGAGCAGCAACTTCAAATTTTTATTCTGGATCGACATCGGTCCTATCTCCAACGTCAGAAAGTTTAACAAGCTGGAAAAATTCTGTATAAGAATAACGCATGTTTGAAAAAGTGAAATTCGATTGCGTCATTACTACGCAATCCGTTACGGTGCACGTGATGACGCGATACTCGCATCGTATTCTTCGATGGGTTTGATACAACATTTAACTTGCTAAGTCAACTGCAGAAAAAGTTATATGAAAAATTCAAATCGTATGAATACTTTCCGGCGCTACTGTATATATATATATATATATGCTATTTCTTTTGTGAAATAACGTCGTACAAAATGAAATATGGAACATAGTTTAATTACAATTAGAATGACGAATAACTGGGTAGTAGGGGAGGGTGAACTACTCAGGGGGACTGGTTTGATTCTCATTGTTCACTAAAAGCCTTGCCGCTCTTGGAAAGAAACTATTATGTCTATAGTTGAAGTTCGATCCAGGGTTGTTGAAGTTCATGCCGTTTCGAGTGTAGTAAATTTTGAAATAATGGGGTTTTCGGTTGGAAATACTATATTTGCCTCTAAGGAGATTATTGGCTACTCGGATATCGATCGCCATTCTACGCTTCTCCGGGGACTCAATGCCTAGTTTCTTATTGCGATCGGAAGCGGGGGGCATGTTTTCCCATGTGTGATTAAAACAGCGCATAAATAAGCGTCTTCTGTACTTTTTCAAGTTCTTTTTTATCCTTATTTTGGTATGGGTTGAAAACGGAAGAAGCGCTTTCTAAAATAGGTCTAATGTATATTGGGAAGGTTTGAAGGGGTACCTCTACATTTTTGGTTCGTAATGCTCTAAGGATAGTGTGACAGGCAGTTTTGCCCTTATTGGATACGGTAGTGCAATGGTCTGAAAAGGAAAATTTTTTCTGAATAACAAAACCGAGGTCTTTTGCTGTATCTTTTTGTTTTAGAGTTGTTGTTCCTATAGCATATGTTCGCTTTGTATTTGCAATGCCCAGGTGCAATGAGTTGCATTTATGCGCAGCAAGGGGAGTTGCCACTCTTCTGACCAGTTTACGATTGTGCCAATAGCAGCTTGTAGAGGGGCAGGTGAGTTTCCCTTCCTAAATGACCGATATATTTATATATCGTCGGCATACACCGATATATTTTTATATCGTCGGCATTCTTGCTGCGGCTCCATGATTTTGCACCAGTGTAGGGATTTCTGAGGTGTAAATAAGGAACAGCAAAGGTCCTAGGACTGAGCCCTGTGGTACATCACTGGTTACAGGAAGTGATATAGAGAGTGAGTCTTTTACTCTCACTTGAAACGCCCTATTCGTGAGGTATCCTGCAATCCAGTTGAATGTCTTATCAGAGAGACCTATAGTGCTACGTTTGAGTTTTAGCTTGGGGTGGGATACTCTATCAAAAGCTTTTGCAAAACCAAAGTAGATAACGTCAACTGGTTTCCCATCACTAATTGCGGTTGTCCAGTGTTCTAGGACCTCAAGCATTTGGAGCTCTCGATCGTTCCTTACGGAACCCATACTGCTCATCGGGGAAAATTTGTAATTGCTCACAATGTGTGACAATGGATTTGCATAAAATGCGCTCAAAAACTCGGCAGAATAAAGATGTAATTGAGATGGGCCTGTAGTTTAGGGGATTGGAGAAAGGGGGCGATTTCTTAACAGGGGTTACTATTGAATGTCGCCAATGGGAGGGGACCGTTCCAGATTGGTAGGTGTTCCTAAAAATGATTTCAAGTGCTTCGGAAATGGGTACGGCAAATTCATTTTATGAAGGTGAGGTCAATGTTCTCGGGGGTTTTACAGGAGGAACGTTTCCATTTTTCGATAAGGGAGCAAATTTCGTGTCTAAGAAATTGGGGTTCTTCGTAATTACCGAGCTGAAGGATACAGACGTGATCAGCATAAAATTCTACCCGGGGAACCTTACTCTTGTAAAACACTTTCCGATTATGAGATATACGTAAAAACGCGTTTCCGACGTGACGCCATCTGGAGCCTACGGCAACTCTGGGGTTGAAATGAATATGCCCATCGTTTTGAGCACCTTAAAGAACACCAAAAAACGGAGTTATGGAGATTTGAGATTTTTGAGCTTTGCCAGATCTCTTCGAATCTGCTCGATTCTTAGGCAAACAGCCTCATATATCGTCTCGCAGTGTCTATTTGATAGATTCAAGGTATTAATAATAGGACGTCAATTTCGACCTTGGTGAGTAAGTTAATTCTATGCGAATTTTGTCAGGACATTGCGGGAAGCCTGCCAAACATCCCTCCACAGTTGCCACAGATGCCGGGCCCAAGCTGTTACCACGCCCAGGTACATTAAAAAAAGGAAATATTTAATACTTTTGTACAGGTTGGACAACGTCACTCTACTGGTGGATGCGGTACGCGTCTCGCTCCGTCGTATACACCTGAAAGCCAATCAGCGCCAACTTCTCCTGCTTTGGTAACGATAAGATGTCATTTGAAGGAAAAATTAAATATTATGAATTTAAAACACTTTTTGTTTGAACGGGAGATGTAGTAATGACTTGGAACTTCCCCAAAACTATTTCAAGGCGCTTTTTACATTGACTCGCCTCCTGTAACTTTTTATAGCACCGAAAATTTCAGCTCCATATCAGGGCTCTGCATTTATCGTTTCTCAATTTCTCGGTTAGGTCAAGTAAACAATTCTCGAAAAAAATATATCGAGAAATAGGGAGAAAAAATCAGGAAAAAAATTGTATTTGAGCTAAGTGCAAAGCATAATCCTGCGACATCTATTGAGAATTAGGATCAGCGTTTTTATTAGTTAAATAGGATAAAAAAGATTTGAATAAAAAAAGATTTCATTTTTTGCTTTTTTCGTGGGATATCTCGTTACCAAAAATTTCTCGAAAACTTTCCTCTCAGCCTTATTTCATACGAAAAAAACGAAAATGAAATTATCCCAATCGTCGAGCCGCGAGGAAAATAATTATTGCAAAAGTAAAGTTGTTAAATTTTTCAGATGGGTGACAACAGTCTTGCTCCAGCGTGGCCAAACATGCGTCACTACAGTAACTCTCCAGAAGCCCTAGACATTCCAAACATCGTATTAACAGAAGCAGATGGATTAAATGTTGGGATGAGCGACTGCTTTGATCCTTTGCCAGTATGTGCATTTGTACTTATTTTAGGGGCACGGCTAACAATTTTCATATAGTGGTGACTTTACACTAATTATATTTAGTAGGTTTGGCCTGATTTGTCTATTCAGGGTTTTTTTCTACAATGCCACATTAACCAAGTTGTCTTCCCCTTGCAGGCTAAGGTGGACCGTCCGGTCATTGTTCTATGTGCTAGACTGTTATCTCATAGTCAATCGGAAAAAGTTGTTCCCGGACGGTGTCATAATAATATTAGAACTACCCACCCATTTTCTCGCTCATAAATTAACTAAATCCAAATTGAGAAGTGTACACTTTGCAGCTCGATCAACAACTTGACATGAGCCCGATGTATAACACCATGCAGGATTTAGCGATTAGCAATAGTGCTGCAGGTCAACTGTCTATATTAATTGTGAATTACACACGTAGATCGAAAAGTCAAGTAGTCTTAAATTTGTAAGAATATATGTGAGCCCGTTTGCCTTAGAGTCCGACATTGCTTGGCATTGTGGAAAAAGGTCGATTTTCTGAAATAATGTCCATTGGGTTTGTAAAGGGCGCTGAAAAAGATGGGCAGACTCATTTTGCTCGTAGATTCCCCGTTGAAGTCAGACGACGTTACGTCGTTTTACGTTTTTGAAGAATATCTCTTTGCCGCTAAAAATATCGAAAAAAATCGCTAAAAATATCGAAACATTCATTCAAGGATAGTTTTTGATGGGGATCAAGCCTGTACAGTTCATTTTTGAAGATTCCTAAAAATAAAATTGTAAAACATTACTTTTCGTACAACAAAATATGTCGTGCGAAAGTAGTACATATCGGACCGGAATGACGAGATAAAGATAAAGATTATTATGCAGTCAAAAATGTGAAAAGACATCTGCGTTTCGCATGGCATCCGAGATCGTGAATGTTTCTGTAAGTGAAATCAGACCAAGATCCAGTCTGTTGACCCGTCCTTTGAACTATCCATTGTATTGACCCCTTCCCTTCTCCAGTGGAATAACAACCGGTCGTTTTTTGACTACATATTTTTTTATCTCGTCAGTCCGGTCCGATATGTGCTACTTTCGCAGGACATATTTTGTTGTACGAAAAGTTATTTTACAATTTATTTTTAAAAATCATCAAAAATGAACTGTACAGGCTTGATCCCCATCAAAAACTGTAATAGAACGATTTTTTTCGATATTTTTAGCGATATCTGGCAAAGAAATATTCCAGGAAATCCGATAAGGACGCATCGTCGTCTGGCCTCGACGGGGACCCTACGAGCAAAATGTATATGTCCATCGTTTTCACCGCCCTTGAGAACCCCAATGCACATTATTTCAGAAAATCGGCATTTTTTCGCAATGCCAATTATCTCGGATTTGCTCGATTCTTATGCAAACGGGCTCTATATATATATATTCAGTATATATATATATATATATATATATATATATATATATTCAGGCCCGCAACAGCCATCTAATGGGGCTTCCCCAGCGTTGTTCACACACCAGCCCGAAGGATCAATTGGACACACGGCCGCATCTTCGATGCACTGCACAGGTGTTCAAGCATTTACCTACGACTCCTCGTCTATTTACCGATAGAAACGAGTGGTAAGAAGAGGGGGATTCCATACATATTGTTAGGGTTGCTTAACGAAAATCTTAACAACCCATCTCAGTTAACCGTAAGGTTCTGTATGAATGTATTTGCGCCCAATATATCAGCCCTAGTTTACATACACAATTTTTTTTCATAATTAGTAGCACAATCACCTTTTTATGATACTTTGTCCGTATTATTTCGTGCAGCAAATATTGATATTATTCTTCCGGTGACTTTTCACCAAGCATGGCATGTAGTATTAGTCACATGAACATACTGAAATTATTATTTTTTCGTTATTTTCTGTTAACATGATTATAGTACGAATTAGTATTGCTTGCTCGAATCTCGAGATCTCGAACAAAGACACTTGGGAGTGCCTTTATTTGCGAGTCTCAGTTGTATTTTCATTCGCGAGTGCCGAGCAACTCGAAATAGCAACACTTGTACGAATAATTATGTACACAGAATTTTTCGACACTCCATCATCTTTGCTTCCTCATAAAGTGACCTAAGCACTTATTATTATACCCTATTCACTCATTCCTATCTCAGGCCCGATTGTAGACTACCTTTACTGAAACTGCGAATTGTTTCTTGAATAATATTCGCTCAAGGGTATATATAGTGACCCGCAGCACCAATTAGCATAGGATGGAACTACTTTTGCAACCGACCCTTGTACAAAGATGGCCACAATGGACCGAATAATATACTGAAAGCTACTTCTTTCGAACAATTCATATCCTGATTACGATTCATCTCAATTTAAAACAGTCGATTTTGTTCCATACATTTTCCATGTACGATAAATATTTGTTTAAAAATATAAATGCTGCTTCATGAGAAGGATGGATAACTTTTGCTGAGGCTATTAAATCAAGAAGGGGCAGTGAGAATAGATCTCTTTTGCCGAAATTGTTTACAATGTCACGGTAAACTAAGCAGGAACGAGATGTTCTTGGTCTGGGATTCTCTGATTCCTGAATTTAAAAAAAATGTCGAGCGTCTTTCTATGTGTCTGTCCGTGTCTGCCTGTCAGTTTGAATGTCGGTGAAGCTTTATAATTTGAGTATCTCGCCTTAAGGACATCATGGTATAGTAACAATAGGTCACTGATCATTGCGGAGCTGACAACATTTAATCTTTGGATTATCGTATACCCAAATGAGTATCCAAGGATCATCTTTTATTCCATACGGAAGTTTTTTCTAAAATGTCGCTAATTTGAGAAAAAGTCACACCACAATAGAGATGGTTATTCGTGCATTGAGGGCATTCAACTACGTAATCATTGCGTGCCCGAAATTAACGGACCCACATTCAAAGGGGGGGGGGGGCAATAATAGAGGAGACGGGGGGTTGCAATTGACCTCTGCGGGCCCTCAATTCCGTAATCGTTTGCATCACACCATCTTTACTTCATGACAACTCATTGTTAGTAAAATTTCTGGACGACTACAATATAACGAAAGAGGAACTAGATAATAAACAATAGATAACGGTAGATATGAAGATTATAGTCATCGGATACCAACCAGCTGCCAACGTTATTTCGAGTTTTGCTTGAATATTTTTTTATTAATTTGCAAGCAAGGATATTAAAAATGGACACAACACTAGCGGTAAAAAATAAATGTAAGTAGTCAAGAATCGGATAAGTAGATAAGAAACGGAAGGGCGGGTAACCGGTCAACAAATTTCTTTTAAAGAACAAGGAATGATTATGATCTGATCAAGCCTCTTCTGGAAGTATAAATCAATACAATACGGCATCAATCGTGATATTATCGATCGATCTATGACCGACAAATGAGGAGCACTAAAGATATTTGATATATCAATACAGTAGTGAACGTACATTTTTTTTCAGCCACCATTGATGTTGTTGATATGATTACAGAAGTTTGATTGAATAAAAATACATTAATAAAATAAAATAATGAGCAACTGTGGATCGCTAGTTTAATCGTGTTGAAGTATACAAATTTGACAATAAATATATATCTATGGGTTACTCAATCCCTTACGGGCCGATAATAAAAAGGAGGAGTTCCAACTATGAATGAGAGAAGTTCTAATTTTGTGTATATCAGTATGATCACAAAAGAAATTCGTAAATTACAGGAAATCAAATGCTAGTGGAAAATCGAGATTTTGAACTACAATGAGAAAAAAAAGTTGAAAAATTGTCGCATAATGTATTACCGCTAATTCAGACCACAGGGAAACAAAAAAAAAGATTATCAGATGCAACAAGTTGCATGGATATTAAACAGAAATTATTTGCAGAGTCGAAACGAATTTGAATCAACTGGCACAAAACAGTTCGAAACATCCTTTACTTCTTGCGACGTGTCTCGGATTTGATGGAGAGACCCTTCAATGCTGGCGAGAGCTCAGAGCAGTTGCTACTAAAATTAAGGTAGTGGAATGTAACATAATAAAAAATAAGAGAGTGCCATTAGGAATTGGTTCCATCTCTTCGAAGAAGACGACTTTTCCATCAATTGATGGGATCGATCTGGGAGGCCGCGTTAATTGCATTTTGAGACTTTGAAGAAAGCTTTTGAAACGGACCCATTTCAAAGTGCCCGTGAAATGACTATTGTACTTAGAGTACACCGTAGCACGGTCAGAGAAGGTTTGAGATCTCTTGAAATGAGGAAATTTATCGGTGGATTCATACGCCATGATCTGATCCAAGCCAGCCATGTCCGCCGAGTCGATGATTCCATTACTCTCCTCATTCTCCGAGGCGGGGATCTATGGCTGGAACGGCCATAACGGGGAATGAGAAGTGGGTCTTCTACGATAGCAACCACATGAGAGCCCAGCGGGTTGGAGAAGGAGCGAATCCACAGGTTGTCTCCAAACTTGCACCCCAAGAAAAACAAGCTGTCAATGTGGTGGGGAGATGGCGGGATCTACTCGGAGCTATTCCCTGAGGGCATGGCAACCACCGGAGCCAATCATGTCACATAACTACAGAATTTGAAGTTGGAAGTCAATCGTTCAAAGCTAAAAGGCCAGAAAGTGTACAATCAGCAAAATGACCCCTTCCCCAGGTCTCCAATCAAGTCAAGCAGGAACTGGCTGGATAGGGATGTATGGTTCTCCCACCCCTCCCCGTATTCTCCTGACTTGGCCCCGTCTGATCACTGGCTTTTCGCAGACCAGGCCCATGTTCATAGAGCTAGGTCGTTCAATTCCCGTGGAAGTCTCGAGTCTGCTACCAAGCATTACTTTCATTCGCGCCCACTCGTGTTCTGCAGGGAGGGGATCCATACATTGAAGGTATGTAGTGCACATATTGTCAATAATGAGGACAAGTATAACTGAACTCGTGCTATTGTTTCCTCAAAGATATACAGTTTTGAAAAAGTGGCAAAGGCTTTCCGGCCAACTTAATACTATCTTAGCATTTCCGGCGGAACAAAAGAATCATTGGGATTTCAGTTCACGATTAAAGAAAATAAGTTGTAGGTTATAATTTCCTGAATTAACATTTTTCTTCAGTAGAAGGTAGACAAGAAATGTCAGCTCGTAAGGAACATGGCATACTCAAAAATAGTCGATACTGTTGGTACACCAAAGGGCGCTTTCGAGGCAGACAAGAAACAATAGAAGTCTAACCTATTTCCCACTATTTTAAAAATTTAAAAATGAGAAGAGTCTGCAATTCCATGCGATTATTTAAAAAATAGGAGATATTCGCGATCTAACCAAACATGAAGTTAAATTTTCAGCTCGACAGTTTCCAGAGTGTTGTGGACAGTCACTTCTACAGGGGATGATAAGGCAATTCGAAATTCGACAAAATGGAATTCAATAGCACATCATGCAACTTCTACGCCCAGCTTTTAAAGCGCAATTACTAAGACAGACCTAAAAAAATTGAAAAAAATAACACTTCGAGAAATCATTCTCGAAAAAAGGGAATTTCGAAAAATTGAAAAATTCCGCGTCAAAAAACTTTATCGAAAACGAACATTTCGAAAAATTCAATTGGCCATCTCTTAAAATATTTTCAACTTATTTCCGTTAAAACTTCAGGATCTTCTCCATGAATTGGATTGTAATTAACAATAGAAAAGACTAAGTAATAACGAAATCGTTGCAAAGGTAGTGAGGGAAACACCTTGAAAACGTTACACCCACCCAGCGTAAAACGAGCCAGTGTGACTATAACTGCGCAAAATTATAGCCGAACCATCGGATACCGGATTACAAGCCAAACTCATTTCCAGGTACGGGCTACAGATAGTTGAAGACGCCGTTTCTTATAAACGATTATATGTCCACAACGCGGTCACAGGCATCGAGTTTTCACATGCCCCGAGGGAAATTTGCAAATTTGACAAACACAGGTGACCGATCAACCCCAAAATATCTCTCCCAGAGACCATATACATTGAACGACCTTCTCTTGATGATTCTAAATGCTTACGCTGTCCTCTCCAATCGTTTCTCTTTTGTGGCCTCATCTCTTGGAGTACCATTCTCGTTGTGAGTAGAGGACCTGCAATAATCAAATTGAGCTGAACATGAAATTGAAAGTTCCAGCTTAAAAGTCGGTAATTATGTGCACTGAACAAACTGAAGACACAAATACGCCACAACGTTATTTCAACCTAATCATACTTTCCAGCTCTAATATTCCGTTGGAGTTGCACGCCTCCAGAGTATCGTGTTCTGACGCGCAGGTACTTAATTCTCTTTTTCACGTACTGCGGAGACAATATATGAGAAGAATCGTGGGAAAATCGAACATTTGAGGGGAGGGGGCCGGAGGCGGTAGGTATCAAGATTGGCATAGACAGAGATATACGTACAAAAACTTGTCCTGTCTGGCTTTTAATCACAATTACTTTGAATGATGCTCTTTCAAACTTCGTCGATATCATTTAGGCATCATCATCTTCGAGATTCAGAAGTTCAAACGTGGTAATCACTTTTTCGGCAACCAAGTAGGGCTCACTTGAACGATCGTAACTCCGTTTAAAATAAAGATAAAAGTTATTTTTTTCCAAAGAAAGCTACCACCTTGTCCTACATTTTTTATGTTGAAGTCATCATTCCAGGTTCTCATTATAATGAAAAAAAAGTGCGGCTGTGAGTCTGTGCGTGCGCATCCGTAGCAACCAAAAACAGCTGTGGCGCTGCGTCAGACATTATTTCGGAAGGTGGAACTAGTGATGGGCTCGGAAAGGGTACGAGCCCGTAAGCCCGTGAAAGTACGTGAACCCCCGGCCCAGGCGACTGCCGTCGACCTTCCCCCCCCCCCCCCGTAGGCTACATGCATTGCCTGCAAAACCGGCTTCCCGGAGCGCCAGCCCTGCGAAATCTCGGCCTATGCCTTTCTATGCTAAGGCCATTTTCCGTGAGCCCGACACCTATTTTTCGTAACACCCCCCCCCCCCCCCCCCACCCATACCCTTTCGAGCCCACCACTGGGTGGAACAAAAATTTCGATACCGTAAATCAACCGTAGCAAAAACATGACTTAATCGTTAGGGTTGGTTCACACACTGGGTCATATTAATGGTTTCGTCGAATGATGGATGAAAGAACATCAATATCATCAATATCCACAGATGAAAAACCCATGGTTAAACCTACCATAGGATTAATCCTATGGTGGATCCTAAGGTATGGGATCTCAACCCCTACAGTCACCTTTGCCAAGCTTCGGGGGAGGTACCCAACAGTAGGCAAAAACTGTACGCGCTTAGCAAAAGTCACTGCAGAGGCCGGGACTCGAACCTACCCTACCATAGGCATGTAAATTACAGCGCCTTAGAGCACTAGGCCACAGTTTCCAACGATAGGATGACCATGCTTTTTCATCTCTGTCAATATCGTGTTCCTGCAGCAACAGAAACCTACCGTAACCCGTGGCTCTGTCTCAGATGATAGGTGAGAATCATGATTTCGTTGTATAATCAATGCAAAACGTCGATGACGAAAGCTGACGTAAGCTCTAGCATTGGGACTGAAGAACCAGGATTTTGACGGCATTTTTGCAATCGAGACTTCTTGGATATTCGGGATACCCCACTTTTCTGGCGCTGCTTTTTTGGAAAGGTCGACGTGGAATGAGACGAGTGGGCAATGAGAATAATGGGAAATTGATTTTGGAAAGATGCAAATGGGAAGTGACCAATGAGAAATGTAATTCTGGAACAAGTTTCTCGGAACTCAGAAAACGATGGAATAATGAAAGAGGAATGGAAATCAAGGGAATTAAAATGCAAAACAATTTCCACTAAATCAATTTCAATTTCATATAACACGCCTCTCAAGAGAGGATCAACTCAAAATGCCTGATATTGGGACAGGGGGCATTTTCGGCATTCGGGTTTTCAACGGTTTTGGGCTTCCCTAGGTCAAACTAAGTCCCCCACAATCGGAAAAGTCTTTGCGACCGTACCCCTTCCAGCTGCTGCACCGGTCGCAGTCTCACCTCGGACTTTGTTGATGGCTTATGACCCTTCAAAATTGAGCTACCTCGCTAATTTTTCGTTTCCCCGGCTAACTTTTCATGCTCTATCGGCCTATGTATTTCATTTGGTCGTATCTTATCTAGTTAATGCACTAGGTTCAACGCGTATTTACTCGAAAACTGTTCGAATGTGGATATCAATTTTTCTATGGTAGATGCGTCTTCCCGAGACGTTTCGATTAAGGGGTTTATGCTCGCATATCTCGGGGGCTAATTTAGTTTCGCATGTAAAAAACTATTACACTTGATTTGAAATTGATTTTCACTCTATTTTATCCCTATTGTTCAGTCACGTCGCGCAATTTGAAGTGAAACATAACTCAATAAACGCATCTTTCTGCACTTTTTGGCCTTTGTAAGCGTTCGCGACGTGACGGAACAATAGGGATAAAATAGAGTGAAAATCAATTTCAAATAAAGTAAAATCGTTTTTTACATGTGAAACTATATTAGCCCCCGAGATATGCGATCATAAACCGCTTAATCGAAACGTCTCGGGAAGACGCATCTACCATAGAAAAATTGATATCCACATTCGAACAGTTTTCGAGTAAATACGCGTTGAACCTAGTGCCTTAACTAGATAAGATATGACCAAATGAAATGCATATGCCGATAGAGCATGAAAAGTTAGCCGAGGAAACGAAAAATGAGCGATGTAGCTCAATTTTGAAGGGTGATAAGCCATCAACAAAGTCCGAAGTGAGACTGCGACCGGTGCAGCAGCTCGAAGAGGGACGGTCGCAAAAAAGATTCCGATTGTGGGGGACTTAGTTGGACCTAGGGAAGCCCAAAACCGTTGAAAACCCGAATTCCGAAAATGGCCCTGTCCCACAGTCAGTTCGAATCTCTCGGGAGAGGCGTGATAATTCCTCGTCGACCTTTTCAAAAGAGCGGTGCAAAATTTTGACAAAATGTCAATTCTAGAAAAGCAATTCCACGAGTGGATTTTACGGTTTAATTCTTCCAAATAAATGCTGCCCAAAAATGCATTTCTCGAAAAAATCTGCCATGTCATCAGTACACCAGCAAACCACAAGAAGAAAGAGCAGCTCAACACTATAATCAGCATCGTAACTTTATTATTGCCCTTCTCACCTGGTTGGAGTGCTAGTATGTTCTTTGTAAGCCATCCATTTCAGCTCCACTTCTGCTTCCTGCAACGACAGACGCTCCTAAAAATTAAGAATTCTATGTCCAAAAAGTGACATAAACAGCCATAATTTTATTCTTTATGAACTATCTTAACCGGGATAAACATTTTACACACTTCAACATGTTTCGCATCTACCACATGTTTACAGAATTTTAAAAATGGAGCCCACTGGGTTTTAATAAATCCAAACTTGGCTAAATAGGTTTAAAAGAACGAAAAAAAAAGTTATACGACGACGTATATGAGCTCTAGAGCATCGGAACATAGTTGTTTTCGATCAAACGAACTTACAAAATGGTAAACTGATTTTTTATTTTGAATATTTCGACCGACTTCATCAGGGTCAAAAATTAAAAAAAAAACGAAACAACTTTTATCTCAAATTTCGTGACTTCTAATGTCGATATTCGGTTTCCCTGGGTAAAAACAACACTAGAAAAAAATATATTTCACGAGCATTTCAGATATTGACTTTTTTCGACCTTTAAAGTGGGGTCTCGAAATTTTCAAATACTTTCAATTTAACAGCTGTAATGTTTACTATCGTATGAGTTCGCTTGATCGAAAAAATGTATGTTCCGCGGCTTTAGAGCGCATGAACGGTGTCGTATAAAACATTTTTTTCGTGTTTTTAACCTATTGAGAAATGTTTGGATCTATAAAAACCCACCGGACTCCATTTTTAAAATTCTGCAAAAATATGGTAGGTGCGGCACATGTTGAAGTGTGTAAAATGTTAAGAGAGGAATTCTGAGAGAATTGAGATATTTACTGGGGTGTTCGTACTACGATTTTTTTGACTTCTGAGATTAATAGGTCCCTAGGGGTACTTTTTCGCGTAGATCACGAAAATCGACCTTAGGAAGCCGTATCGTTGGCCCCTGATTCCCGAAGCGTGCCTTAACGGCGAGGTCGGGTTTTGAAACTTTTGAACGGCTCGTCCAAACTCCATAAATTTGTAGTGGTTCTGAAAGATCTTGACGAGATAAGCATTTTAAATTTTGGAAGTGAAGGGCTAGCTCATATGTGAAAAAAAGTTATGGCCGTTTGAAATCTCAAAATTGTCGCCCTGGAAAATTTTATTCCACATTACATTTTTCTTTTATTTCCATTAGATTCCCCGTTAAAAAGTACCACTAGGTGCACAATTTGAAGGGTTTTCATTTTCCTCGATCGGGTTTCCTAGTCGGCCGAAATGGCCCAACTTTGCATTTTTTGCAAAAAAAATGCGATTTTTTGAGACAACAACCTCACATTCTCGTTTTGGTGCGAAAACATGTGCAAATTCGTTTTCTACGAGTCGAAATACGCCAGAAAAACTTTAAATAGGCTCATTCTGAGATTTTTCATTTTTTGCCTCTAAAGCACCGAAAAATCCCTGTTTTTTTTAAGCCAAAAATTAAAAATCTCAGAATGAACCTATTTAAAGTTTTTCTGGCGTATTTTGACCCGTAGAAAACGAATTTGCACATGTTTTTGCACCAAAACGAGAATGTGAGGATGTGTGCTCAAAAAATCGCATTTTTTTGCAAAAAAATGCAAAGTTGGGCCATTTCGGCCGACTAGGAAACCCGATCGCGGGCAATGAAAATCTTTCAAATTGTGTACCTAGGGGTAATTTGTAACGAGGAATCTAATGGAAATAAAATGAAAATGTAATGTGGAATAAAATTTTTCAGGGCGAGAATTTTGAGATTTCAAAATGCCATAACTTTTTTCACAGATGAGCTAGGCCTTAACATTCAACAAGAAGAATGCTTATCTCGAGATCGTTCAGAATTACTATAAATTTATGGAGTTTGGATGAGCCGTTCAAAAGTTTCAAAAACCGACCTCGCCGTTGAGGCGCGCTTCGGGAATCAGGGGCCAATCATACGGCTCTCAAAAGTCGATTTTCGTGATCTACGTGAAAAATTACCCCTAGGGAGCTATTAATCTCAGAACTCAAAAAAATCGTAGTACGGAACTATCTAAATTCTCTCAGATATCCTCTGTTAATCCCGGTTAAGATGGTCCATATTGAAATAAATTATATTTTGATGGGTTACGGTAACTTTATTAAAATAGACTTCTGGACTTTCCCACATATCCTATTAATCGTAATTTATAGGACCACTTTAAGAAAAAAGTTTTTTTAGATATTTTTCCGAATTTTGGCCATCCGTGACCCATTTCCCTTTTCTGGCGGATGGTCTCGTAAGGTATACAGTTAACTTTAATTATAGCGAATTGTTTACAAGAATGTATGAGAAAAATGGATGAAAGAAAACAGAATATTTACATCGGCCTTTTGGAACTAGATCCTATTGAAGTCTCACTTTCTGCTCGTTGAGTTCTTTCTGCCACTGCTCCAGCTTGGCCTTCCCATGATCTTCTGCTTCACGCACACGCGTCTCCTCGTCACGCACTTCCTAACAATTAATAGGTTAAATAAGTCATATTATTAAAAATTAGTGTATAAAGTCGCGCCGGAAACTAATGAGGAACTTTTGGAATGGGTTCCAACCATAGTTGCCCACGCCGACGGCGGCACTCATGAACCTAGACCCGTGGTTGCGGAGAGCGCCTCTGTTATGAGGGGCGCTCTCCGCAGGGACGTATTGGGCTCAGGGTCAAAAAGATTCGTAGGTTAATACACCGTACCCAATCGATCGTACAGTACCCCAATATACCATACACCGTTACCGTAACCCCAATTATCGAAAACTAACTTTATTTTTTAAAAATTCCTGGTACCGTGCCCAATCGATTATACAGTACCCAAGTAACTACCGTAACCCAGTTCCTTGAGTCAAACAATTTCCTAAAAAATTTCAAACATTTTCTAAAAAATCCTAAACCGATCATAAAATGATTCTAAAGTAATTAGAGATACGGGAGGATAAAATAAAATAATTGTATACACAATTTTGGATTTTTTGAAAAATGTTTGTCCCAAGGAACTGGATATGACCCAAGGAACTGGGTTACGGTAGTTACTTGGGTACTGTATAATCTATTGGGCACGGTACCGGGACTTTTTAAAAAAAAGTTAGTTTACAATAATTTTGGTTACGGTAGAGGTATCTGGGGGTACTGTAATATCGATTGGATACGGTGCCTAATCTTGACCTACCTTTGAACTAAAAATCGATGAAACAGGAACAAAATTCAGAACACAGCTTCTAGAGGATAATACTAATACTAAAGAGGATAATACTAATACTTACATACTAAAGAGGATAAGACATTTCGGAAAAACAGAATCAGAAATTACCACTTCAGAAATGATTTTTCAGAAAAAGACGTTTCAGACATTTTAATTATTCGGTATCATAATATTTAGCTGATTGTATTTTTAATAATAATTTCGAATTTCTCAGCATGATTTGAAGCCTATTTGATAAATAGAATTTAAATACTGTGAGAATAGAAAGCGTAGCAAGTTGTTGTGCCTCGGTGCACAAAGGAATCAGCAGAAGGAACGGAACATTAAATGTACGGTAGCTGCCTGTCGTGATGTGCCTTGTGTTGTGCGTGCAGGCACAGCACGACAGGCAGCTACCGTACATTTAACGTTCCGTTCCTTCTGCTGATTCCTTTGTGCACCGAGGCACACCAACTTGCTACGCTTTCTATTCTCACAGTAATAATCCTTAATTAATGTGAAAATGGCTCCCAAAGACGTGTGCGCGCTCGCGCAACGCAGCGCTTCACGGCTAAAATTTTCAGAAATGTATTACTCTGAAACGTCCATTTCTGAAGTGGTAATTTTTTAAATAAAATTTCTTAGTAGGGTTTTTCTGAACTGGTGATTTCTGATTATGTTTTTTCCGAAATGTCTTATCCCCATACTAAAGACCCGTTCAAAACATCAAAATGTTCGGCATCATGGTTTCAGATGATCCTCAGAAAACAAAATCTCATAATTTACCCTCACAACACCCTTGTCGTTGGTATACCCTTGTAAAGGGATTGTCAGGGCATGAAAAAAATCACTTTTTAAACATTTGTTTGTATATGCATAACTTTGGGGGGAAAATTTGGAAAATCTGATTATTGTGTAGATGTTGAGCATGTATTGAACTTATTATAGATTGCTTGAATATCTTTCCAGTCGGTGGCCAACATTTTTCCAAAATTTTTGAACAAAATAAATGTCCAAAAAAGTAATACAAAAGGTGATTTTTGCATGTCCTGAGGGTAAATTTTGAAAGTTTTCATATTTTAAGGATCATTTGGACCATAGCTGTGCGGCAAGACCTGTGTTCGTCAAACGGCAAATTTGCCGGCAAAAAAAACAACGCTTTTTAACGTTAATTTTCGATTTATTGCCTTTTTTAAATTTTTTCAACTAAAACATCCACTCTAAGAACCGTCCGCGAGAAACGTAAAACCATGCTAGAATCTGTTTTCGCACTAATAAAAAATGTCGAGACAAAATTTGACGCAAATTGTTGAAAAATTCGACCTTCATAACCCAGTTTTCTACATTTTCCATCGCAATTTTTTTGACGGCAAATCCATTTCGGCAAATGTTTTGCAGGAACGGGCAAAATATTAAACGAAAAACCGGCGGCAAATGGCAAATCCTTGCCGCACAGCTCTGATTTCGACTCATGATGGCGACCATTTTGATGTTTAATGAGTCTCTAGCATGCCTAAAAGCAGATGTTTGAATTATCGACACTATTTTGGCTGTTTTAGTGATAAATTAGAAGCACGTAAATGATTAATTAATCAACAAATAAACCTGCTCCTTCCTTCGCAATGCTTCCATCGTCTCAGTTGGGGCGACGATAGCTGCATATCCGGGCGTACGCTGGCGTTCAAGGAAAGCAATGCGTGTCTTGTCTCTGTAGCATTTAGAATTGGCGATGTGGGGGACTATCTATTTTGAATAGAAGGAGTACGGCATTTCCGCAACGGCGCACATCTCGATTGGTAGAAGGCCTGACAGCTTCGGAGTGCCATACTCAATCTATCATACAGTGCCCCCATAAAATACCATATCCATTAACTATTGATTGGGTATGGCACTCCAAAGTTGCCAATCCTTCGACCAAGCGAGAGGCCCGTCGTTGAGGAAAAGTCGTACCCCCGAATCAAAAGGCCTTTCACTCCCCCCCCCCCCCCATCTCTACGCGCCTCATTTCCATCACGTCTGAAGTAAAAAAATTTTATACCTCGCGCGCGCTCTGTGATAATCCCTGCCTTTTTGGAGGAACACGAGCAAGGAGTTAGGTCCGACCCCCCCCCCCCCCCAAGAAGAGTAACGCGAAAAAAAGAGTACCACGAAATTTCCGTTGGTTAATGGCGAATAAGAATGACAAACATACAATGCGGCCTGATTTCTGAGCAAGTTATTCTCCAGTCGAAGCTGCACCACGTCATCCACCAGCCGAGAAGCCGCCTTACGAGCACGCAAAGGTAGAGATAACTATAAATTAATTTGTCATAATAAAAATTATAACTTTATAAAAACTGGATCCAATAATTATCTTTCATAATTGGGAGGAATGACCTAATTAGTGGAAATCACTGAATTTCCACTTCGGAAGCCATTCCTCCCAATCATGCATACGAAAATCATTGAATCCAGTTTTAACGAAGGCTGATCATTCCCGGTTTCACAATAGAACATCATTCCACGAGGGTTCAGGTGGTGCAAAAAAAGTCGGACCTTATTTTTCAAACGAAAAATGGAGCACGGTAGGAGACGGGATACAGTAGTATATTGTCTCTGTAGATCGCATGATCTCTCGTCGGTAAGAGAAAGTGAGAGAGTACTCGGTGTGCCTGCGCATCGAGAGAGAAAGGAGCGCGCCTAGGGAGAGGGCGCTCTCTAGTCACCTCGGGGTAGAGAAAGGAGGGAGAGGGGAGCGAGAGGAAGGAGAGGCGCGAGAGAGCTTGGCCCGTCCTCCGTACACTTTTGTTGCACAGAGGCCGCGCTTTTGAGCCCTCGTGCATTCAATCCAGAGGCAGCTGAGCTTATCACCTCCATTTAGCCCACGTGCTCATCCTTTCCATTCACACAAGCCATGAATTCAGATGTAACTGGGCGCTGAGATCTTGGGAAGGAATGCTTGGATATGTTCCCGGCATTTAGCTATTCCTTTCTTAGAAACTTAGAAACGAGACAAGCAGTTAGTTAACTGGAAGCACCTCTCTCAAACCTAGAATATTAAAAACTAAAAAAAACTATGAACTAGTCTCGTCCCATTATTTAGTGTTGTCTTAATAAATTTGTTTTAGTTTCCATCCCAGTCCACTCTGCATCCCATTTGGGATACACTAGGCCTCCTCCGTTCAATCTCTCTTGTTGGTCACTGTAGCCTACAGTATCCTCACTGACAAGGGAATGGTAACCCATATCCGTAAAATTATCGAATGCGAGTTAGTGGACCTTGGTGTTGACCTAGGGCTTATCCGAAATCACTTTTCAAAGTGCTCGAAAAATTCCAATCTCAAGGAAAATCGATAAGAGAGAGTTTTTGAATCAGTGAACATATTTGTAGATAGCCTTGGCACTAGGCCAAAAATCGAAATCCTCCTAAATGTGCACACATGTACTGCTCGGTGAGTGTAGCTCAGCGGTGGCATATTTAGTGTTCTAAATCAATCATTGAGAAATGGGGCGCACTTTAGTCTGAAAACGTCAATTTTCGAAATTTGTCATTTCGCCACCGATCCTAACGGCTTTAATGTCTAAAAATAGGAAATATTCAGCTGATCATGCATGGCAAGTTTCATAATAATTGGGCTTAAAATGTTTGAAAAAAATTTTTGCAAATTTTAAGTTCTATCTCCTACGGATTCTATCTCCTACGGTCGAAAAGCTACCGTAATATCTCGATAACTTTAACATCAGCGCTCTCGGCCGCGCGGATGCGCATCGAAATTTTATTGATCCTGGTAGATTTCCCACGTCGAGTACTCGGTGTAGTGCAACTCTATAACATATTTCCTCCAGTTCGATCGGGGTATGGTAGGACGCTGGGGCTTATTATGAACTGAATTTATTTCAAGTTGACCTCCGTTTATTGTTGAATTCTCATAAACGGTATTTTTAATTTTCGTTTATTTGTAAAATTAAGAAGTACGCATCCGGCGCTATGCATAGAAAGAATTCAAAGTTTTTGGTTCATATCATCTGTAGGAGATAAAACTTAAAATTTGCAAAATTTTTCAAAATTTTTATTTTTTTTCAAACATTTTAAGCCCAATTATTATGAAACTTGCCATGCATGATCAGCTGAATATTTCCTATGTTTAGACATTAAAGCCGTTAGGATCGGTGGCGAAATGACAAATTTCGAGTGCGTCCCATTTCTCAACGATTGATTTAGAACACTAAACTAGTTAACGAAGTTTTTTTCATATATTTCATATTTATCCTGACGTCAGGCACAATGGTCCTGCAGGAGGGTGACTTCGGTGTGGATGGAATTGGGATCTTCGGTATCAGAGCGTCGTTAGGTCAATGGATGGGATCTTCTTTGGCTTCTCTGGTCAACTGTAGGGACGATCGTGACGGATCTCCGTTGAGCATCGAAGTAGATCATCCTGCCGCCGAACACCTGACTTGCGCCGGTTAGGAACTCACAACGCAGACTTGAGCGAGGCTTTCTTGACGGTAGATCACTCGAGACGATGGGAATCCGTCCGTGCTCCTCCTCTTGAAGTGTACCAAGTAGGCGATACTCTCCGGGTTGCCCAAGCTGACGGGAGAGGATTCCCCAAACTAGGTCGGAAAAGAGCGGGGTCAGGGACGACCGCCCATCACGAGCGCTAGAATAGAGAATAGAGAATAGAGAATAGAGAATAGAGAATAGAGAATCTATTCTAACGAAGTTTACCGCCTTTAAAATCGACCAAGTGAAAAGATTTTAAAATCTGAACAATACATTAATCAAGTTGTTCAGAATAATTCCCGTTATTCCCTCAAAATACTTTCTCCCCTTCACTCCAGATAACGTAAAAACGATCTACCATTATCACTAAATGCTCATATGCCCGAGCTTATTCGACCACCAGCTAACCCGTCAAACGCTTCTGGTAACCCCGACACTTCCCTCATAACGTTATTTCCCCAGTCCGTTCACCCTCTCACCTCCCCTCCCGTCTCTCCTCACCTCCGCTATCCCTCTCACTTGCCTTCGGGTTATTAAGTTGTTCGAAATGATACGCTACCCGTCATTCCCTTATAACGTTATTTCCCCAGTCCGTTCACCCTCTCACCTCCCCTCCTGTCTCTCCTCACCTCCGCTATCCCTCTCACTTGCCTTCGGGTTACTAAGTTGTTCGAAATGATTCGCTACCCGTCATTCCCTCATTAGATTATCTCACCTCCGTTCTCCCACCTCCCCCCCTCCTCTCTCCTCCCCGCCCTCTCTCCTCCGATATCCTTTAACCTCCGCTCTCCCTCTCACTTGCCTTCGGATTACTAAGCTGTTCGAATTGATACGCTGGCAATCATCCCCTCGTTAGATTATCTCACCTCCGCGCTCCCACCTCTCCTCCGCTATCCATTTCACCTCAGCTCTCCCTCTCACTTGCCTTCGGATTACTAAGCTGTTCGAATTGATACGCTACCCGACATTCCATCATTTGATTATCTCACCTCCGCGCTCTTCCTTCCTCCCCGCTCTCCCTCCCCCGGCTGAACTCGCGCGCGCCCTCGCTCAGCTCTACTTAACCGCAAAAGGAGGAGAGTTCCCTAACTGTCATCGTAGACGAGTGGTGTGCGTGCTTGTCTCGCTATCATGAGGTCGCGGGTTCGACTCCCGCCGCCGCCCGCGGTCTTTTGCCGCCCTCCCTCTGACCGCTGGGGACGGACACATTTCTGAGAATTTCTGACTCAGATCTGAGCCGATTTCTGACCGAAAAACTGCGGACGCGTCATAAAATATTGAGACGAAAGAGTATAAAGAAGGGATATGCCACCGCTGAGCTACACTCACCGAGTAGTACATGTGTGTACATTTAGGAGGATTTCGATTTTTGGCCTAGTGCCAAGCATGTGTTCACTGAATACAAAAGTCTCTCATAACTGTTTTTGGCAGGTTTTCATGGTTGTCGCCTATTTTTCGGAGAAGCGGAAATGTGTCATCATGGCTCAGTAGATAAGTGTCCAGCCCATGAGCCGTTTCGCATTTTGGCCGCTGGTTCGATGCCTGCCATAAGCATCTCTTTTTGCCGTTCTCTAGATTTTTAGTTGTGCTTTCTCAAAACATGCTATAATGATTAGAGTGCTCTCTGATAGTATTTCAAGGCTGTATTTTCAGCTCATTATTAATGCACGCAAAAAGCGAATACCTCTTGCCGATAGAACTTTTAGCAATACACAGTATCAGAGAGAACTCTGATCATTATTGCATGTTTGAGAAAACAAAACCAAAAATTTAGAAAACTGCAAAAAAGAGATGCAAAAAGAGCCTATGGCAGGCATGGAACCAGCGGCCAAAATGGCGAAACGGCTCATAGGCTGGACACTCACCTACTGAGTCATGATGACACGGCTCCGCTTCTCCGAGAAGATGACAAGAATCAATCGGTGCGAGAGCAATGACCAAAAAAAGTTATCGATTTTTCTTGAGATAATTTTTCGAGCACGTTTTTGGAAAATGATTTCGGATGCGCCCTGGGTCTAGACCAAGGTCCACAAGCTATTAATAGATAATTTTACGGGTATGGGTTACCATTCCCTTGTGGGTATCGTGTGTATTGGGTAGTGCGCATACCATTTTACTTTTTTTCGAGATGAAACACACACCCGCTAATCTTTTTTTTACAGTACATGCTAATCGCCTTGCCCATGTGCGGCCGCGGTAGCCCGCGGCGGCCCGCGGATTCCGCGGATCGATTTTGCGGAAAGCATGCAATTTTTCACCATTCGATTTTTTTGATTTTCAAATTCTCCATAAAATTTCGCATCGGATGGACCATTCATTCATATTCAAAAAATATATAAATCGATATTTTGAATGCGACAATGCTTCAACCTACCGTAATCGCAGTTTGCGATATCACTTTGCCAGTCGCTTTCGCATTTGAGATTACGATAGTTTGAGGCATTGCGGCATTCAAAATATCGATTTATGTATTTTTTAAAATATGAATGAATAGTCCATCCGATGCGAAATTTTATGGAGAATTTGAAAATCAAAAAATCGAATGGTGAAAAATTTCATGCTTCCCGCAAAATCGATCGGCGGAATCCGCGGGTCGCCGTGGGCCGCCGCGGCCGCATATGAGCAAGGCGATTAGCATGTACTGTAGAGCAAATATGAAAAACAAAAAAATGATTATCAAATGCTCTATGTTTCAATATACAGAATTGAATCCCATGTACTAGACTAATATTTTTGATCGATACTACTTATCTACGAGCATTCTGAGACATTGCAAGAATAGGTGATACGAGAACTCGGAAAAAAACATTTCGGAAAACGACATCTCGTAAATTCGATTTCGGAAAACGACATTTCGGAAATTCCATCTCTGATCTCGGAAAAGGACACCTCGGAAAATTTACACTGGAAATCCACTTTCGCGCAATTTTCTTGTTATTATCAGATACTTCTACTTGATGTACATTGCAATCAACAAAAAGAAAAACAAAAAATATTTTAAAGGAGGAGTAAAGTCAGGTTGCGCCCGGTTGAAATATGTTTCAATTAGCGGAGAACTCTCTTCAAATCGCGTGCTCTCTCGCTCGTTGCCTGAGCTTTCCCTGATTTGGCTCCCAGCCAACTACCGATAGCTCCGTTCGGAATGGAGATACCAATGAGTAAATTTTAGAGCTTCTTATCGTTGGGGAGATCTGGGCCGTGCACATGAACGCTTCAAAAATTGAATTTTGACTTTGCTCCTCCTTTAATCAGGAGAAATAGCTTGGAAGTCGTGTGCGCGCTTTTGGAATTTTGCTAAAATTTAAGAGATGCCCTTTTCCGAAATGGCATTTTCCGAAATGGAATTTCCGAAACGTCTTTTTCCGAAATATCATTTTCCGAAATGTTTTTATTCCGAGATGCCTTATCACCCAAGAATAAGGCTGCAAAACTAGGAGCCGAAAATTTTGACATGTGAACAATATCCTCGAAATATATATACATAAAAGCGTACGACAGGGCTAGGACTTTAACAAAAGTAGTATAAAGATTCGACACTGCAGAACCAACTATAACAATTGTTTCAAATAAGCTCTCACTCAATGAAAAATAATATATTCATCTCAGGCGAACAAATTCAAAAATACAAACAAATAAACTGTAATACAATAAATAAAATTTGAAACATACAACCAGCTCATCTTTTTCAAAAATATAAGTAACCTCACCGGTACTCGGTAGAAGTTCTTCATAGTTTTTTCGTCACACTGCTCACGTCGTTCGTGTAGATCTATAAAACAAAATCATATTACCACCTTTGAAATATATCACGCCTCTCACGAGAGAATCGAGCTAGAATAGCCATTCTTGGGAATGGAGGGAACATCGTAAAATGAGTGCTAACCGGATTTGGGCACACTGATGTCTGACACTCTCTCAAAGTTTCATTGTGTAGATTTCATTTTGGACTTGACACCGGGTCGGATTTAGGTACCTCCCCCTTTGAGAGCAGCTATCATGATAGAGCAAAATTGTCCTCTGAGTGACCCCCTGCACATTTTTCGAGCTCAAATTGAGCTGCTCAATCGATCTGTTTCTGTTTTACTTTTCTTTTTTTATGCAACTGACCGAGAGCTGCCGAATGAGGTGCTGGCGATAAAATACGGACATGGCTGTGTGACTTACGTCCAGTGGTGCGCTATGAAAGGTTAAGCTTTTCAAAATGCGCAGCCCCGGTAGCCAGTAAGTTGGCGACCGGGGGGGGGGGGGAACGTAACCCCCCCCCCCCGGCCGCATAACCCCTCATAACCCTCGCGGCGGTTAACCGAAAGTTTACATGACGTAAGTCACACAGCCGTGTCCGTATTTTCAGCGCTAGCACCTCATTCGACAGATCTCGTTCAGTTGCATGCACTCTGAAAATTTTAGCTGCACTTTTCTATTCGTTTCAAGAAAATTGTCATTGATTGTAGGTTGTTAAACTTTACATTAGGAATAAATGAGCAAAGCAGATCGATATAGCTCGAAAAATAAGCCGGAGTCACTCAGAGGTCAAGTTTGGTCTATCTGTCACTGAAACCGAGATATGCCCTCTCAAAGTGGGAGGTTCCAAGATCCAGCCCGGTGTCATGAAGTCCAAAATAAAATCTACACAATGAGACTTCGGGGGAGTGTCAGACATCCCTCAGTGTACCCAAATCCGGTTAGTACTCATTTCACGATGTTCCCTCCATTCCTTGTCTCAGCTCGATTCTCTGGCGAGAGGCGTGATATGAGCCAGTTTTCGAAAGAATCGGACAATTGTTGGCACGGGCTTAAAAAGTCAAATCGCTAGAACTCTGTGTTCTGGGGTAATCTGACCCGCTGAACACGATAGACATATTTATTTTGGTCAAAAATCTGTCGTTGACAATAGACGCCGTGACGTCGACATGTGCCAATTTCGCATATCTGAATACGGATTATCGTTAAAATTAAGCAAACGTAGATTCCGGGGCAGAATTAGACGGCGATCACGCCTGTCCATTTCATTTTTCATGAAAAAATTAATACTAATTAGTAAAATGCAACTTTTCAGTACGTGCAAAGTATTCGGGGAGACTAGCACCATTCTGACCGGCTTGACGAGAGGAATTCAAATCTTCAAAAGTGGGGAAAAACATCGCTATACGGTTAATGGCGTAAAATACTGAACTTTTTTGTGTGCAAAGTCAGCGATCCCATTGAATCCTTGATCTACCCACGTCTCTCTGTCTCGTGACCTCTTCCCTTCCTCTCGCTGCCTGCACTCTCTCCTCTCCCCTTGTCTCTCGCACACTACTTGATGGGATCACTGACTTTGTGCATCAAACAGTTCACTATTTTACGCCATAAACCTTATAGCGATGTTTTTCCCCACTTTTGAAGACAGATTTGGATTCCTCTCGTCAAGCCGGTCAGAATGGTGCTAGTCTCCCCGAATACTTTGCAGGTACTAAAAAGTTGCACTTTACTAATTAGTGTTAATTGTTCATAAAAAATGAAATGGACAGGCGGCCCGGATTCTGCCCGGAATCTACGTTGGCTTTATTTTTACGACATCTGGAATTCAGATATGCGAAATTGGCACATTTCGACGCCACGGCGTCTGGGGTCAACGACAAATTTTTAACCAAAATGAATATGCCTATCGTGTTCAGCGGGTCAGATTACCCCAAATCACAAATTTTTAGCGAATTGACTTTTTAAGCCCGTGCCAAATCTACTCAGAATTGTCCGATTCTTAGGCAAACGAGCTCATATACAACAGCCGATAAAAGTTTTCTCCATATTTCAAAATATCAAAATATATTCAAAAATGAGATGGCACAACCGACCGAGATGACACAAAATGAAATAGAATATTGTATTATGCATCCGCGAGAACCCTTTTTCACATTTTTTTCGTAAAACGCTGTGTCAAATGTTGTTCGGCACTTAGAGAATTGAGCTCATATTCAAAAAACAGAAGAATTACTCAAATCCTTACTGAGTTCTGAGTCCATTTCATTCTCACTGTCACTTTCCTCCGTCCTCCGATGTAATCTATCTGTGGACATCGTATTTCCGCATTCCGACATCTTTGGAACTGTCGTGTGACGTCGAATCGATGATTCTTAAATGTTTCAAAATGTTGAGCATAATAACCGAATTTAAATAATATGGAAATATGCGGTACATTGGAGCAAAATCTGAGCGATTTAACCAAGCGTGTAAATGAAAGGACCCAAAGGACCCGTGATAGATACTCGTATTCCAAAAATTTTAAAATCATTTCCCAATAGTATTTAATTTTTCTCGTTAGGCCTGAGCGGTAAAAATGCACGTGAGAAGCTACCATATCAGTTTTCCTGTTTGAGTGTAATTGCTGTCAATATTAGTTACTGGACAGGACCACCCGCGATTAACCACAAATTTTGATCACTTTTCTTTTTTTTCTACAAAATTATCAAAAGCGCATACACGACTTCGCATTAAGGGCAATCATAAAAAGGAAATGATGTGGAAATAATATAAATAGCAATTTTCAAAAAATGCACCTTCATATGGCTCATTCACTCACTTTCTCTAGTTTCACTGGTTGTTCCATGAAAAGTTTGAATTCTCCTCGGCTGTTTGACAGATTTTCCAGAACCGCTGCTGTCAGAATCTTCCGAGGGGCCATTCATAACCTGCAAGATTCTCAAATGTATTAAATCAATTGCATTTAAATCTCCGTGTGTGCGGAGTGACAGAAAGGGACTTCACCACATATCAAAAGACATGGTGAGGCAAATGTTGACTACGCAGTTCCACATTTATATTATCACCCCATTCATTCCTATCTAAACGCGGGGTAGAGCAGCGTCTTCAGAAACGATGACAGTAGAAAATTCGGCTTTGCAGCAAACCCTGCTTCATTCGAGAGGTTTTCAGTATTGCTTGTTGTCGATTCATAACGATGGATTACACCTATATTTGATCAACGTAAACATTACTATTGTTATTTAAGAAAGCTTAAACAATTCTTAAAATAATTTCGAAGAAATGAATTATGCCCAATTTATCAGCGACAAAAATCCTTAAAGAAATCACAAAATTCAACCATTGTTTGAATTCGGATTACAAATTGAGCTATATATTTATAGTCGCAATCATGGCCGATTGATGGATTATTTTAAAATTGTCCAAAAACACATTTCCAAGTTCCATCAGCATTAATTAAACAAAAAATATTAAATAAAAGCATATTGACGATAGCTCAATTTAGGTAATTGTATTACAATTAAGTCGACCTGATAAAAAACAACCGGAATACCTCGAGTGTGTCATCGAAGAACGCCCACAGATCTCCGTCTCGCGCATGCGTGCACCTCTCGACCATCTTCGCCAAAGGAATAACACGAGCGTCGCGCAACTCGCGGAATCGTGCTTGCACTGTTAATCGAACCTGCCAAAATACTAAAATAGTACAAAAATAGCATAAAAATAGTATATATCTAATCGAAAGTTCTCATGTGTCAAATGCAACTGTCAACTTCCAATCCAAAATGCAATTTTTCTTGCAGATCTTGCAGCACAACGTAAAATGAGTCAAAAAAGATTGGGCACTTCTGCAATTGAGGGATAAAAGGCTCCGCCCACTTTTTCCTCTGCGTCTCTACCCTCTCCAGTGGAGTCTCCACTCTCCCTATGCATCCTCCTTGTCTGGTGCTCTAGCTTACTCTGTTTTTCTAACATTTCCATTTCTAGCTACTTAACGCGTTTGAAACATAATGGGGAAAAAAATCAAATGTACAAAATTTAGCCACCACACCACGGACTACGCTTCCTGTTCTCACAGTAACAAGTATTACATTATATACTTTTTTCATATCAGTGAGCCCCGATTGCGAAACTCTTGCGAAATACGGCTCGAGCGCCGGACAAGCAGGGTGCGCATAGGGAGCAATCCTTTCCTTATCATAATTGGCAACACGCGAAGCGGCTCGCTTAGTAAGCTATGTTAGGGTCTCCCCACGAAGCGGGGAGACCCAAATGTTGCTTACCGCTTAGGCTATAAGCCGGCTTAGATCGATGTGCACGTAAAGGTGCGCGATTACAGCTAGAGCAGCAGGGAGAGCGGAGGGGGTAGAGACGCAGAGGAAAAAGTGGGCGGAGCTTCCTGTCCCTCAACTGCAGAAGCCCCGAAGATTGATTAGGCCATCAACATTTATGAGGAAGTTTGGCATGAAGAACTACCATGCGTACTACATTCCAGAACAGTTACTGTGCAAAAAATTTGTTCGAGTCTTAGGAATACGGCGCGATATGTGTGCGCAATCATTCCATTTTTCCGAGTTGTAATTTCATAACCATCTTATAAGCGTTGTATTAACATTGACACTTGGCACAACAAGGTAATGTATTTTTCTCCTTTTCAAATTGTTGCTCAATTTATATAAAAAGATTACTATGCAATATAAATATCGTAAACTTGTACCTTCTCAGGAATTTCGTTCTTATTTCGATAAGGCATATCTCCAACATGCCTCCGCACCTCGTCAAACCACTTCTGGCGCGAGTCAAAGTATGTGGCCAGTGCCGCCTCCGCTTGATTTCGCTCCTCTGCAAATACTACTTAGTAAAAAAACTGAGTATTAAGAAACAAGTAACAAGTTCCGCAGAGTACAAAAATATGTTGAAAAGATAGGTCGAAAGGCTAGGTTACAGTGGGGTGTACGTTTTGCCAATGTTTTGCCTGTTTGCCAATTCCTCGTGTTATCAATGCATGTAAAACTTTTAATTAAATATTACGAAGCGCCTTCGCAACAACGACCTAAAGTAGAACCAACCTAAAGTAATTCCTTTTCACTAACCTTTCGACCTATGGTTGAAAAACAGAACATTGTCAAAATATATAATCTAAAAATACAAAATCGATCCTAAGAATATTTCAACGTATACTATCGTATTTATGATACCTGTGGAGTCATTTTACGATTCATTTAAGATTTTTAGAAAAATGTTTGACCCCAGGAACTGGGTCTGAACTGGATATGACCCAAGGTACTGGGTTACGGTGGTCACTTTGGGTACTGTAGAATCGAATCAGTTAGTGTCAGTTAGGCTGTGAAGCCTCAGAATGATGAAATCAATCCGGGCAATTTTGGCGCACAATGTCGATTTTTTTCTCCAAGTTAAAATTTGATCATAGAGGTTTTTTATTGTTTTTGGTTTAACGTATGTATGTAAATTCTTTCAGATAATCTAATATTTCAAAAAAATTACCAAAAAGTGCTTCCAGTCTCCTCAGCCACTCATCTTCCGCTTTTTTCATTCTTTCTTCTTCCATTACTCTTTCGCGTATAAGCTGCTTTGAATCACTTTGATTGCGGGGCGCCATTCGAACTGTAAATATATTTTACAGGGGACAGTATTATTGATATATTGTACCAGAGCTATAAGGTACAATGGTGAGATGTCACAATTTTTACGAAACCATCTTTTATATCACTTTCGAATTGTAACTTTCAATGCGAAACTCTCAGTTCGGAATGATCGGGCGAAAACCGCAAATCAACGAACAATTTTCTTGGAATGAGATGGTCAGAACTCATCGATTCGGATTTGCATTTTCGAAACCCTCATCTCGTAACTTTTTGTTCTGGAACTTTATATCTGTAGCAAAGACCTTAAATTGCCACTTAGCCATTATAAGTTGCATTTTGAGATACTTTTTGAGGGTTTTCAACCGCTCGTTACAAAATAGTCTAACAGGAATGAGTCTGGAAACTAATATTGGGTACGAGAAAAAAAGTTACGAGATGAGGGTTTCGAGAATGTAAATCTGATCCGACGATTCCCAACCCACTCATTCTGAGACAATTGTTCGTAGATTAGTGGTTCCGGGATAAATGATTCCGGAACAAACTTTTCATAAAAATAAATCCTGCATGAAAGATTTGAATTGAACGGTTTTCAAAAAAAATGTGACATTTCACCATTGCACCGAGCTATAACTAACACTTTTCTCCAATATTTTTTTTTGAAGAATATCAGTTTAAAAGAATGAAAACAAATCGAGGCATGTGGAAGATGCATCTCTGTTTTTGTGATTGACAATTTTGGAAGTAATTATGAGCTGATTTTATACTAATATTTGGCTCCACTCTACCCTGCTTGGGAGCTCGTGCGATAGCAGTTTCCAATATTTTGACCCACTTGAGACGGTCGTTTCGATTAAGAAAATCAAACTGAAAAGAGGGCAGTTCTGAAATGTGTATCTATGCTAATTACAAGTACCTGCAATAAAGCTGGCTTACAGCTGGAGATTACGAAGGCTGAATTTTGTCTCTCCGTGGAGCGAATGTGAAGGGAACATACAGGCAACACCGCTTGTTCCTGCATTTAAAGGTTGCAAAATACATTTAAAAGGATTGTAAATATATAAACGTGCTATTTGGGTCAATAAAGGCTTCTTTTAAAGGAGTTTTAAATAATAAGCAAAAGCTCAATTTCTCACGTGTTGAATGAAAGCCAAACGCCCTCCTTTCCTATGCAGGACTACGAGAATGTCGTCGAAAAGGATGAGATATACTGTAATGAGGAACATATTTTTTAACTCGGATTTTCCGCTAGCGATTTATTACAGACAATTTGGTGATAAGACAATTTGAGAAAATTCATGTCAGAAATTTTTTTTCA
>BTRK01000005.1:49386552-49550327 GCA_036245805.1 Pristionchus mayeri | reverse complement strand
GTTCAACAAAGCAAGTCCCGATGAGAATCTTCCCACTACGTATATATGATCGTACTCTTGTCGTGACGTATCCATGTTTTCCTCAGTACACCCCCTATCGTAGCAAGGCCCATTCTTTCACTCGTGCTCTTTCTCAAAATCGTATAGTAGCCGTGCCTCATCCTTGTTTTCACCTGCTATAGTCAGATGAGGGAAGAAGTGATTATCCGGATATATGGAAAACGGAGTTTCAAAATGATGAATTCTAGAAGTTGCTGTGAAAGTAGTAAAAAATACATTTCACCCTTTTCTATGGGAGAGATGATGCTGCTGGAAATGTTGGAGAATTGAGTTCGAGACTCAAATTTTAAGCATTGAGTGAGTCTTTCGTATATTATTAGGATTCCATGGTCCCGCACTTGACTCTACCAATACTTCTGTAATGAAATTCAGTGTTTCCAGTAATGACTTGGATAATTGATATTATATCATAACTATATAGAGGAATAAGGTGGAAGTGATAGTGGCTATTTTTCTTGTTGTTGTTTTTAATGCTGTGCTTTTGAACTTCCAGCAATCAAAACATTTATCATTTTTGTCTTTGAGAACGAAGAATCAGTTCCGAATTGGAAGCCGTAAACTCCATTTCATCCTGCTTGATCCACCTCGATGACGTCATTATGGATATGAAGCGGTCGAAAGAATGAATATGATTTCCTGAACAGATGGCATATAATCATTTTCGCACAAAAATTCACCATTATCGAGATTCTGACTTGTGCACATATGAGAGGAATCGCGAGAGAATCGACCATTTGAGGGGGGTGAGCGGCGGTAGGAAAAAAATGTGTCCTATCTGGCAACAAATTTACGAACAAGTATTTCAAATGATGCTCTTTCAAACTGCGTCGTCAGAATTTCGATATCAGTCGTCATCGTCGAGATTATATATAATACTATGACAATTCTCAGAAATTGTTGGATGACCACTCCCCTCTCCTTCATTCATCAAACTCATCTCTAGGTATTCACTATTAATTTTCGACAGCGCAACCACTCAATGATGGGAAGAATGTGAAATGAGAGAGGGAGAGGCGGTCAGTAACCGAAGAAGTTCCCAAATCTCACTTGTGATGTGATCGAGCATGCTCGAGAACATCTCGAGGAGATGATGATTGGCGCCCATTCGAAATCGTGATCGGCCAGGCATCAGTATTACCAAAACCTACAAAATCTCCACCTATCTCAAATAGGAGCTAATCAAGACACATGGACAAATCTCACCTAATTTTGCCAAAAATATGGAGTGAATTCATAACGTGACTCTTATGCAGAGGCCATGCAGACGATGTAGACGTCTGGGAAAATGTAAATATTATACAATGGAATCGACGGGACAGTGGAGCAGTAAACATTTTGCAGCAAAATGCATGAACAGATTGTCCATCTAGAATGCATTCATATCTACTCTCAGCAACTAGTAGTCACCATCGAAAGAAGGCTCGGGAATGAAAGAGAAGGGGCAATATCACGGAATTTCACCAAAACAAGACCTACGGATCCTCCTTCAAATCGCACTGCTCGTGACGTATCCATGTGTTTTCCCAATTCACCTTCTCATTCGCAGACACAAGCACACTTTTCCCATGTGCTCCTTCTCAAAATCGTATAGTAGCCATGACTCATTCTTGTTTTCACGAGCTGTAGTCAGATGAGGGCAGTGACGAACCAAAGATAACGGATCCTTACCTTTCACGCCAGATTTCGGTTGTGAAACAGACGTGTTCAAGCCTTTATCTTCGCACATCTTCATCGTACTTTTTGTTCTTAATTGCAGTCATTTTTTATTCAATCTATACTCAATAATTGTAACACATCAGGATTCTACATTTCCTCTTTGCTCTTCACAAAGTCGCCTGTATCAACGACATTTACTCGTCAGGCTGAAAAGCCGCAAACGAGTGAGTTGCATGCTCTTCCTGGGATTCACACACTGTGCTGTTAAGGTATAGGGAAAAGTGTCACTAGGTCGGCTGATCACCGTCCGATGATAATCTACTGGATGATAACCAAAAAATGGACCCTTCTGATGAAATTTCACAATCGGTTCCTGAAGTGTCAAATATGATTCTATGAAAGTTTTACAGAAGTGTCCATTTTTGGTTATTATCAAGTAGATTATCATCCGACGGTAATCATCCGACCTAGTGCCGGAAAAGTGTGCACCCATTTGACACATTATAGGATAATTGTAGAGTAAGTTTGCAGGTTACATCTACGCGAATAACGACGACAACAATGGGAGTCGACAAACTGGACTGTGCCATAAGAGCATCTTCATCGACAGATGTTAACAGCGGATGCAGCACTTCTGCTGATGTTGTTCGAACCAGTGGAGAAGAACAACAAATACATACTCAATATTGTACATTCACCATAAAAATATAAATATTTGTGATGTCCAATGCACTGGAACCTCGAGCTGAGCACATGATTAATTGAAAATAAAATATTCGACTAATTTCTCCTGAACTCCATACCTGGTGAAAAGATTGATCGTCTACTTATCGTACATTCATGAGTTAAGAATCATCTTCTTCTGGGAGGAGGGGGGGGGGGGGGGTGAAATTCAAAAATGCACACAATAAAAATTTAAGAGTAATCTTATCTAAGAGGGGTGGATGTGAGGCTTTCCTACCCTCCACACTCCTAATGAGAGTCCTGGCGTCGCTAACTCACCTTCTATTTCACAGACTCCTTCCAGCCCATGGTTGCAGTACTTTGCTCTGTGTATCTCACTATCGTAGTGCATAAGTAATTAGATTTTATTTTTCAAATTAAGTTCTTGAAATGTGATCAGATATCATAATAGGAAGTCTTCTTGAGTTCCATTTCTTTCCAGAATGGATACACATCGACGACAAATAAATTCTATCATTCAGTAGGACATCCCTTCATCTGATTCTTGATATCTCTCAGATCGTTGACCATCAGCGACAATTAGATTAATCTGCAGAGGGAGTGATGAGTGAGGGAGAGAGAGGGAGTCACTAGCATGGATGATCACCGTTGGATGAGAGCCACAAAGTGTACCTTCCTCATAACTGCTACACAGCTCTCACCAACGGAACTAAATACTAAAACCTACTAATATTTTGGCTATCATCCGGTTTATCATCTGATTTAGAGCCGGAAGCGAATTTCTCACCATCTTTCTCTTCATATATTCCACTTCCGCTGATTCATTGCGAAGGTTCTTGAATCCCGTTCGAGAGAACCATTTCTGGAATGACACCATTGAATTCTTCATCGTTGACCGCATTCAGCTTTGTCGCACACTGCCCCGGTGTAATACGCCACTGTCGGCTGCAATTTATGAACCATTTGCTTCCACTTATCCATCCAATAGACTCTCTATCACATTCCGAAATATAATAACAAGGTCTCCTTACAAACGATAGTCCGTTTCGACGAAACCCTTACAGAGATCCATCAAGTGATTGATGTGCTTAGGAGCAATCTAAACCATGATTGAAGAGATGCAAACGGACTTGTGCACATGATTCGGGAAAACTCACTAGTGAATCTAGTCAGAACAAAATTATTGAGTGAGTTGACATTCCGTGCTTCTGCAGAAGTAGGTGAGACGAAGTAGACGTCTGGAAAAATTATTTATTGTCAAAATTGAATAATAGTTCACGATTGCTATGCGTAATATTGGAATCGACGTGAACAGTAAATATTACATGGTTGAACACGCTAACAAAGAGTCAAGTCCGGCTAGAATGCACTCGTATCCTCCCAAAAGATAGTAGTCATAATCGAGTCTCTTGGAGTGAAATAGGAGGTGTAATTTCGAATGAAAGGCAATCTCCCCTCTTTACGAGAAAATGCCACTTTTTCACACGCTATCTTTCTCAAAATCAAAAACATAGCCGTGACTCTTTTCATACACTACATTCAGATGAGGGAAGCAGTGTTCGCCAGAGAGCATTGGATGAAAAGTATCAAGGGATTTAAGAGTAGATGCGAATGTGCAAGGCTGCTTGGCATGAACACGGTGGTAGTAGAGTGAACTCGCAGGCACGGATCGGTTCTTCCCGTCGCACCAGGGCACTTGTTCTCGTAGCAGTAGAATGAGGCAAATGCCCTTACAATAGTAGGCGAACTAACGGGTCTACTAGATACCTGTCTCTTACATCAACTGTCAAACCAGAGTCGCCCAACGGCAGTGTCAGAGCGTGTAAAAAGAGAGAAGCGAGAGGAAAAGGGCCCTTGGCAGTTAGGGGAAGGACAAGAGGCTAAACATGCGGAGTTTTTAATGGGGGTCAGAAAGGTCTAGAAGGGGCGAAATAGTGCGCAGAGGGAAGATGCATCCAGTAGAGAAGGAGATATGAAGGGGGGGGGACATACTATGATTCATGGCGGTCGATAATCTCTCGTCGTGCAGGTCAAGACAGCTAATTTAGGTTCGAGCGGATTAGTATTGCAGATGCTACTTTCGGAGAGATGCGATATTCAACAGTCGCAATATTTTAGCAAACTACTAAGTACAATTTGTCATCAAGAATCACAGACTACCCTCTTCCACAATAATTTAAAACTATGTTTAATATTCAACCTCCCGATAGATAACAAGGATGTAGAAAATTCCGTTCTCTACTGCGGATTTCTTGTGCGTGTCAAATTCAGAGTTGCTCATTCGATCATCAGGTATACTTAATGTGGCTTCCCTCCTTCTTGGGCTAAGCATTTCCATGATCCCGCCCACTATTTCTCGCGCTCCTTACATTTCGCACTGAAAAGTGGCTGAAAACAAGCGCTTTTCGGCTGATAAGTGCTTGCTCTTATTATATCGACATATCTTTTGATTTACCATTCAAAAACGTGCATCAAGGTATGATATTTCCGACATATGATATTCGTTGTTCAGGGGCCTACTTCTCCTCTTCATGCGTTCCTTTAAAGAGAACCAAACAGTTCAACGATTAACTTATCTAGTAGGTAAGTAATACCAGAAGCGAGAGAGGAGAGAGAGGTAAACTAAGATTCATTTAAAATCATTTAATCAGGCTGCTCAGTAGCAGGCCGCCCTGCAGTTACGTCATCTTCCTCCGTCCAACGAGTCAGTTGCATATTCTCTGCGAAATAAAAGTTATACTGCAAAGAGAAAGATTGGAATTAGAACAACATTTGCAAACTAGAAACGAATTTCTCGTTCATGTGCTCAGAAATATGGGAATACGGTGCTTCCTTACCTTTTGCCCAGCAAAACAAATACTGTCTGATCCGAAAATTGTTCTATACTAGCCTACTGGGTTCTGAAGACAGTGGACAATAATTCATGGCAGGTAGTCTTTTTTTCGCCAAGCTAAGTACAGGGGAGATGCAAGGATAGTCTTCGATAGCTTGCAGTGGATGTGGTCGTAAACAGGGAAAAGGCATGAAAAATAGGGCCACCTAACTGGATACTACGGTGATGTCAGGAGGCAAATTTTAGGCACGACCGATCAAATATGAAAAATGTATTTGATCGGCCGTGCCTAAAATTTTATAAAAACTTTAGACTAAAATATTTGTTTCTTTAAAATATTGGCAAATATAAATATAAAATATTTGCAGAAGATCGAACGAATCACACCATGCTTCTCAGTTCTTTGCTATCTAATCTCTTTTTCGCGGTCTATTTTGTAAACATGATAAATTATTCAATGCTTGTTTTATCCATTGAACTGCATTCTTTCAATCAATACATAATGAAGATATATTTGAAACTCCTGAACGTCATACTTGCACCTACTAAGGAATATTGCAGAACCTAATGGATTACAGGATTGACATTTGCCTGATCGAAATCCCGCAAATTGATACTCTCTTCGCACCGCGCTTTCTAACAACGTATCTCCTTCTCGTGACTCATCTTTATTTTCGTCCTGTGTACTCCGCTAAGGGAATGAGAAACTAGCTTCAGAGCATGGGGAATTGAGAGACATATATTTCGAAATTGAAAGAGGTGCTTCGAATCAACTCAAAGCAGTGACTACGTTTCGAAGAGTTGAGCGGAATCGTATAGCAGTATCTCTGCCGGATAGTGGAGGCGTAGGGTATAATTATCGAGAGGAAGGAACGAGTCTCCCCTCTCCTTTTACCCTGATGAGCTCTAATGAAGGGCAAATTTCTGATTTCATGATACCCGCCCCTTTTTCTCGTACCCTTTGCACTCTAGCAGACCTTTCTGCTGCGAATTCGCTATATACCCAACGTTCTCAGAATGTTCTCCATAAACTTGTTTCAATTGTGTTTAGATAATTACTGTTCACTCTTCAGGAGTCTATTTCTCCTCTTCACGTTCTCCCATGAAGATTTTGATTAATAAACATACATAATTTATGCAAGGTCAGAAATAACTTCGCTCAATTAGGGGCTCCCGAAAGAAAACAATTCGGCAAAAAAATTCAGCGGAATTACAACGCGCTTCACTGCGCAATGATTGCCAGGCAAGTTTCAATGACGCCACAAACGAGTGAGTTACTGGTTTTCTTTGGTTTATGCAATTATCCTGCTTCAAAGTAATCATATACGAAAACGTTTAGGGCAAACATTGAGGTCGAAATTAGAAGAGGCAGCATTAAGACAATGCAATTTGCGGCACTTCTTGGATTTTTGGCCCACCCCCTCTCCTCCTCTATCATTTCTCATTCCCTCCCCATCACAGAGGGGTTGTGCGACCGAAAATCAAGCAATGAGACCTAGAAATGAGCGGGTAGGGGAGGAAGGGGGGGGGGCAATTATCCAAGAAGTGCCCAATTTGCTTTACATATTTCAGGAACTGCTACTGAGAGTGCTGCCAAATGGAGCCGGGGACGAAGATAACGACGAAAATGGAAAAAGCTTATTTTAGGCAGCGACAGATCCTCAATGAACAGCTGTAGACGATACTTTT
Organism: Pristionchus mayeri; assembly: GCA_036245805.1. NCBI lineage: Eukaryota > Metazoa > Nematoda > Chromadorea > Rhabditida > Neodiplogasteridae > Pristionchus > Pristionchus mayeri. Next base: position 49,543,405 of record BTRK01000005.1, on the reverse strand, counting down.
GTAATGAATAAATAATATTACATTTGGGATGTCCAACACGCTGCACAGGGCGTCGAGCTCTCTATTTAAAAAAATAAAAGAATAGTTGTTCAACTAACTTTGAAGTTTCTTCAACCCTTTCTCGATCCTCCATATCTCCCGCACATCTCATTCACCAATCCATGTCGCCATCTCCCCCTCCACATCGTCGATTTTCGTTGCCTAGGCTTCGCTTCTCCCCTCTTTCCTTCCGTGCCACTTACGATATTCACCGTTTCTCAGCTTTTCTTCTTTGGTTTTTCCTTCAATTTTTGCTGAATCCCCTATGTGCGCTTGCAGTATTTTACTAGAACTTAATCACTTTATCCTTCTATTCAGGAGTCTATATCTCTTCATCAAGAACAAATATGAAAATTCCCCTACATACTGCTCTGTTCAGAAATTTGAGTAATTAGATTTTCGTTGCCATTCAATTTCCTTTCTCTAATGGACAAATAATAGTAAACGGCTTGAAAATGGCAGTATTTGAACAGTAATGCAATTTCAGACCAATATCAACGATACGACCTTGCCATAGCATTCCCATACAATGCTGTGAAGACATGGACCGAGTTAACGTGGAGAAGCTCTCCTATTAATAACGAGTTCTCCTATTAATGTTTCCACTAGCCTCAATGAATGTAAGAAGAAGTTACGATTTCTGCGTAACGATCACTCTGTTCATAATTGTAATGATTTGTTTAATTTGAAAATAAAATACTTTTGCATATTTAATCTTGAAATGCCGATTATTCTGATGCAAGAACTGATTCTCAGAAACACTTTTTCACTCGTACGTCAAACACAAGTAATCATCTGACTCTCTTCAGATTGCTTGCTCTCTCGCGTTCTCTAACCGGCGAGAGAGTGTGTAAAAGGAGGAGAGTCAGACGATTGCTCTCAAACATGCATGGTAGCCATGACTCATCCTTGTTTTCTCCCACTAGCTTGATGGGGGGAAGCAGTGATTTGCCAGAGGGCACGGGGTGCTGAGAGTGTGATAATGAAGGAAAATTTGCCTCGAGTGAACTGCGCAAACTGTGTTTTGAAGGAGTGAGCGGAATCGTATGTTTAGTAGTATCGCGCTTCTTCTGAACCGCAGAGAGGTCGTGAGAGGCGTAATTATCGAGGAGAACGAGCGACGCGTAACGTTCCCGAACACTAATGAATGGCTAGTCTGATTCCTTGTCACTAGAGTTCGAGAAGCGATACCACGCTCTCCTCATTCTACACACTCTCTAGACTTGTCGACTGGATAAAGAGTGTGTAGAATGAATCGTTTATCGAACTTTACTTGTCAGCCTCCAAGCTTCTCGTTCTCTTTCCATAGTAGTACCAAGCGTCTTCTCCATCGTAGAGAGGAAATAAGGGGTGTAATTATCGAGGGGAAAGCAGAAGACTCCTCCCCGTTTACTTTCTTCCCCGAGCACTAATAACGGGCAAATTCCTGATGCCATGCAACTCGTCTCTGCTGAGTGTAATCTTTCAATTTCACATGAGCTTTCTGCTTTGTTAGAATTATTGAAATTTTCAAGTTGTATTTTTCGAGTTTCACCCTGCTGCATAATCACGAACTAATTGCACTCCAACAAATACTGTTTTTTGAGGATCCTACTTGTCCTCGTCATGCTCTTCTACAAGGAATACGAAAGGAGACAAACGATACATTTACTATTAAAGGTCAGCGATAGACTATATGGTATTCAGAAAATGCGAACTTACTTTAATAGAATACGCTCGTATTCGAACTATTGCACGAGTGGAAAAATCACAAACAAATTACAGCAATCGGAAATTTGTCAATGATTGCCAGACAAAGTTCAAGGATGCCTCAAACGAGTTAGTTTCATGTTCGTGGGATTTATTAGGTTGGTCCAAAAGTTTCCGACTATTTATTTTTTCGCCATTTCTGATACCATATTTCGATTGTCTGAAATTTCTCTATAGTTTTAGTGAACTCACTAATAGTGGACTACCGTAATATAATTGTATTGGATCGAGTGCTTCCTGAGCAGGAGAAAATAATTTTCTCAGTGAAAACTTCCGAAATTTCCGGGAATTGGCGTTTTTCAGTGTTTTTACTTGAGCTCTACTTTTCGAATATTTGTAACCTCCTGAAATACTCCAATATAAAAACAATAGGGTAAGAGTTGCTTGTTCAGTTAGACGTGGAAAACCCGATATTAATTGCGAGTGAGTACAGAAGAACAGCTGTAAGTGATGATTTCGATGCTCCACTTCTCTGAATCGCTGTTATGAAATATCCCGATCGCTCATAGATGCATGAATTCAATCGTAAATAAAATTGTGAAAGTGGGTAGTTAGGTAGCATATAATGCACCACCATTGAGCTCTCTTGGTTGATCTATACGAATACAGTTCAAAGAAACATAGATTAGTAAATTTAGAATTACCATAATTTGGTTAATCGACGCAAATTTTAAACATGCATTACGGTCTAATGAACTTGTGTAGGATCTGGTAATATGCGCATGCATTGTGCTTTGTACTAATCGTTCAGTTTTGCCGCTATCATAATTCTCAATGGAGCTATGCTCAGTTGAAAAGTATGTCAAATTACGGACAATGCAAACTTTGACTAGGAATTGTGCCATCCTGGTTGATCGAATTAGAACGGAATAGTGTTGTTTAGAAAGTATTCACATGCCCTCATAAACTGAGGAAAGCCATTAGTCTATTCGCAAAACGAGATGAATGGGCAAGGCAAAAATCACCAAATATGAAAATAGTCAGAAACTTTTGAACCAACCTAATAAATGCTACGGATTCTTGATATAAATTATCTATTAAAAAAATAAATGAACGATGCTAAAACAATTTCAGCAGCAGCTGCAGAAAATACTGGGAATGGAGCCAGAAGACGAAGAATTCAATCAGAATGGAAATGACAGTACGCATGATGCACGATTACCGAATGAGCAGCTGTCCACGAAACCTTTTTCAAGAATAAATTGTATAACAATTGTGATATCCAAAGACTCTAAATAGAGCTTACCACAGGATTGTAAGAAACAATTCATTTGACTTCTTTCTCATTCTATGTCGCTCCGTATCCTTAAAAAATTACATCACACGCAGATAAATTGGGAACTAAGTTTGTTGAGAAATGGCGTGAGGGGCCGAGTTAGTTCGATCCCCCGCCTGGGCAGACCAAGCCCTCTATCCCTCCGGGGTCGGTAAATTGGCAGTTACTTAGGGCGCGAATGGAAACGTTCCCTAGAAGCACTTTGGACAGCATGATTACCGATTACGTAGTACTAGCACTAGTCGGCCTCGCCGCACTACACCACATAGCGTAGTCGTTTACGAGTGTAAAATCGCTTCACTAGGCTGAACCTTTTATCCTTACCTGCCGCATTTGCGAGTTAAATCGATGGTACAGTTTTCGGTCTACTAAGGAAGGAGGGCGAAAGGTCAAACATGATGGCAGGTCTCCTCTAGTTGCATGTTCTCTGGCTAATTGTTCTGGCAAATTCGCTGGCTAATTGTGGCTAATTGAGTTAATGAAAAAAATGAATAAAAAGAAAATAGGTCTCGACTCCACCTGGTCTTTTCACATGTTGAAGTCAGCCTTCGTTGGGTCTACTCATCCCGAGGAAGGAGCAATAGTCTCGCTCTCTCCATATCATACATGGGTTTGGAGAGAGTCAGACGATTCCTCCGAAGAAGGCAGGTGACTCATTACCCGTGCTCTAATGAGAGGCCTATCATCGTTTCCACGCAGCCCCGCCCTCTATTTCTCACAGACTTTCCATTTCTCACGATATTTCGACTGAGAACGCCTTACTTTGCTTGCATTCTCATCATACTTTGCACACTTCCTTGAATTGTCTCCTTTATTTTTCACATTTCAGGAGTCTGCTTCTTCTCACTATGCTCTTCTGCACTTCTTAAGAATAAGAATCAAATAAAATTACCTATGAAAGGTGAGAGATATCTAGATAAGATTAGTAGTATTTGCAAATTATTCGTTCTAGGCTTTCTAAGGTGCGGGATAGCATATAATTTACAATAAAAATTAGCAAGTTCGACAAAATATTCTAGACGGATGCAAATCCTCCATGCTTCGCGATACTATTCAAGAGTTTTTCCTAAGAAAACCAGAATTGAAAACCATTCTGTGGTGATTTGATCTACCTGGGCAATATCGATGGTCGTCCGAGAAGTGTTTTAGGGGGGAATCATAAGTAAAGATGTAAATTTCAGCATCACATCAATTCTCACGCATGACTTGCTCTTCTAACTGGTGGTGGAGGAGCTTTGAGTGGAGGAGTTGCAGATGCTGCCGGAAGGAGTCTTCAATGACTTCCTCCTCTATTCTCAGCAGCAGCTGGTCGAGAGTCTGCGTCAGAAGGAACAAAACCTCCCGGGATTGATCCGGCATGCAAAAATTCAGGTTAGCCCCACTAGATGGTCTTTCTACATTTCGTCTCTGGGAGAAAACCTTCATCAGAACAATATATTTTACAGGTCTTTACTGCGATTAGGACATTCCAAATATAAAGATTTTTACAATACGGTGTATTCATTTCGATCTCATTCGTATTTTGTATATCAGACAGTCAATTCGATGAAGCATGTTCCCTGTTATAGTTTAGTTTGTTTATTACATCTTCATCTGAATGCTCATGTTGATAATTTTTGTTGTATTTTGAAATAATAAACTTTTCTCAATTAACTCTTGAATCTGCTAATGAAGACTGTGCGAGTGAATACGAGTGAGCCAAGCAATCGTCTGACTCTATTCAATTTGTACGCTCTCTCGTCTCTCTGACCGGCGAGAGAGCGTGCAAACTGAAGAGAGTCAGACCATTGCTCAGCGAGCCCCCCTCAGTAACGAGCAACGAAATGAACCCGAGAATGGGAGATCGAGAAAGAAGGGAGAGAGTCTCACCTGCCAAGGGAGAATGCGGATACCGATAATTAGAAGGAAGGGGGGGGGGCGAGGGAAGCTTTGCTTGCGAGGAGGAAGTACGAAAAATTAGAGCCATTAAATTAAAAATGTTCCCAGGTCTGCTTTGTGATAGTAAGCTGGGTTAAAGGGTTGCTCCGGGGAATATCTGACCAACCGTACTGACCCAGCAGATGTTGTAGGGCACACTCACCCGATCATAAATCACTTTGTACGAAGTTCCGCAGACGCCTACGAGGCTATTTGCATACGTTAAAAATTCATTGACAGCGCAGGGTCTTGATTGGTTCAGTAATGTTTCACGCGTTCTACATATGTTTCGTATCTTTAATGGGGTTAATTCGCTACAGTTTCCCATTGAGAGCGCAGAACTTTCGCGGTGGGACCCCCAAACGTTCATTCCCCGGAGCACTCCTTTAAATGCAACACTGGCTCTTATACCGCTATTGTTCTTTTTCATGCATTTATTTTTTTTCGAAAAAAAGAATATAATCCTTTCATGTTTCTCAAATTTTTTACAATAATACAGTACGAATCGTAATCACATGAAGTCAGTGCTGGGCATTTCTGGCTAAAGATTTCGTCGAGTTGAAGTGTTTGCTCCCGCTGGGAGGCTCTCATTGAACACTGATATTTCTTATTCCTGGCTCTATTTGAATGCGGATAATACAAATACAGATTATTTTATTTCCTCCAATGTATTTTTCTGTTTTATGAAGGGAGAAATGGGCTTCTGAAAATTGTTTTGCCTGAATTGCAAGAACATGTAAAACCTTTGATATAACTCGATGAATTTCTGCAGGTCCACAGGCACGAGCAGAGGTCCGATACTCCGATAGTCTTGTCTGCAGAAGAATAGAATTATTATTTGTATGTATTACTATTTATAAAAAAAGCAAAATCAATGATAACATGCATTGAGCAAACGTAGAGTTCCAAAACACCGTTTCGAAATAAGGAAGCAAGGATAAAAGACTAACTTTAGAATAACTCTTTCCGGTTGCGACTTCAGTGTAAGGTAATCTCAATTGTCGACAAAGTAGGTGATGTTGTATTGAGGCTAAAATAATGCAAATGACAATTACAACAACAAGTATATGGATTACCGATTCGAAAGGCATCTTCATCAGAAATGCGTCATTTGTGGAAATCATGACGGAAAGAGGAAAATCGAGCACATTACTGAAACAACCTTTCAATAATAATCAATAACATATGTGAAGGTACCTGCAGTTTTCGTCTAGCTTTTTAATCGCTGCCGTGTCTATGAGATAAATTTGCACAGATTTTCCTGCGGATGTCAAAGGTGGAGAAGGAAGTGAATAAATCGAGTGGAAGCACTGATTGCTTAACTGAAAAATGAGTTTGGCTATTTCCAAATGAGTTATAAAGCTTATACAGTAACATCATTCAAATTCTAACGATTTTGAATGGGGCTTATTACCGTTATGTTAATGCGAAGTGTAATTGAAGTACGAGTGGCGTACAGACAACAGCATGTCACAAGAATTAGAAAGAGAGCAGCGAATTCTTGCTTAAACCTCATCTGAAGAAGTATTTTGCACATTTTTTGCTAAAATTGTTGTTTTCTGGAAGTCTAATAATCCACAAGTCTCAAGTCGGGATAGTTTGTCAGTTCGATTCAAACAGGAAGACGAACGTGGAACATATTTACCGGTCTGAGCCCGATTGGAGTCGGGTGTTCTCTTTCCGTGGCGGTAACTGATACCAAGTAAAATGATAATCAGCGGTCAAGCGAGTTACTTCCTTCCTTCCGTTGGTTTCAGGATGGATGAGCCAAGAATGGAAAGAAAAGGGATGGGATGAGTGCTTAGGCGGATGAGGGGGGGGGGGGATTCTCCAGACCTATTATTCTTCGATCTCGTAGCCCTTCATAGACATAACGGCGTCGTTTAGCAATACATCTACTGAAATACGTCGCTTAGTAAAAAAATCAAAAAATCAAAAAAAATCCACAGAACAAGTAACAAGCATGTATTTATCAGAAATAGGACAATTAGAATACAAATGGGATCGGTGTAGGTTCTTTTAGGCTATCTGGACTTTGTTGAGCTACCAGAGCCGGAGGAGAGGAGAGTTTCTAACTGGATTTCTATGGGCCTATTACTTTCTATTGGAAGGATCGCGCTGGACGTCTAGGACTGGTAGCCACAGCGTCTTTCCTTAGTTTATATATAAACTAAGGAAAGATATATACCAGCGTTTTCCCATTAGGATTTAACGGTCGGGTAAAAATCATCGCTGTTTCTGTTGATCAAGATCCACAGCAAGCTGTGTTTAACGGCATTTTCCTTGCTCCCTTTCCATATGTATCGCCCAACCGAGAATAACGACTAATCGCGGTTGGACTAGACAGTCACGAAGCGGAGCAATCGTCTGACTCTCTTCAGTTTACACGCTCTCTCGCCGGTCAAAGAGACGAGAGAGCGCACAAACTGAAGAGAGTCAGACGATTGCTCGCGTCTTCGTAGGACTAGACCCAGGAAGGACATCCTTGATGTGTTTGCAAGAGAGAGAAAACGGCTTTTATTGTCGAGAAGTGTGGGAGAAACAGTGCAAGCATGCAGATGCAGCAGTGTTACTTTCGAAACAATAATAATTTATAAGCTACTGGAGAAGACTTGTAGAAAAATTATGTTCAGGTGGAAGTGCCTGCCGAGGTAAGAAACCGATTTGATACTTTCAATTCCAATATATTATAAATTAGCAACACAATCAGGGAATGGAAGGACAATGAAAATGAGAGCAAACTATTGCGGGTCTAAAACTGAATGTTCGTACAATGGGACTTTACGGAACATGGGTACTTTACAATGAATTACGAAATGAAATGTTCTTAGTATTAAAGAGGAGAGTTCACAATGTGGGAGATTCGAGTGTGTGTGAAATAAAGATGCGGTAAATTAAGAACTCAAATAATTAACATTAATAAGAAAAGAATATTTATAAATAAATGTATAGATGCTTCATAAATGAGGCAAGCATTATCCTTAGTCGACGTGCTCCAGCAGAATGCGCACAATCGGATCTGATTTTATCTCTCCATCGAAGAGCTCGAGGAACTCCGTGCGCAGATCGGTCAGATACTCGGGATGCTCCTGCGAAAAAAATTTTAGGTTAAAAAAATCGGTCAACATCCAATGAAAGGAGAGGTGAAAACATGGAAAAGGTGAAAATAGTCAGACATTTTTGAGACATCCTGACAGTTGATTACTCACTTTTTCTAGAATATTTCTAAAACACCTATTTGTATTGTGGATGTGCACATGCTGTGGAAGAAATCAGATCAATGGTCTGACCCTCTTCAGTTTACACGCTCTCTCGCCGGTCAGAGAGACGAGAGAGCGCACAAACTGAAGAGAGTCAGACGATTGCTCGCGTCTTCGTAGGACTAGACCCAGGAAGGACATCCTTGATGTGTTTGCAAGAGAGAGAAAACGGCTTTTATTGTCGAGAAGTGTGGGAGAAACAGTGCAAGCATGCAGATGCAGCAGTGTTACTTTCGAAACAATAATAATTTATAAGCTACTGGAGAAGACTTGAAGAAAAATTATGTTCAGGTGGAAGTGCCTGCCGAGGTAAGAAACCGATTTGATACTTTCAATTCCAATATATTATAAATTAGCAACACAATCAGGGAATGGAAGGACAATGAAAATGAGAGCAAACTATTGCGGGTCTAAAACTGAATGTTCGTACAATGGGACTTTACGGAACATGGGTACTTTACAATGAATTACGAAATGAAATGTTCTTAGTATTAAAGAGGAGAGTTCACAATGTGGGAGATTCGAGTGTGTGTGAAATAAAGATGCGGTAAATTAAGAACTCAAATAATTAACATTAATAAGAAAAGAATATTTATAAATAAATGTATAGATGCTTCATAAATGAGGCAAGCATTATCCTTAGTCGACGTGCTCCAGCAGAATGCGCACAATCGGATCTGATTTTATCTCTCCATCGAAGAGCTCGAGGAACTCCGTGCGCAGATCGGTCAGATACTCGGGATGCTCCTGCGAAAAAAATTTTAGGTTAAAAAAATCGGTCAACATCCAATGAAAGGAGAGGTGAAAACATGGAAAAGGTGAAAATAGTCAGACATTTTTGAGACATCCTGACAGTTGATTACTCACTTTTTCTAGAATATTTCTAAAACACCTATTTGTATTGTGGATGTGCACATGCTGTGGAAGAAATCAGATCAATGGTCTGACCCTCTTCAGTTTACACGCTCTCTCGCCGATCAGAGCGACGAGAGCATGCAAACTGAAGAGAGTAAGACGATTGCTCAAGAAATCAGATCAATCAAACCTCTTTGAGGTGCATCGCCAGCAGGTTTCTGTCGATGAAGCTCACGCCGCACAAGAGGCAGACTCGCGTGTCTGAAATGCATCTCTGAAGAGCGGGGCTTTTTTTCAATCTTTTTCCTCGAAAATTCACCAAAATGTTATATAATTTCAATTATAAAATTTGAATTTAAAAATATAATTATAAAATTTGAATTTTATTAAATATTGATATTCTCACGGTGCTTTCCTCGCTTCTCTTCTCCGAATCGCACTGCCAGCCATCGACGCTGCTCGTGCTCCCAACTCCGATGCGCTGCCAGATAGTAGACGTCGTAGTGGAACTGAAGGGGAGGCACTACGTCATGACGTCATCCATCATTACTGAAGCATGACGTCATGCTGCCTTTGATTTATCAAAGGCAGTATGATGTCATAGCTCTCATCCGACGTAGTAGACGAACAATTGAGAGCGTGATTAGTTATTTCCCATTTGTTAGTGTCAACCGTATTATGCAGACGATGCTTGCGGAAGCCTAGCAAACGTCTCTAGTAAGCTAATGCTTGATTCCCACTCTGATGGTGTGGATCAATTTAAGAAGCGAACACATTTTAACGCCGCACTTTCGTACAATATACCTGTTCCAATGGAGATAGAGACTTGAAATTTGGAATATGGGGTTTTTACTTTTCCACGCTGTATTTCATCTCGCTAGCTATAACCGATGAATTTCGGCAAGTCACCTTTATTATCTTCTCCTTGAATTTTTACACAGCTTCAAGGAGAAGTACATTTTCTATTTGCTCTTCAGGTATTTTAACCCTATTACAAATGCTCCTCTAGTACTTTAGCCCCATTGCAATTGCTCTTCTAGTACTTTAACCCCATTAAAAATGCCCCAGTCAACTCACCTTCCGATAGTGCGTCATCATGGCAGTGTGAGTGACATCATGAATGCATCCATACTTGCACGATCGAGTGCAATGAGAGGCGCGCCAGAGAACTGCAGTCATTTGTTTGAAAATATGGATCTTCTTCACAATCTCGGACAAACGTTAGAATGGTCATTTCATCTGTGAGATAATTTCTACTAGGGCCCTTGCCGGTATTCTAATGACTGTCTTAAACCAATGTAGGATTAGTATTCGTATCCAAATAGGGAATGCTAATGCAAATTCATTCGCAATTGTGACATTGTCACGGATTGTGCAGACGCGCCGAAAATATACATCTACTAGTTACGATAAATATCTAGCAGAATTAAGATGACCATTTCTCTATCTTTTACCTCTGATCTCGTTTATCTCATTTTTCTATCTTTTATTTCAAATTTAAATGGAAACCCTTACTTCTGTCTTCGGCGTACTTGTCTCTCCCGTTTGCACTTGAGACGAAGGGAGTGATGGAGGGGTGTTTGATGCGGTTCTTCTCGGTAGGAGACATGTAGGATGCAGATTCACAACGAGCTGTCGGAGAGTGAGACTGAAACCAAAAACAATTATATTTTATCTTGCAATTTGGCATATCTTTTGATAGATACACAACAGTCAAAAACTTATGAGGAGTACCGATCTATCATCTTCTAAGCGTTTCCGCTTGATAAGTGAAATTGATTGGTTGATTGAACAGTCAAAATCGATTCGCTCGCTTGAGATTAGTGAACTCGTACATTGGTCGCATTCTTGGCATCTTCGAGCGAGCCATCGACGAGCACTGGCGTTGCTGTGTGCTGCTCTACAGCTTCAAATGACGACATACCATCCAAATCTTGTTGCCATTTCTCTTCGGGCTAAAAATGTGAGAATTCGCACATAAAATAATTTGTTTATTCATTGCTCACTAAGTGGAGATGCTAATTCAGATATGAAGTCTAATGTAGTGCTATGGACATGAGGTCAGATTTAAATTCGCGAAATCTTCGTTTTCCAAGGAGCTGGAGACATGAAAGTAGGTTGATAAGGTTTCCCTACCCTCTGAACCATATGATGCAAATGCCAAGACTATATCTCAACTTGCCATCACGGGGCCATGCATCCTCGCAGCATGCGTCACTTGCTGCACTCCACTAGGTTGCAGGTGCAGCTGCAGCACTCGCAGCAGTTCATCCATGTCTGCAGTCAGTTCCTCGTCCCGCGTCGCAAGAAGAGACTCGAGCGACCGCGACAGCTTGCACAGCGAGTGCGCGTCGGAAGTCGAGGAAGAAGGACGAGACGAGTCGTCGGCGTAGAAGAATCGCAGGGCAGTGGCAAGCTCTACCGTCTGAATGTTGTGCGCTTTCTATTCAGCTCAGTCATATTTTCTCTGGAGTAATTCTAATGCGATATATAGGATGCAAAAGAAAGAACATATTCAGCATCAAAATTCTATGTATGCAGCGATTTTATGCACCACAAGATTGTGATGGAGAGTAGACTTTCAAAAAGAACTATCCAAATATTTGTTTATGATGCAATTCACTTATCGCGCTGCTCATTTCACTAGATCTCTAGCCACTATAGTTTTTCTTAAACATGAATTTGCATCTTAAACATGAATTTGGATAGTTCTTTATTTCTCACCTTCATCTCCTCTTCATCTCGCAGTGACAGGGTGAGAGTGATTCGTTCCTCTCTCGAGATCACCCTCTGCACCGAGCCTGCCGCTCTTCGAACCGCGCGTGATACGCGCGCGTCATCGTCCGGAAGGCGGAAAGGCAAGCGGAAGACGTGCGCGGCGATCCGCTCCGCTTCCGCAAGCACGCGAGCACGCGTACGATCGACGAGTGGACTGCCGAAGGTGGTGAGCATGGCCAGGATTACGGACAGACGACCGTTGTTCATGTCCTGGAAGAGAAGTAGAATATGCACAAATATAACACGAAGCGACGCGGCAAAACTATTGAAAGAATGCCTTTTGACTAAATACAAGTCACATTCATCAATATTTTCGGCTCTAGGTCGGATGATCACCGTGCTATGATAACCCTCCTGATGATAACCAAAAAAGGTACCCTTTCCCAGTATGTTTTCAGTAGGTTCCCTAAGTGACCAAAATGCTTTGCAAAGGTCTGCAGAAGGATTTGTTGGTTCTCATCCGGCGATGATCATTCGACGTGGTGCCAGATGTTCTCACCTTCATCTCATGCTGCTGGGTGTGAAGCGGCAAGGCACTACTGGTTGCGATGGCTCGGCTGTGGTGGATGCAATCGGATGGAGGAGACTCGCGTAGTTGACGATCCACTTTCAACTTGTTTGATGAGGTCGTAGGAGCAACCTGAAATATTATTGAAATCTTGGCACTCTTGGGATAACTGACCAACCCCCCATTTCTCCTCTACCCATTCATTTCTGTGCATCTCTCCCTCATTTTCGGCCACACATCCCCTTTACAATGGAAGAGGGGAAGAGAAATGATAGGAGAGGATTGGGGGAGAGGTATCCAAGAAGTGCTGAAATCCTCGATAAAAATGGCCTACCATTGGTCGTTTGCGATGCAAAGATGTGGTCGCTGTTGAAGTTGAGGGTGAGCATGGAATCTGTAAGTTGTGTTTACAATTCTTGAGAAATATAATTGTTCAGAATCTGACCATATCATGTCCTTGAGGTTGAGATGGAGTGGCTGCAGGATTGGAAGGCTCGGAGGCTTCCTGGAATTATTATTTGGAATCAGCATATGCGTCGAGTGGTTGGATTAGGGCCATGGAGGTAGTACTAGTTCGACGGGTTGCTTGCAACGTTCTAACATTGAACGACAAGTCACTCAGACACTCCTCGAATTCCACATAATTTTAGTGCATGTCTTTTGTAAGTGCTCAGGAGCAGTGTTTGACTGAGTATCAACGAGATAAAATTCCATGAATCAAGTATGTGATGAATCAACATCGTACAGAAGATGATTGGTGAGCCACATTCCCCTTTTCTTCTCCAATTTCCTTCCTCTCGTATGATGCATACCTTTTCGGAATGTGACATCCCTCTGTTGCCCAATGTGTTCATCGCATCTCTTCTACTTCTTGGAAGAGCGAATGCCATCTAAAACAGCCGATTGATCTGACAGTAAACTACAAAAATGTAAAATATTCATAGGAGATTTATGTATTATTTTCGGTACCATCGCGGAGACTTTCCCTCCTTCAATATCATCTCTTCGTTGAATTTCAACCGATTAGCAAGGAAAACTCTTCCGATTGTCGAGGTTTTAGGAATTTCGAGATTTATTTGAATGCATCTGTACTAGAATCACCTCCGCTGCTCCGTTCTGCACTCTACGTAGTGAAGCGGCACGCAATCTCATTTGATTGACGATGTCTAGTGGCTACAATTCCACTATTTCAATCCTGCATCAACTACGTTTCATCCATTTCAATACTTGCGATGCGAGTTGAAGGAAATTTCCACTCGGATGATAGGGAGGAGTAGCCGGCTCGCTAGAGCATAATTAAAAGCAAAAATTTCTTACAGTGAGGGAAAGCTGGGGTTGCTCTCCAGGTGGTTGGCAGGTCTCTTGCAACCAGTACACTGCGGACTGCAAGTATTATATCTTATAGAAATGATTAGCAACGAAGTTTCGAGGGACGAATTTTCAAGGATACATAATCTAGCAGTGCAATGGCAGTGTGCGAAATTGAGGAAACAACAAAATTCATATACAAATACCCGTGCATTTCCGATCCGTGAGTTCAAATGTTGAACCTCGCTTGATAAATATGCAAACTCTGCAGGATGCTCCTGAATCGTCGATTATTCACGTATATTAATCCAGAGAAAGCTTACGTTCATGAGATGGTCAACATTCGCGAAGAGGTCTAGTACGTTTTGTCCGCATATGCGGCAATTTCCTCCTCCAGCATTGAGCAATTGGGGATGGCACTCAAGTTAACATTTTACTAATTGATTTTCGAATATATGAGTTTGAGAAACGGGCGTTCGTCCCTTCATTCTAAGCACTCTCTCGCCGATCGACCGGTCTAGAGAGTGTTTAAAATGAAGAGTCGAAGGCCCGTTTCTCGAATACATTTGCTTACGGAATATCGATGGAGTAATCGCTCAATGGATGTACTGTATGCCCCGTTGCATTCAACACACGCGAACGGAAGCGCCATTATCTCACTTCTGCCACTCGCTGATATCTGGCGTGACCCTGACAATTATATTAATTTAAAATAGCCATGCATGAAAACGCGAGTGATAATGAATAGGTAAAGAGCAGAATCAATTCGGAAATGATTCCAATTTCTTGCACGAATATCACCCGACGAAAGGGCAATATCAAGGAGCTCGAACGTGAAATATGAATTTTAAAAATATTTGCAGTTTTTAATGAATTTCGTATTATATTTTCCCTACAAAGAGCGAAATTCCAATATCTTATTCTCCTATCGAGGCGATATAATCGGGTTGCAAAAGCAGTGTAAGAAGGAGAGAAATGTGCGAGCTTCCGTCCCTTCTCTCGTGCGCTTTCTCTCTTCTTTCCTCTCTTTCTCTCGCTTCCTCGTGGTGGGCGAGCATTTCTGTTCGTGCTCTCTTTCTCAGCCCTCTCTCCATCATCCGTCTAAATCAACTTTCTCGCTCTGCCTTAAAGTGGAAAGATCAATGCTTTCATCCGAAGTTCTCCACAAAAATTGACGTCGCCATTCCGGTTTTACCACTTGCCTTTGCTCTGGATGCAGTTGGTCTGATGAGAACTATAACGTAATGCCGTCTTCGATATATCGAAGACGGCATGATTTCATAGCTCTCACCCGAACTGGCGCTTTTCTCCTTTCTCGCGCTTTTCTCTCGCTTTTCTCCTTTCTCACCTATTCCTTGCCATCCTTCTATTCATACACCCATCTTTTCTAGACGCACTACCATGTTTTACAATCCAAGATTTAGACGATGATTGATAGGGCAGCTCCCCCAACGTCCTCTAATTACCTGGTAGTCGTTGCGTAACTATTGGGCGGTCTTTCAAAAGGTAAAAGTGCAGCCACATCAAATGAATTTACAGTCGCCAAGAGACCACTACGCTACGTGGTGGTGCGGAGAGGCGGACTACGTATCCCTGCTGTCCAAAGCCGCGATGACAAGTTCTATTGCAGGAACCCTCCATGACTTGGAGGATCTACCAATCTGTTGCAGACCCCATATCCAATCGCCGGCTTAAAATTGCCCCCCCCCCCGGATACACTCAATGTTGGATTGGGCGACAGAGAACGTAATGACGAGGAGCAAGCTTAACATTTTCTACCGGTAGGGAAAATAAGAAAACAACGTGCTCTATCACTGAACATGATGTGGAAGCCCCATATGCGGATACGAAAGAGAGGTAGTCGAGAATACAGGAGATGAAGGGGAATAAGGGAGGGAGAATAAATGGAGACTATCCTAGTGCTTACTCATTAGGATTCATTGGCGGGGATTAGGGAGGGAAGAGGCGTAATTACCCGCACCGAACTCAGAGTGCCAACCGTCAAGGACCCCGTAACCCCATAGCTGACCAATGATGATGAACATTTTCTAAATTCCCAAACAATCACTGTTTAGAATACAAATCGTGAGCAATTCAAGTTCGTTGCTCATCTGATTAGAACAGCATTTATGTAATGCTATAACTAAACCGGTTGTATCAAAACAGGCGGAATATTGGAAAACTTATTCAAAGAAATAATACGTGAAATTAAAAATGCAATGACAACTTTCCAGAAGATAATATTCAGGCAAGAACGGTAATTGGCACTCTGGAGTGCGCGCCCGAGTTGGAATCAAGCAGAACGCGTGAAAAAGGCGTGAAAGGGCATGGTAACACAGAAATCCAATTTTGAGTCAAGATTGTCAACTTGTAATCCTTTCAATTACTAGATTCCAAATTGGGCGCGTGCAGTAGAGTAGTGAAAGGGAAGGGGAATTGAATCCCTGATTACAAATATTCGAGAGTGGAGAGGAGGAGTGAGAGACGACCACGTGAAGTGAAGAGAGTACATATCACGGGGGCTTGTTTTGATGAGAGTCTCAGATGCTACTCCTTCCGCTTACATCCAAACAAATCCCGTGGCAATACCGATGACTCAGCACTATAGTTCGATAAACGGGCCTTCATCGCTTAATTTTCCACACTCTCCCACCACTCGACCGGTCTTGTGAAATGAAATGAAGATAAATGAAGAGGAATGTGTGAAATAAAGAGGCGAATGCGCATTTATCGGTAGGAATTTAATGGCGTGGAAAATTTCAAAGGAGAACTCGACAGAGAAAAAAGTTCTCATTGCTGCCATTTCTGTTCTAGATGAGCTAGCGACTTGAAATTTGGATACAGGGGTGGTTTTTTATTCAGGAACATGTGCACGTCGTTAGGAGCCACAATATTGAGTTTGAGCCGAGTTATTCAAAGTTCTCCCGAGTTCTCCTTCGATATCGCAGGAGAACTCGGGAGAACTTTGAATAACTCGGCTCAAACTCAATATTGTGGCTCCTAACGACGTACACATGTTCCCGAATAAAAAACCACCCCTGTATCCAAATTTCAAGTCGCTAGCTCATCTAGAACAGAAATGGCAGCAAGGAGAACTTTTTTCTCCGTCGAGTTCGCCTTTGAAATTTTCCACGCCATAAGTCTTTGAATTGGAGAAACGATACCACGGTCTCTTCATTTTACACACTCTCTCGCCGCTCGACCTGTCTAGAGAGTGTAGGAAATGAAGATACGAAGACCCAAGGTACGAACTCTATTGGCAACACACAAATACGAATAAGGATAGGGAGAGAGATACGTCGGATAATGAGAAGCAGGTGCGGGGTTTCGGCAGTAATTATGATGAGTGCGCTATGGATTATACCCATCTTACAAGCCGCCGAGCTCTACTCATGATCTCCCCTTCTCCGGTCTCCCCTCTCATTTAAATAATAAAATTCATGTCCAAGAAATGCTGTCATTAAGATTATCAGTAGGTCAAACTAATGCTTTGTCTAAATTCTGTTGAGGCTCTTTTGTAGTGCATTGACATCTCAGTGAACAAATAATTTATTCAAAGTTAACTCCACAAGCAGCGAGGATTTAAGCCCCAATTCGCTTGTCTTTCCTTCTGCAATGAACAGCAGATCAATTATGATGATAGCTTCAACGAGCACTCACCAGTAACTGGTGCTCGAGAGCCTTTGAGAATAAACGGCAGCCATTACAGGATACTGTAAGAACGAGAATTTGACTATATTAATATTTTGAACCGGTACATATTAGTGTATCAAAAACAAAAAAAAACAGAATGCATGCGAAAAGATCCAAGCCCCCTACTCTTCGTGGCTCGGAGTAGCTCCATCTACGATATCGTTGCGAATGGAGAGAGTACTCACATCATATTCCTATCTCATTTACTTAGTGTCGGATGACGTCCTCCAGGGCGCAGTGCTTTTGTGGTTCCTGCTTGTAGAAAAGGATATATTTATCGATTGATGTGCGACGGTTTGTGAGATCGGTCGTCCCTACTCTGTTGAATTTGATATGAGTCTGATCTCCTAACCTTTTATTGTCTCATAGCTGTTCCATTATTGAGATTATTTGAGTGCGATAAGAGGAAAAGTAGACTCCTTCAATATACACATACTTAGATATATTAGGAAAATTCAATTAAAATATGATTAGGAATAAGTAAAATACAATTATTCATTTAAATGCGTAATGTTTCTTCCGCAACTGAAACATAAAGTGACATGGGAAGAATAAGAAGTAGAGAAGGAGCACAACGGGCAAGAACTTGGTAAGAGCTAGAAACCCCGTGCACTCATCTACAGCCTTCTTCTAGAAGCGTATAGATGGAGTGTCATGGAAACAACACAAGTCCTCGCATGTGAGGAAAATAGTAGAATCGTTGTGGAGCCCTTCCGAAGCTAGCTTTCCTCTAGTTTCTTTATTTCGAGACGAGGACAAGCTCATCCCTTTTCTCCCCGTGCGAATCTTCTCCAGGACTGCATTTATACTTTTCGAGACGAGGACAAGCTCCGCTCCTTTTCGCCATGGGTGAATCTTCTCCACGACTGCTTTTATACTTTTCGAGATGAGGACAAGCTCCGCCCCTTGTGCACTGATAGAAGTCAGCAGAGCGAGGAGAGAGGGAGAGGGAGGCGGGAGAGAGAGAAAAGTGAATGACGGGGAGAGTGAATGGAGGAGAATATGGGTGTCTATCAAGAGACATTTACTCTCATTTTCCCGTATCTCCATTACAATTGTTGTGAATCAAGAATGGGATCGAAATTAACATATAAACGAGAGCCAATTCTTGCCCTTCCTTCTGCTCAAGACTGTATACAGTGTTCGATGCCAACATTATGCAATGCTTTATTATTGAGGTCATTTGCTAGACTCGAGTTCCCCTCGTCATAAGAGAGGAATCGGGAGATACTCGAGAACTCTGAGGCCTGCCAGGACGTAGGAATTCTTGATTTTCAAATTGGCTGCAAAATTGGTAATAAGTACTTCGAAACGAGCTCTTTCAATTGGCGTTGGCCGATTTCGCGTAAAATTTTTTTTTCTCGACGTGACGTGTTTCGGAAGTGGGCGGAGTCTCGATTTTTTCTGAAAAAGTCGATATTTGACTCGATTTTTCGGCATTTTCCGATAAAGTTACGAACAAATTGTCAACAGACGAATGCAATAGGAGTGTGAGAGGAACATTTTTCTTTCTTTGGATGGGTCAAAAACCCAAAAATTGCATCAAGGGTCGAAGTTTGGCGAAGATTTTGAACAATTTCGAAATACCGAAAAGTTCTGGTTGGCACTATGCGCGATTTATTAGTCCTCTTGGGTACTTTCATTTTGTATATAGATCATTGGAATCGGGCCATGCGTTGTAATGTTGCACTCGTTTAAGCAAAATCGGCCAAAGTGGTCGGGTATAGACATCATGTTTACAGTATGCAAACTAGGTTTATTTGCATCGAAATTGCATAAATACGTCACACAAACATGTTTCCACTTCATTTCCATGTAATTTTCAGGTCCACTTGATCATATACTAGATTTGAAGAAATTGCGATCTGTCGACTGGGAAGGCACAAAGAACCCGGTTTCTGGTGGTAAATATCATCAATTCGAAGAGAAATCGCCTTAATGTCATTCATTGTGTAAAGAAAATGACGATTCAAATGTAACTTGCTCAATTTGAGAATCGAAAAATTCCGAAATTAGACACATCCTTCAGAAATTAAGGTATCGCAAACTGATTTGCAACAACAATATAGAGAATGAAGCCAACAATATAGAGAATGAAGCAACAACAATATAGAGAATGAAGTGCTGAACATTTTATCTGCTGAAAGTAAGCTTCTATCTTTTCATTTACGCGCGCTACAGAGTCTAGAAGTTGGCAGAAAACGAAGGCCGAGGTGCGCGGGAGAGCGCTAAATAGAGGGGAGGGAGAGGGAGGTCAGAAGTCGAGAGCGGCAGACGAGTAGAGCGCGCGCTCTCGGTCGTTTCTAGCCCAATTCTATCCAACTTCTAGATCTAGTAGCGAGTGTAAATGAAAAGATAGAAGTTTACTTTCAACAGATAAAATGTTCAGCTCTTCATTCTCTATATTATGGTGAAAATCAGTTTTCGATGCAAATAAACCTAGTTTGCATACCGTAAACATGATGTCTATACCCGACCACTATGGCCGATTTTGCTTAAACGAGTGCAACATTACAACGCATGACCCGATTCCAATGATCTATATACGAAATGAAAGTACCCAAGTGGACTAATAAATCGCGCATAGTGCCAACCAGAACTTTTCGGTATTTCGAAATTGTTCAAAATCTTCGCTAAAGTTCGACCCTTGATGCAATATTTGGGTTTTTGACTGAACCAAAGAAAGAATAATGTTCCTCTCACACTCCTCTTTCATTCGTATGTTGACAATTTGTTCGTAATTTTATCGGAAAATGCCGAAAAATCGAGTCAAAGATCGACTTTTTCATTAAAAATCGAGACTCCGCCCACTTCCGAAGCACGTCACGTCGAGAAAAAAATTTTTACGCGAAATCGGCCGACGCCATTTGAAAGAGCTCGTTTTGAAGTACTTATTAACAATTTTGCAGCCAATTTAAAAATCAAGAATTCCTACGTCCCAGCCTATCTGGATTCTTTCCCGATTCCTCTCATAAGTTCTTGGCACCTTGTCTGAATTCGGCATATACGTGGACATCAATAAGGGAAAGGCGACGACGAGGTCGTTGATGAGGTCGACTGTCTCGTGAAGAACCGCGTCAAGATGTTGTGACCACTCTGAAAAATATCGATCCTTTTTCGCTCTTTCCTGATCGCTAGGAACATCCTGCCAACCTGCACCAGGGTTTCAAATGGGGATAATATCCACCAATTCTTGTAGCATTCCAGAAATAACGTCGAAATGAGAGGCGTATTGCTCCTGGAATGCTAACATGTAGGCGCAAAATATTTTAAAACAACGAATTTGTGTGTCATATCATTTCTACTCAGTATTGCTAGAAGTTTAAAAACTTACCATTTATTATATCCAAAATATGTTTCATAGAAGAAGTCGATATTTGAGTACGCTACGAGAAGAATTAGGCTCCTGAGGTGAACGTAATTACCAGATAAATTCACAAATACGGCTGTGAGCATTCAAGAACGATCGAGACATAAGTACGACAAGATATGTTCATTTATATTTGTACGATTCTTTCACATATCATGGGGAAAGAGTGAGAAGTGGAGGGAGAGTGCCATGGAAACAACACGAGACCTCGCGTTTGAGGAGAATTGGGAAAGCGTCACCGATCCCCCACGAAGCCAGTTGTGCGCTAGTTTGTTTATATGAGTGACTATCTGAGAGAACTGACCAGAGGCCGTACAGCGAAAAATAAAGTTCTGATTTTAAGATGCCCCTAGGAGTAACTTTTCACGCAGAGTTCGAAAATCGACCTTACGAAGCCGTATCTCTTACCCCTCATTTCATGTGTCGCGTTGAACCTGGGTGGTCGGTTTTTGTATTTTTTGAACGGCTCATTCAAACTCCATAAATATATAGCAATTCTGAAAGATCTCGACGAGAGCATTTTTACTGTTGGAAATGAAAATCTAGCTCATCTGTGGAAAAAGTTACGGTAATTTGAAAGATACAAATTTCTGCCCTGAAAAAGTGTTTCAACGTGTGTCATTTTAATCACAATTATTAGATTCCTCGTGAAAAGTTACCCTAGGAACCAACTTTTGGTGAAAAAATTCGTGCGTCTCCTGAATCACAGAAGAGGAAAGGTAGTGATTTTTTTGCAAATATGTCTATTTTTAAGACGATCTACTGTGAAGGCTCCGCCCACTTTCCTCAGGAATTCTCACCCGGGCTGCATTTATACCTTTTGAGCCGAGGGCAGGCTCCGCCCCCCTTTCTACTGAGGAATACTCAACCGGGTTGCTTTTATTCCTTTTGAGCCGAGGGATAATGTATTGACCATTCTTACATGTGTGCCGAATTTTCAGATGAGTGAATATCGGGAATATTTATTACTAAAACTTACAAAAATATTATAATTCAATGATGGAAGGTGGGTTCATCAGATGGTACTCATGCCAATCACTGGAGTCAAAGAAACCAACAAAAGCGCAATCGATAATACATTAGTGGATGGAGCTCCTAGCCTAACCAATCGATCAATCCCGGATGGTCCCGAGGCAACTCTTTCAGATCCTTCTCTGTATGCCTCTTCTCCGTGCAATGGAGAGTGAAGGCGAGAACGAGATCGGCACTACTGGCGTCGGTTGTTGTCTGAACACATTTCCTGAGCAATCGTGTTACTCCCTTCAGTTTGCACGCTCTCTCGACTCTCTGACCGGCGAGAGAGCGTGCAAACTGATGAGAGTCAGACCATTGTTCCATTTCCCTGATTTACCCTCCAATTATATTATTGTCATTCTTTATTCACCAAAACTTGCATGGGGCGTGAGTCACATGATGAGGAGTTTAGGTGGTATTTTGACTCTGGCGAGCTTGCGGGGTGAGAAAGCTCTGCGTTACATTTTCACAATTGGACGATTGGGGGACAAAAGAAGGACTCGTAGACTACTGGGTTAGGAAGCGAATTCCAGAATTTCCCCCGCTCCCCACAAATTCCCTGACTCTCATTAACTCTTGACGAGGTTTTGCATGAAAATGCGTTCTTATACAGTACTTTCTTGCCTTCCATACGATCACGGTTTGAAGAGCCACATCTAGCATTTCTACCAATGAATACGAGAGCATCGACGTTCACTCACAGTCCGCCATGAGGTTCATCTTCACGAAAATGAACGTGTCATTCTCGATGAGCCAAAGTCCTGAGCCGTGCTGCGAGAATAATTTATGACTTGTGAAGCCACAAATATGAGCAATTCTAATTTCACCAAACGATTTCGAAATTACTGGCTGAGAACAGCGCGTCGCATACCTTTTCACATTCAATGCAAGTAGTTTCATTGTCATCTTTGCTCTTCTTATATGCAAAAACAGAACGAGGTGAAATAGGATCCTGATTGTAAATATTACTTCATAAGATTATTAACTCAACAACTAGAAAGATGACCATAGGAATGATACAGAATTCGAACAAAGTGAGAAGTGAACAGATCAAGAAAAGCGATGAGAGCTCCTACTCTTATATCTGAATAGTGCAAAAATGAAAAGACAGAGAAAAGAGGCCTAGCACCTCTCACTTGAGATGCCCAACATAGGATAATATTAAAATTTTGAGGAGAATAAAAAATTAGCAGGGATATGCTTCTCAGTACTTCTCATTGAATATGATTAGGAAACAGTGCGAAGGAGTGGTCTATTGAAAGAGAAAAGGAAGAGCTGGAAATCAGGGAGCAATGATCTGATTCTCTTCAGTTGGCACGCTCTCTCGCCTGTAAGTGAGATTCGAGAAGGGTGAAGTCGTGGCAACAGCTCATTTGGATAAATGAGCAAGAGAGCGAGGATGGATGGGCCACTCATTAGAGCAAGCGAGAGGAAGGGAGAAGCCAGTTACTCACTAGTGATGCCAAAACGGCGCGCGTTCTCCTCGTTTCACACGCTCTCTCGCTCTGTCTGACCTGTGATAGAGCGTGTGAAACGTGGAGAGCGCGCGCCGTTTTGGCATCACTAGTACCCACCTCTAGATACGTGTACCCCTCATCCTTCCTCGTTATTAAAGGTAATGCACTCCGTAGCCACAAGAAGACCAGAACCAAGTGGGGTTAATTTCCAATTGTCGTTAAATGGGAAGAATTTGTATACCTTTAGGTCGTGATATTTAGGTGTCCAACAGTACAACAGTATAATGAGTTTCTTTCAAGGGAGTGAAAATTTGTGATACTTTATTTCTAACAATATTATCATACAATGAATTATTTCGAAAGTTCGAGTTAATCAACATTGGTAAATGAGCTGAGAAACAATGTAAAGCAAATGAAGGATTAACATGATATGCACCGGAAAACACAGCAATAGCAGATGCACGAATTCTCTATGGATGGATTAAGGACGATGACATACTCTGGCCGAATCGAGATACTGTAGATGGACAATTGCATGATGTTTATCTGCACGATAACGGAGATGTCAATGAGGTAGGAGACGAAGTCCTGAGAAGTATAATTTGTAGAATTATTTGCTCTTTGAGGGTAAACCAGAATCAAGTAAAGACGAAATTAGAGTTATACTAATGCTAAAAAAATATTCTCACCTATCCAAAATAAGTAGTTTGATAATATTTTTCTGTTCAAGTAATGGTGCACAGAATGAAGAGATTTAGACTCCTGAATCGAACGTTAATTGCATACACAAGTGGAAAACAGTAAATATAGATTGGAAAAATAGTGCTAGAAAGACAATTTCAAAGTGAAAACCGTATTTAGCGTCAAAAGAAAAGGAACTGAAAATAGTGGAATAATATCTTTCAATATCGAACGCAAAACACGTAAATCGCAAAATAGTTGTGAATCGAATCTGAAAATGGGAATCACTCAAATTTCTTCAAGCTTTCTCCATAGTGACAGCGCGCAAGGAATTGTCATCAATAGATAGGGGAGGAATAGTAGTAAAGCAGTAGGGTGGATGAGGGGAGCGTTATAGGGTTGAATGAGATACTAGAAGGGAATGCCTTGGCAACAGCATTGGCGGTGAGGAAACGGAAAAGCGAATACTGAGGAACACATGCGAGATAGCGAAGGAGGGCGTTGTAGTCCAAGGCTTTCTAGCATATCATTGCATCCATCATCTGACTATAGTGGACGAAAACAAGGATGGGTCATGGTGGCAATAGAGCAATGCTCTGACTCTCCTCATATCACACACTCTCTCATCGGTAAGAGAAAGCGAGAGAGCAGGAGATTTGGAGCGAGTCAGACGATTACTCTTGCAATACGATTTTGAGATAAAGCATGTCCTCTGTGAAGGAAATTAACGAATGCGATGCTGACAAATGTAGAGGAATAATTTCAGGGATGAAATGAAGCTCGATGAAAACAGAATAGTGGCCTTGCCAGGTACGGTGTATTGAGTCCGAGGCTCTATAGAGTGTATTTGATAGAACAAGTATTGAATGATTTATTCTTTAAAAAGGACAAGTTCTGTGGATAGCGACTAATAGAAAACAGGGATTTGAAGTAAGAGATGACTGCTTCTTCCTCTTAGTCTCCGAAAAAGTCGATACTTATCATCAGATTTTGTTGTCGAGATCACTTTGCGTCCTGTAAGAACAACCGTGCAAATATTTGCAATTCTCTTATGATGTATTTCCAATACATCTAAGGAAATATTTGCAATACATCTAAGGATCTCGCCAGATATGCTTCACTTGACATACCTTTCTCCTATGCGAAAACCAGACCTCTTGCATTTTCTGAGAGTCGAGAACATCGGAAAGTGTCTCCAGACGGACCCTTCAACAACATTGCTTATCACTAATGTCACTGATCAAAATCTGATTTTACAAACCAATATGAGAAATGTGGCTAGCATGTCTCACCTTGGCAAAGGGGAATTTAAGTAGTGTTTCATTATAATTTTAGCTCATCTTCTAGTGAAGAACAGTGAGAAGAGATGTATGCTCCTGAATGGGAGCATAATATAATTGGTTTTATGCATAAAAACAAAACAAATCGGAGTCAGACAAAAATATTGAAAGATGGAGCGATGAAATTTCGATTCTCGATTTGTAGAAATAGACAACGAACGAGAGTCCAAATACTCTATCAAATGCAGCGAATCATTTCTGAGTCTTAGCCGAACCACGTTCAAGCACCCTAGACATCTTGGTCGGATCTAAAACGGGAAAGTAAGGGCAAGTATTTCCATCGGCAGAGGGAGAAGAGGACGAGTAGGAGAGTAGTAGTGTGAATGAAGAGAGACCCATAGATACAACGACATCAAGCAATAGAGAATCGAGAAGAAGGGTGCCTTGGCAACTTGCCTGGACTTGCGAAGGGAGCAATGGCATGCATCTCCTCATATCACACACTCTCTCTCCCAGTCTTACCGACGAGAGAGCGCGTGGTTTGGAGAGAGTAAGACGATTCCTCGAAGCCCTCATTATCGCACTCGAAGATTTCCTCGCTCTCCACTGCTTCCCTCATCTGACTAAAGAGGATGAAAAGAAGAGCCATTGAATGCTACTAGTACGATTCTAAAAAAGAGGAACAGTGAAGGAAATTATCGAGTACAGTGTTAGATGTGTTGGTTTCATGAAGGAAATGAAATACGAGTGGAAATGAAGTGGCCGGAACATGATATACGAGCATGTTTCAATTCTTTGAAATAGCCATGTGTTGAGTCTTGGGCTCTGATAGGTTCGCTGGACGTAACAAATTTTAAATTCTTTATCCTTTAATATGACCAATGAAGTGGATTGCGACATGAAATTGTGGTGCTGTTACGATCGAAACGAACCGTCATCGATATACCATCTGAAGTGAGCAATCAGTTGTATTTATATTTCGATCTACAATTTCAGCTAGTAACGTCAATTCGACGTAGCAAATGTTCTCACATTTATAACTCCACAGGTATTTTTTCTAATATTTTCAGTGTCCTAAACCTATTTACTTATTTGTAAAGACCAAGTTCACTTACAGTCTACGACATAATTCATTTTGAGAACGATGCAGAGGTGCCCAGATAGTTGAATTCCTGAGCAGTCAAACTATTACGAATTATGAGTTGATGGCAGAATTTATCACTGCCGTTATCACATACTATCCACAATTCACCAAAATCTCTCAAAATTAATGGCAGAGAAATTAATCATTACTCACTTTTCCATTTTTTTTATTTTTCCAGTTATCCTTATTGCAGATGAGAACAGTACGAGGGGATATAGGCGCCTGAAGGAGCGATCTTTACATTTAAAAAATAGCACATTTAGAATCGAGGTGACGACCACAAACTCGATTGAACATAATTATGAAAAATATATATAATTGTGGTGATAACGACGTGAAGAACTCAATCATACGCGGACAGAGACGGCAAAAATAACATAAAACTTTTCAATATCGTACTCTCGAGAGGACTATTGGCAAAGGTATAGCAAGGACGTAGTTCAGTAACGATAAAGGGTAGGTAGGAACTGTGAAATGAATATCCGGAAAATACTTATGTGCACATCTAATCACATCCCCTCTCAAGAGGGCCTGAAACGAATTGAGAGGCATGGAATTGGCTACAAAAGGGGAGAAAGTAGAACAGAAGTAGTATTGATTAGGGGGGTCCTAGTGGAGGCAACACCAGCAAGAGAGCGAGATATGAGAGAGAGAGAGCGCCCTGGCAACAACTCTGGGTAGTGGACATGAAGGGATGAGAGAGCGGATATTGAGAGGGCAAATGTATGGGAGAAGGACGATAAAGAAAGGAAGATGCTGTAATGTGAATTTGACTATGATGTGCGCTTGAACAAATAATGTATAATCATCCCACAACCCTCATCCCAATCCTTTGTTGCCTAGTTGTGACATCGTATCTCATGTTTTTTTTCGTTGCTTACGTTTCATCATCTATTTTCTTGCGCCCGATAACATGATAAATTAATATCATTGCGTTGTTAGCTCGAAGCTCCTACTGTGCGTTGACTACCAAAGCTATGCAATTATTTATTCTTTCAAAATTGGCATGGACACACTGGAAACAAACAAATTCTTTGCTGGTCCGATTCTGACGAATCTTCCGCTGTGGTCTTCATGAGCTGAATGATCCTGCAGCTACGGAAAATAGATTTCACTCTCATCTTGATCCTACTTACCCATTGATGTTGTTAATGTTCTGTCTGTCTTCTACCTGAACTTTTCATACGGAGGAGGCAACGGGCAATCAATTCAAAACTGTAACTAGTTCCCACCAATTTTCGTCCGTGAGAGATACGGCGTTATGGTGCGAACTAGTGATGCCAAAACGGCGCGCGCTCTCCTCGTTTCACACGCTCTCTCACCGGTCAGACAGAGCGAGAGAGCGTGTGAAACGAGGAGAGCACGCGCCGTTTTGGCATCACTAGTGTCGACGTCTAGACGATTATCTGGAGAGAAACCGTCTAGAAAGATCGGTCTAGACTAAAATGAGGTTTTTTTTCTCCTACCATTTCGGTGGATACTTTTAGCGTAGCGTGTTCTACTCCCGCGCATTGGATAGTGCTCGCAGACCAACATGATAGATTCTTTCGCGATCATCTCTGATCGACAATCTGCCCTTCTCATACGTGGGAGGCAGCGTACAATCAATTTAAAACTGAAATTAGTTCTCACCGATTTTCATCCGTGGGAGGTACAGCATAAGATAATGAGTTCATCAACGGAGCTCCCAGGATTGTACGCCCCATTCCAATCAATGCTAGTCGCACGATGTACTATGTATATAAGCCAAATCCCCACCTGTGCCATTCATTCAACTCCATTTTCTTGCGACAAGATCGCAGCATCTGAATTATCCAATCGGTGGCTCTTCCTCATAGTATAAATTTTTGAATTTCGAACTCTCATTTTGCAAACCACACATTTCATTCCGTTCATTTTCTCCTTGAGAAAGCAACGGATTTTCTCCAGAGAGTGATCTAGAACACATGCTCGTCGAGTACTACACGTGGGCACATTTAGGGCGATTTCGATTTTTAGGACTTTGCCAAGCATATGTTCACTGACTCAAAAAGTCTCTCATATGCATCCGCGGGAGATACGGCGTTATGGTGCGAACTAGTGATGCCAAATCGGCGCGCGCTCTCCTCGTTTCACACGCCCTCTCGCTCTGTCTGACCGGCGAGAGAGCGTGTGAAACGAGGAGAGCGCGCGCCGTTTTGGCATCACTGGTGAGAACAGTGTCTAGACGATTATCTGCAGAGAAACCGTCTAGAAAGATCGGTCTAGACTAAAATGAGGTTTTTTTTCTCCTACCATTTCGGTGGATACTTTTAGCGTAGCGTGTTCTACTCCCGCGCATTGGATAGTGTTCGCAAACCAACATGATAGATTCTTTCGCGATCATCTCTGATTGACAATCTGCCCTTCTCATATGTGGGAGGCAGCGTACAATCATTTTAAAACTGAAATTAGTTCTCACCGATTTTCATCCGTGGGAGGTACAGCATAAGGTAATGAGTTCATCAACGGAGTTCCCAGGATTGTACGCCCCATTCCAATCAATGCTAGTCGCACGATGTACTATGTATATAAGCCAAATCCCCACCTGTGCCATTCATTCAACTCCATTTTCTTGCGGCAAGATCGCAGCATCTGAATTATCCAATCGGTGGCTCTTCATCATAGTCTAAATTATTGAATTTCGAATTCTCATTTTGCAAACATTTCATTCCGTTCATTTTCTCCTTGAGAGAGCAACGGATTTTCGTATAACAAAACATGTTTTTTCCCGTTAATTAACTCATATCTAATATCACAATTAAATTAGTCCCGCATGAAGAGCAGCGTATATAATATTATTATAATTGCCGCGTATATAATTCGTGATCAATGGTCTGACTCTCCTCATATTACACACTCTCTCACCGGTTAGAGACAGCGAGAGAGCATGTAATTTGGAGAGAGTCAGACCATTACTCTAATTCGTATATAATAAGTTTTTTTTCCATTAATTAACAACCCACAGACTGCATACCATGACTCACATATAATATCACAATTAGTTTAGCACGCATCAAGAACCGCGTATATAAGACACTGTGAGCATCATCTACTCTTCAATAGCAAAGCAGTCGCATATCTACAGCATTTTATCATGAATTTTATTCGTAGTGAAATCGAGGATACTCATGCTGGTGCGTTTTCTTCCCCTCAGTCATTTTATTATCCATTAGAATTTAAAATTAAAGAAGGAGTGTCAGCAAAGTTTTTGACGCTGTCATAAGTCGTTCTTATGACAGTGTCAAAAGTTGAACTTTGCTGACATTTGACAACTGACAACTGACAACTTTGCTTTGTTAAGTGCTGGGTGTGGTGCTAAATTGTCTTCTGCTATATGCGATACGTCGTTTCACGAGCAAAGCACTCGGATCTTACAAACAACTGCTCACTATTTTCGCCATTGTCGATATCTTGCTCACCATTGAACACGTGGCTTCAAATCCGGTAAACAGTTAAGCAACATTTTATTAATATAATACGCACACATAGTCAAAAAATATAGAGTACTGGCTTGGCAGGTCGATTACTAGTCCTCGCCTTCTTCAATATATCATGATCACGAGTTCAAATCTTTCACAAATAGCTATTTTTGGTACATATCATCACAATTCCGTTTTGTAGATATGTATCATAATCGGCTCCACATTCGCTTACGTGAGCAACTTCCCAGACAGAGTGAGCTTATTATTATCTTGAAATCGTGATTGTATTTATAATAACGAAAAGATTGTCCATTCCTAGCTCTCGTTTCGGACCATACATAGATTACCATCACTACCCTCAAGCCTAGCAAATTTAAAAAAAAGAAAATTGAATCAGAACATCACGGCGCTCTACGCCGCATGCTTCACAGTGCCCTTTGGACTGATGAACATTCACTTTCTCTATCGTTTCTGGGCAATTCGATACCCTCATCTCATCAGTTTATTCTCTAACAAAAAGTTCATCGTGTTGATTGCAATGTATCCACTAACTGTGTTTATCATTTGGTGAGTCAGAAATACTCGAGAAACGATACCAAGCTCTCTCCATTCTACACACTCTCTCGCCGATCTACCGGACTAGAGAGTGTGTAGAATGAAGAAGGCCTGGTATCGTTTCTCGAACTCTAGTCACAAATTTCTTGAGTAAAACATGTGGGAAATGTATTCATCTCAGGTTTTTTCTCATGACTAAGGGATCAGAAGGAGAGCTGCCAAGTATCGAAAAGGACCTAGCGATTGCGGAAGTGTTCAAGCGACACGGAATGAATATGACTGAGGGATGGATCGTGATGAGCTATTGGGTTAGATTGTTCTGCTTGGAACCATTCGAATATTGGTCTTTCAGGAAAACAATGAATTCCACCTAAAACTCTTCCTCACTTTAATTTCGATAGATACGATTCTAATAGCCTCTCTGTCGGTTGCCACTGGTCGGTCTGCCACAAACTTTCTCTGAGCAATGCTCTGACTCTCCTCATATTACGCACTCTCTAGCCGGTTAGAGAAAGCGAGAGAGCATAAAATTTGGAGAGAGTCAGACGATTACTCCTTTCTCGCGAATGACCAAACTCACCTCTGAAAAAAAACTTAATGCAATAATTAATATTTAATATAATATAATTATAATTAACATAATTAATATAATTAATATTTAGTGCTTGCCGGGCTTACTTACTTCCACATCTCCCGAGCTCAAACAATCTCGAAAAATTCTCGAAAACTGCAGCAACGGTTGTTTTACGCAGTGTGTGCCCAGGTGAGTATTCTTCTGACTCTCTCCATATCATACACTCTCTCGCTCACTCTGATCGACGAGAGAGCGTGTGGTTTGAAGAGAGTCAGACGATTCCTCGCTCCGGTGGGACAACATTATTTTTTTGAACGTGAATACAATAAATGTTTACAAACAGCAACACTTCCCTTATAGATCTTCGATTTTTTCTTTATTAGAACTTTGACTTACTTAATTACTTAACTTACTAAGTTAGCACATTTAATTATGTATTTACTTAGAACTTATTTATTTGTACAGACCTTCGTCCCTTCCATTCTCGTGTACACTCCCTACTTCTTCGTTTTCAACCTCCCCTTCTTCCATCTTCCTCGATATTTTATCGATGATTTCTGTTGTACATTCGTCTCCTCCTTTCCGGCCTGGGATGCGATCATAATGATTCTGCTGATGAAGGACTACCGGTAAGGCTATACACATAGTTGCCCACGCCGGCGGCGACCCCATGACCCCTACAATGGTGTGCGGACTGAGCCCCTCTAAATGGGGCGCCGTCCGCACACCATGAGTGGGGGGTCACGGTCAACAATCTATCACAAATTCCTTACTATCACAAATTCAGCTAGGCAACTATTGATTGCAGTAACGGGCTGATCGGGATGGTATGGAAGAAGAAGCCACACGAGACAACGTCAACAAGGGCGACATAGATGAGAACCTGCGACCTTCGGTCGCAACTTTTTTCGCTGGGTTACATGATAAGGATAAATGTTGACCGCAACTGGTGTTAGCTGGTTTCGGGCGATCCGAAAAAGAGAGCTGAGAACTGGCTTCGGGCGATCCTAAAAGGGTGTGGGTTACATTCGAAGCCCTCGCACTCTAAGTCTTCCTTGCTCTCGAGTATATCACTTCTTCCCTTGCCTGACTATAGTGTATGGCAACATGACGCACAGCTACTAGTACGATTTTGAGAGAAAGTACGTGAAAGAAATTGTAAAGTACGATGCTGACTGATGTGTGGGATTCCAGGAGGAAAGGAAAAGCAATGAAAATAATGGTGATCTTTCCATGTACGATGCTCATGAGTCAAATCTTTCATATGGTTATGGACCACAACTTGGATTGCCGAACTGTCGCAGTTAACGGCAAACATTGCGCAAAATGTCCGTTAGGAACCTAATAAGATGATACTTTTGACCGTTGGGCGATATCTCAACTTTAACTCGTACTATGGTTCGAAAAGTTTTCTCGAGTAGTTCAACGGGTGCCCGTACACAAAGCACGTGGGCGGAGCCCATTCCGATGTCTAGTAATCAAGTATCGTCAGAGGAACGGCCCTAGCATCTGTCCGCATGGTGTAGTGGTGGAGCTCTTTGGCGTTGTGTCGGGGAACCGTGTGTTCCTTCCCCATTAAAACAAAACAGATCATGATCGCCATTTCGCAGATTGTAAGACTGATGAGACCTACAGAATAAGGGCTTGCACTAAGAATTTGGTTACGAATTCGCTTAGTCGTTTGGTGTGCCAGATTTTGGGGCACTCTTTCTCCCTCAAAGTGGGCGGAGCTTGCGGTCTCTACATATGGTTCTGTATTTAGATAGATAGACAGATAAATATGACAAGACTGGTCTATTTAAATGTGTTCGATTCTTTAA
The DNA here is from genome assembly GCA_036245805.1 of Pristionchus mayeri. NCBI lineage: Eukaryota > Metazoa > Nematoda > Chromadorea > Rhabditida > Neodiplogasteridae > Pristionchus > Pristionchus mayeri. Next base: position 49,510,684 of record BTRK01000005.1, on the reverse strand, counting down.
CAGGCAATAGTGAGAAATATAGGAAGATAGAAATGTAGGAAATATAGGAAGATAGGAAGAGGTTCATGGATGCAACACATATTGACTGCTTTATTCTTATAAAACTGTGCAGTTATGAGAATCGAGAAAACAATACAATTGCCTACATTTCCCTCAGCGAAATTCGCCTTGATTTTCCACCTCATTGTCGAAAGTGTTCACCTGCAGCACATTAATATATCGTATGTTGTTATATTTTCTCGGATTCAGTTTGGTCTCTCTAATCTCATGTTGATTTATCATTCAGAACATAAATGGTGATGCGAATGCGCAATTCAGTGTTGCCTATTCTATAACTTGTGAACTAATTTTGTTCTTTCGACCTACAAAAGGTAAATTTGTTATCCGATTTACAAAGATCGAGGGTGAAGATCGAATGGGAAAATATTTCATACTTCGTTTCTTTCTCCTTGAATGATGAACTCGTTCATGATCCTCTTCGCCTTTCATAATATGAAGTATTTGCCCGAAGTGCGGAATTTGAGAGTCTGAAATATCATTTTTTTACAATTTATATAATGATCAAACATTTCATATTGATGTCCTATTTTTATTTTTTTGACATTTTTACAAACCTGACCTTTAATAAATATGTTGATTTGCTTTCGTAATTGTTGTTGCGGAGAATAGTGAGGAGATGTAGACCCCTGAAGCGCGAACAATATGAATTCAATTAAAACATGGAAATGACGAGTAAATGAATGATGGAGAGAAATTCACAGACCAAGGCTACCAATTGGTTGATTCACAAACGACCGAAAGATACTATAGTCTGGAATGGAAAGCGTGAGAACTAGGCGGGAGGCATGGAAACGACGCAACGCCCCTCTTAAGGGCTAGTGAGAATCGAGAGGAGAGAAGTCTCGTACCTTCCGTAAGCATTCACTCCCTGCGATCAAATGAACAACTTCATACTATAGACCAAAATACTACATTCCCTATGTTGGGAAAATTGCTTTTGTGTGACCAGAGAGTGAGAAAAGAGAATAACTACATCAATTTCGTAAAAACGATGGTGCAAAGAACTGAAAATTAGTTATCATTTAATTTTGACCCAAAAGTCGAGCTGAAATTGAGTCACTAATGAGCTTTCATATACAGGGTGGCTGATAAATATTGCGTCCACCTTTCGAATAATATCTCGCAAACAAATAAAAGGATAATTATCATATTGCGTTTAAATATATATCAGTACCGTGCAAAACAATTACTAGACGCAGGCTTCATGGTATCGACTGGCCTCTTAGCATGGAGGCAAAAAGTAGTCTACATTTTTACTCGATGCGCCGTTCACATTTTTCGATATATAAAATGATCTCAATGTCCATCGAAATTGCAACCGAGGTGAATATGAAGAGTAACCCTTCCACTAAGTGATAATATTGTCAAATGCGATATAGGGTCTCTGAAAACAGAGAGAGAGATAAATTTGATGACTTTCAGTCACGCATATGCAAAAAACTCACTTTTCGGAATTTCTTATTCTGAATGTTGATACCGCCGTATAATGTTGCATAGCTATTAACAGAGTCGAGTTATGAAATATTGTTGCATCAAATTGAATGTAAACGTTGAATTAATGGTAGAAGTAGGCACCTCAAAATATCGCTAAAAGCGGCGCTTCGCAGCATTTCGCAACTTATTCTGGTTCCGAATCAATATGCCCAAGCAAATGGAATGCATTTTCACAATAAAGAATGATGGAGTATCATGCATAAAATAGAATAATTCCAATAGCTAATGTGTTCGAAGAATGCGGCTTCGAAATATTATTATTTTTTATAGAGCGCCGTTCATATTGAAATAATTTTAAAGCATTTCTGAGAAAGTTCCGAGGCTCATAATATAATTGATCACATATTTATACGTGTAAATGGTTGTTCTTATTAGGAATAAATGGATGAGTCCTGTATCTAATTCCTTGCTGTAAGGCGGCATAAACTATCAGATACGTTTATGTGCCCAGAAAAGTCCCAATTCCAAAACAAAATATTTCAGAAGTGATAACTTGAAATACTTGAACAATCCAGATAATATTTATAGGCTAATAACTTTTGTTCCTTACCAACATAGTTACCAAATTTGATGCAATGGTGCCTACAGAGAATGGAGATTGAGAAACAAGAAAAGTGGCGCAATATTTATCAGCCACCCTGTACTTTCACTAATTTTTTTGTCTTGGCCAGAGAAGAGGCAGAGAAGAGAAGATATACGACACACCGACAAAGTGTAGTCCCCTCCTTGATTACATTCGAAGCCCTCATTACCGCTCCCGCTTTTCAGTGCTCTCTAGTTTTCTTTTGTTTCCCTCACCTGACTAAAATGGATGAAAATAAGGATGAGTCACGACTACTAGTACGATTTTGAGAAAAAAAAACATGTAAAGGAAATTAGAGAGTACGATGTTGGCAGATGTGTCGGATTCGGGGAGGAAATAAAGTGCGATGAGAAAAAAGAATAGTGTTCTTGTCAGGACGTTCAGCAGTAAATACATTCAATTATTTTTCAGTGCGTTGGGTTAGCAGATGTTGAATTATAATATTTATTCTTGAAAAAATGACCAGTGTTGTGGATAGCGAGAGAAGAATGCTCTTTGTTCTCAAAATTTTCCGTTTCTTCCTCGAACGTTCTACAATGGGCGAGATAAGACCAAAGATCAGATGTACCAAGTTTATAAATTCTTGTTAAATTTCATCTTTAATAAATAATAATTGAATTAAATCGCAATAATTTGACTACACGTCACTGTTGCTCGTTATGTGGCAAATTAGGAAATAAAAACATTTATCTTTAAAAGATAAAAAAATCACCATCCATCTTTCGTCCGCGGCCGCGTTCTGCTGATTGAACGCGATGAGTTTGCAAGAGTTGGAGAGTGAGGGTTGCGTGTTCATTTCTATGATTAATGGAAAACGCATTACTCACTCGGTTGCGGCCTCCTTGCATTGGCTTGTAGGTGAATAGCACAGTACAGCTTTCGCCTGCTACAACAGTTAAAGCGAACTAAGTCAATGTAATTCAGAATGCCGTATTCATAAATCGTATATCACCTATTTAAATAAATAGATCTGCCGTAGCACTCATTGCAACAGAGCATGAAGCGGTGAAGTAGGCACCTGAACCGTGAACAATTTTAGTATAAATTATATTAAAACGCTGTTAAAACGATAATAGGAAGATAAAAATTGGAGGGAATTTGGGGACTACACTTCGGGAATGGAAGGTGAGCGAAATAGGGGGGGGGGGCGGGATGCATGGAAACGACTCTAGCCTCATTAGAGCACGGGCGGGTCAAACGAGGGAGAAACCTCCCATAAGTAGACCCTCGGCTCTCCGTATGATCAACACCGAATAGAACTAAGTGAAGGAATCATAGATCTAAATACCTCAACCGTTCTGCTCGTGTCGAACAATTTGTTACTGATTGAGATTTTCATGCGAGAGGACAAGAATGTAACCTCATCAGTTTTCAAGTAGATGTCCTAAGCCAAGCCAGTAACAACTGTGCATCCCATATCTGTTACCCATCTCTCGAAAAAAATCGGCTTCCATTCTTCCTCAATTAAAACAGTCTCTTTTGGATAGAGAGGAGGAGTGGTACTATATACACTACGATTCCGCTAGTTTTCGAAGCCCTTATTGCTGCACTAAGCTTCACAATTTCACTAGTAGACATGATTTGTTCGGATAGAGAAGATTGATGCATTATGATTTGGTTCACACCGACTAAATGTAGATAATACTTTGCCTACACTCGAAGCCCTTATTAGAGCACTCTCAGTTTTCCTTGATGTATAGCTTTCCACAGCTTCCATCATCTGACTATAGTGGAAGATAACACGAATGAATCACGACTACTAGTACGATTTTGAGAAGAAGCACGACTAGTGCGCGATTTACGATTAGTGATTAGTGAGCGTAATTAGTCCAGGACATAAGTGAGTTCGGTTTTGACAGACTGGTGGGATTCATGGAGGAAAAGGATGAGACACGAAAAATTATAGTGGCGTGAACAGGTACGTTGGGGTTTTTTTACTACTAGTCGTCAACTCTACATAATTTCCACCTTTTCACCTTTTGAATAAGACACATTTTCGATACGGGGGGGGGGTAGCGGGCTCGCTACCTTGTCTCGAATTGTCAACCATACTGCTGATGGTCGTTGATCTCTTAGGAACAAGTACACTCCCGTTCTTACTCCTACGCCCGCTGTCGATAATTATCGCACTTTTAATCTGAACTGAGTTTATCCCCCAGCCTTGGGAACAGGGGAGGAAATTTGGTCTCTGTACCGTTTGAGGGGACAGATCGGTTTTCGTCCCGTTTGGGGGGGGGGCGTATCAGAAATTCAGTGCACGTATCAGAATTACAGTGCACGTATCAGGATTACAGTGGACACATGTCCACCAACACCATGCTTGTCCCCAAACGGTACAGAGCCGAAATTTGAATGCCCTATACCGATCTTCTCGTCTACATCTTGCCATCTGGGTCACTCGTCGTAAAAGGAAGATAAAATACGACAACAAATTGCCCTCCTACATATCATTGTTCTCCTGTGGGGCACCTGAAGGAGGTCAGTATTTCATTACCAGAACGGGTTGACCGAGAGAGACAGATGGGGAGAGAGCGCGTGTAATGGAGAGACCCAGATTAGCCTCTCCCTTTCCTGCTGTGCCTTTCAGTCCTCCCCCCTGTGATACGTTGTAAATAGGAAAGGATGGTTTAGAAGTGTTGGCAATGTCTGAACCCTCTCTTGAGTTTCCCCTCTCACTTTGTTGTATGCTCCCCTCTCTGGTTCTTACATATCCTTTTCGTTATTCATATGCCAGGTGTGTGCACTCTTCGCACAAGTGGAGATCGCTAGCTCCCATTTCCTAGGTATTGTGTGAATCATTCTTCGCTCTGTCACTCCCGTCCGATGGAAAGGGATGAGAAATGAAAATTAATTTCGCACATTTTTCCCTCTTACCTTTTCTCTTCACTCACACTTATTCATTCTTCAAGAGCTTCTAGGGCTCATCCAGGCATTTAGATGTGTCCCGCACATTTTCATTATTTTCAACATTCAATATTCTAAAGAATGCAGGTAGCCGATGGGGATAAATAGGAATCACTGAAGATTAGTGTGCGGCGTACTTGGTTTCATAGTGGTTGACTCAAATTTCAGCCTTCTAGGTAATCCTAGAATTGTATATTTGTGTTGCTCGTCATGCTTCACCAATGGAAGGAATGCAATACTATGCAGTATTCAGGCTCGGCAACTTCGTCCGCAGTTTGCAATGTCCGACGATGTAAATTTTTACATATGCACTTATTACATTTAATATTATATTTAATTAATATATTGATGTTATTGTTACTTTCAGCATTCTGCAACAGTTCGCACCGAGGTTGCTCATGTAGATGAACTCTCCGAGCGTGCTTTCAAGTGGGTTTGCCTACCGTAACAGGGCCTCACAGTACCCTTTCCAGTTGGGAGTCGCTATTCGGGCTGCCTTTCGATCGAATCTGCTCACTTCTACAAGTCGTCCGCAAAAACAAAGGCCAAGCGGATTTGGCCAGTCTTTCGAAGGTGCGGTAACATAGCATTGATTCAAAATCAAGTCACTAGAAAAAAATGTGGATATTTTAATAATTTAATTTTTAAATTGGCCCAGGTTTGGCGAACACTTCGTGAGGGAGTAACTGAATTCATGTCCCGTCCGACTAATCGAGCCGAGTTGTTTTCAGTAAATGTGGAGAAAATTAGCTCCCGGCAGCAGGTAACTTGTGCTACTGATATTTTTAAATCGTCAATCGATATGTTAAATCATGGACCATCATAAATCATGATAATGCAATTATTCCGCAGCCTCTCGTTAGTCGCCTGAGGGTCGAGCTGAAGTTCTATCCGGTCAATATGCCCTTTCACAATTTGAGCAAGATGGACCTCCGGGCAAAAATTGGATTTGATGCCAGATGCAATATGGTACGATATTTATCACCAATTCGGAGTAATATTCTGACTCTCTCCAAATCTCATGCTCTCTCGCTTTCTCTAACCTCCGAGAGAGCGTACGATATGAGGAAAGTCAGACTATGGCTCCCAAATCGCCTCTCTTCACGTCTCTCAGGTCACTCTGCAAGCAACGATTCGAAGTGCTGATGATCCTATTATTCCTCGGGTTAGGCTATTTGTTGGGTCGTCTTTGACAATATGTTTCGCACGCAAAAGCAAAGAAAATCATCTGCACGATACTTATCTTAATTCTTCTAAGTTTTCTCTTTTAGTTACATGTTCTATCTCGCTTTTTTAAAATTAAAACTAGGAAAGCAAGGATGGAGATAGAAAGAATAGAAAGATTAGAAAGAACAGAAAAGCAGGCAAATTTTTATTCCGTTTCAGATCTCAGATGTAATCTCTGCAACTATTCGCGAAGTCTGCATTTATGTCGACTCTACTGAAGGCTAGTTGAAAAGACTTGATTACTATAAGATGATGAGATATCGTATTTGAAAGTATCATGTATAACACTTAATAATACGATTTTTCGTTCAACATGCTGTTTCTCTTGAACAGCATTTACTGTGACAAGAGATTTAGTACATTTGATTCTAAATATACGCGAAACGTCTTCTCATCCGCGTTCCGCGTATATTTAGAATAAAATGTACGAAATCTCGCCACCATGGACTACGCTTTCTGTTCTCACAGTAAACCATTTAAGAGTCCGGATCTGAGGAAATTTACCATTTCGGCCATTTTCCGGACATTTTCCTGGGACGAAGATTCGGACCAAGGTCACATGCTGGACCTAGAGTAATTAAAGTCCTTATTTGAAATTTCACAACGATAACCTCTGTATCGCGCAAAGTGGCGCGTGAGGTACTGGCACAGTGAAAAATGATGAAAATTCAGAATTTCTTAATGCATTAAGTTAGACTCGAAATATATTTTCCATTGTATTAGACATACCCTCAGTGTCCAGAGGCACCATTGGAATCACATTTTTATCGATTTCGATGTTGATATATTTGACCATATCTTTTAATTATATTTTGCTATATTTTGCTTCTCATGATATTTTGCTTGTTCCCGGAAAGACCGGGACTAAGTTCTTACACCACATTGTAGCACGTGCTATGCTCCTGGGACCACTTTCCGATCATTCAATTCAAAATTTCACGGCTTAAGGTAGTTGAAATTTTTGATTGTTATGTATATTACGCATCAGCATAGCACGTGCTACAATGTGGTCTAAGAACTTACAAGGAAAGGCCTTGTGATGTCTTTGGACTTTCGGAACGCGACCTAGTGGGATGGGTAGGTACATGAATTCTAAGAACTCCTGTAAAGTTCAATTTTGCTGAACGCCCTCAGGGCACTTAAAAAATCGATATTTGTGCCCGCGTTGCGGGTATGTAAAGCCTTCCAGGAGGCCTTGCTAGCAAGCATCGGCGGTTGAGTGGTAGAAAGTCAGGACAGTAATCCTATGGGCGTAGGTTCGGCATCTCTCCGGGAGAACTTTTTGCACTATTTTTGCGTGATAAGCCGATACTCTGGTAGCTAATTGAAAGCCCGTTTTCCCGTCTTCCCACTCTCATCAGTTGTAAATTCCGATCAGAGTGGTGTAATCAAGGAACTCTACAAAAATCGAACCATCGCTCTCAAAGGATCCAAGAAAGTGATTTGTACAGCCCAGAGGAAGACATCCCTTACCCATTGTTTCACCATGATGCCCACTTATTTCGCTGATGGGTATTTGGGAACTCATCTTTACGTGGTAATGCCGGAGGCGGAGGGGTCGTTCCCTGCCAAAGGCCATATTCAAGTCGATAATCTCGTGGTTAGAGCCAATAAGGTAGGGCACTTCAAGAGGTGGTCGTTCTCGCAGCCAGAAATTTCACATTTCATGGTGAGTTGCGCATTGGAACAGAATTGGCTAGGGGTAAGGAAGGTGACATTGGGTCTGCTATCTACAAATCCCGCATTGTACCATCCGTGATCATCGTCGCATGATCCTTGAAGGAACTCCTCTGGTATTTTTTTCCCAGTGGGGTCACAGTAGAATTGGCGTGGTCATGCTCCCCCAGTGGAAAGAATGCAGTAATAATAATAGTAATAGTAATAGTAATAAAGAAATACAAATTAAGAAAATTATTACTTTCCAGAGAAAGATTGCAGATATCTCCCCACTAGTTTCCCAGGAAAGTTCCCACTAGTTTCCTAGGGAAAAGCGTGCGACTTCGCGTGCAATCTGCGCATTTTTAGCGCTTGGTCAATTTCAATTTTGTTAATTCATCGATTTTGATGTACATTCGCCATGTTTATCTATTATTTCTGTTCACTCATCGTTTGATCTCCACTCGTGACTTTCATTTGAGTCCTCTTGACCTCAGATAGACGCCAAAAACGTTCTAAAGCTCCCTTCGTTAGATTTACACACATCTGATCGCGTTGTATTTCTGGATCCGGTGGCGTTTCTGATTTTTGCAGTTGCAGATGTTAATATTGATCAGTGCAATAGAGAAGTTTCCAATCAATGAACTGCAATAATGGAATCTCGATGTGAAAGGCGAGTTCACTTTAGATTACGTGGGGCGTTTTCTTTCCAGAATTGGAACAATACTTTTTGCTCGTCGAACGTCGTGTTTATTTCACACTTCAATTCTACTGGAGTATTCACTGATTTGAGGTAAGTGCACCCATCTTACGTTACTGCCATTTTTATAAGTTAGAGTAATGTGCCAGATAGAATAAACCATATAGTAGTAGATTGTAGCGCCTCTATATAAATTCTACCTCTCTCTGAAATGTGCAGTAGTAAAACGAATCGTATTAGATCGGGAATTGGAGAAAACTATTTGCACCAGTCTAGCTCCTGTAACAAATGATGTTGATGCTCTCCAATAATTCTGAAGAGCGTATCATGTGGAAATCCTGACTCCCATTTTTAGGAGTGAATACGCTGCCAAGCGAAGGCGATACGAGCCAAATGTGCAACGTGGAGAGGGAGCAGCTTACTGTTGTAATGGTTCCGAAGATCTCACTTGTAAGATTAAGATTTATTGCCTACTTCCATTTGTAGTAGTCTTATCGTTGATGATCCTTTTGTACGTTGATTCAATCTATTGTATTTATGTTAGACTTGTTGGTTTCTATTTTTGCCACATTATAGTTCCAAATGTATCTGTCCTGATAAAATATCATTTTGCAATCGCACTTCTCTCATTGCTACAGTAAGAGACATCCAGACACATTTCCCAGTAGTTTCCTAGAAATTCTCCCACTGGCCCCCCAGGGTCTCCACCTTTCCTAGTGGATTCCCAGAAAAGCTCCCACTGGTTTCCAACCTCACTGCCCACTGGGAAAAGTACCAGAGTCCACGAGTCTACCAAAAGGAAAAGACCCTTCGGGCAGTAGTTCGTGAAGACACACGTCTTGAGCCAATCCACCAGCACTTGCCCTCTTATTGGCTCTGACCACGAGAATATCGACTTGAATATGTCCTTTGGCAGGGAACGACCCCTTCGCCTCCGGCAATACCACGTAAAGATGAGTTCCCAAATGCCCGTCAGCGAAATAAGTGGGCATCATGGTGAAACTATCGGTAAGGGATGTCTTCCTCTGGGCTGTACAAATCACTTTCTTGGATCCTTTGATGGCGATGGTTCGATTTTTGTAGAGTTCCTTGATAGCACCACTCGGATAGGCACTTACAACAGATGAGAGTGGGAAGACGGGAAAACGGGCTTTCACTTTAGCTTCCAGAGTATCGGCTTATCACGCAAAAATAGTGCAAAAAATTTTCCCGGAGAGATGCCGAACCTACGCCCATAGGATTACTGTCCTGACTCGTTACCACTCAACCACCGATGCTTGCTGGCAAGGCCTCTTGGAGGGCTTTACATACCCGCAACGCGGGCACAAATATCGATTTTTTACGTGCCCTGAGGGCGTTCAGCAAAATTGAACTTTATAGGAGTTCTTAGAATTCATGTACCTACCCATCCCACTAGGTCGCGTTCCGAAAGTCCAAAGACATCGCAAGGCCTTCCCTTGTAAGTTCTTAGACCACATTGTAGCACGTGCTATGCTGATGCGTAATATACATAACAATCAAAAATTTCAACTATCTTAAGCCGTGAAATTTTGAATTGAATGATCGGAAAGTGGTCCCAGGATCGACATGATTGTCAAATTGTTGTACTTTTCGCCAATCTTTTTGATTGATTTAGACGGAATCCGAATCACTGTCACCCACAGACTCTATTGCTGCCGAAATTTCGCACAAATCTCTCAATTTCAGAAAACATAAAAATCGGGTTTCAGATACAGCATTTTTTTGGTGTATATTTTTCATGTTCCCGGAAAGAGCGGGACTAAGTTCGTACATAATGTTACAGCCAGTGCAATGTTGTCTCGAAATATGAATCATGACCAAAAATTTCAACATCCTTAAGCCCCGATATTTGTACTTGAATTGTCGAAAAATGGTCGATATGCTCAATACGATTTTCAAAATATCGGACTTTTCGCTTATGTTATTGATGGATTCGGACATAATTCGATTCATTGTTACCCATAGACACAATATCCGTCGAAATTTCGCATGAATCTCTCGGTTTCAGAAAACCCGAAAAATAGAGTTTCGATTTTTAGGTTTTCTGAAATCGAGAGACCCATGCGAAATTTCGACAGAAACATTGTATGTGGGTGATATTGATTCGGAATTAAACTGAATGGTTCAAGAATTATGGAGAAAAGCCCGATATTTTGAAATTAATGTCGAGCCTGGAGCCACATTCCGGCATTTGAAGGCAAAATATCGCGGCTTAAGGATGTTTACATTTTGGCTCGTTATATATATTTCGAGACAAAGTTGTGCTTGCTATAACAATGTACACGAACTTAGTCCCGGTCTTTTCTGGAAAATTGTAATAAACGAGGAAATTTAGGCGGTATCGTGAAAATACAATTTTTTTTGGTTTTCTGAAACCGAGAGACTCATGCGAAATTTCGACGGATATCGTGTCTATGGGTAACATGTAATCGAATTGTGTCCGAATCCATCAATAACATAGGCGAAAAGTCCGATATTTTGAAAATCGTATTGAGCATATCGACCATTTTTCGACATTTCAAGTACAAATATCGGGGCTTAAGGATGTTGAAATTTTTGGTCATGATTCATATTTCGAGACAACATTGCACTGGCTGTAACATTATGTACGAACTTAGTCCCGCTCTTTCCGGGAACATGAAAAATATAACCAAAAAAAATGCTGTATCTGAACCCCGATTTTTAGGTTTTCTGAAATTGAAAGATTCATGCGAAATTTGGAATAGAGTCTGTGGGTGACAGTGATTCGGATTCCGTCTGAATCAGTCAATAAGATTGACGAAAAGTACAACAATTTGACAATCATGTCGATCCTGGGACCACTTTCCGATCATTCAAGGCAAAATTTCACGGCTTAAGGTAGTTCAAATTTTTGATTGTTATGTATATTACGCATCAGCATAGCACGTGCTACAATGTGGTGTAAGAACTTAGTCCCGGTCTTTCCGGGAACAAGCAAAATATCGGGAAAATTGAAAGATGTGGTCAAATATATCAACATCGAAATCGATAAAAATGTGATTCCAATGGTGCCTCTGGACACTGAGGGTATGTCTAATACAATGGAAAATACATTTCGAGTCTAACTTAATGCATTAAGAAATTCTGAATTTTCATCATTTTCACTGTGCCAGTACCAGGGGTGTTTTTCCGTTCCGCGAATTGCGGATTCCATGTTTAATATCAATTTTTTCTCACCTTTTTTGTTTTATTGTCTTTAATTTCGCTTCATGCTAATTTTTGTGCTTTCTTTATGATAAAATAGATTTTAGAACATGGGTAAGCACGATAGATATCTCAAAATCGTCGATGGGAAGCAGAAATGTAAACTCTGTAATCATCCACTCAAGAAGCACTCGGATGGGAATACGAAGGGCTATCAATATCACTTCCGCGAAAAGCACCCCGATCTATGGAGAACAGTTAGTTTATGAATATTATTACTGTTATTGTTTATTGGGTGATAAGCATAGTTGCTCAGCAATGGCGGCGAGCCTCCAGACTCAAAAATCACGGCTATGTTCAAGTTTGCCCGACTCAAAAATCAGCGAAAAGGGGTCATGGTCGATAATGTTGTGGTAGGCCATGGTACAATCAAGCTCAACTACGGAACCAACTTACAGTATATTACTACGGTAATCCAAATTACCGTAACCGGAATCGGTTCGGCGGGGCAACTTGAGTTCCTTGTGTCAAACTTTTTACTGAAAAATTGTGGATAAGATAATTCATAAAACAAAATCAGAAATTACTAATTCAGAAATGATTTTTCAGAATTGGGGAAATCAGAAATTGCGTTTCAGAAATGGACAGTTCAGAAATTCCATTTTAGAAAAGGACGTTTCAGAAATTTTTAACATTTTTCGTCGGTTTCCTCTTATTTAGTTTCTTTGAATTTTTATTTCTATATTTAGATTCTTCAGCTACATACATTAGAATTTTAATGTATAATTAGAAATTAATCATTGATCCTCAAATCATGAGAAAATAACGTTAAAATACATGTACGCACTCGCGACGCGGTTGCGTCGCGGCAAAAAATCCTGAAACGTAATTTTCTGAAATTCCATTTCTGAAATGGCCATTTGTGAAATGAAATTTCTCATAATGAATTCTCTGAACTTGTTATTTCTGATTATATTTTCCCGAATTGTCTTATTCCCGAAAATGTTAATCCATAGAAAAGTGCCCGACTCAAAAATCGACGAGTACGAGTCCCGGGGGTCGCGCCGGCTTGGGCAACTATAGTGATAGGACAGTTCGAACAAAATTTAACAAAAAATACTTCTTCAAACAAGTCGAACAAGTCGACATTTCGAACAATTCATTCAGGAGTTTTTGGGACAAGAGAAGTCTGAGAAGAAGGTGAAGGAGGTAAATGGAGCTTCGGAACCAGTCATGAAGCAGTTATCTCTCGATGGATCATTCAATCGGTGGGCGGACGACGGTGCTCGAGCAACCGAGATCGATCGCGCGATTATGAAAATGATCGCGATCGATGGCATGCCGTTAACCACGGTAGATCGCACTGGATTTCGTCACCTCATGAAAGTTGCGCTCCCTTCCTACAAGATCAAATCCCGTACACACTTCACTCGCAGTCAACTCCCAATCCTTTTCGATGAGTACGATATTAAACTCAAGAAAGAACTTGAGAGTGCCGAGTACATCTCGCTATCCTTTGATCTGTACTCTGATGAGAAAAACGTCCATCAGATCCTTGGAGTTCTTTGCCACTTCGTCAAAGACGGCTATCCCACCTTCCGTGTAATCGCCATGATTAACATGAAGAATGATCCTCACCGCGGGGCAGTGATTGCCGAGAAGTTGGAAACGACCATGAAGGAATACGGAATTGAAGATAGGTTGTAGCTCTGTTGAGAGACGGAGCATCGAACGTGGAGCTGGCTGGTAGACTGATTGGGAAGCCACATTTCGACTGTTTCATGCATAAGTTGCACCTTGCATCGAAGGCCGGGACAGACAAGGTGTACGGACTCTCCGATCTCTTGAAGAGATTGAGATCAATTATCAAGAAACTGGGGAAGAGCCAAACAGGAAAACGCGACATGGAAGGCCTTCAAGATCTACTTGGGATTCCTCGACTCGCACTTATCAACTCTCCTGAAGTGCGATGGGGATATATATACGATATGCTCACTCGCGCTCTCCGACTCAAGCAACCACTTTCTATATTCCTTCTCTCCCATCCCGAGTATCATCAACTCGAAGAAGATGACTGGTCTCTAATGGAAACAGTTATTGGCATCCTAAAACCTCTCCAGACAACTCTCAAAATGGTTCAGGTAAATTATAACAGTTACTAATTGTTCAAAATCATAATTGTAGGACCGCGGAAGCACCGCGTCTGCCATCATTCCTCTTTGTGCAACGATTATCTCAGAACTGGAAACAGAGGTTTTTTGTCTTACTTATCAGGATCTAAATACTTTCATCATTTGCAGACTGATTGTAAAGTAGCTTGCACTGCAATCGCTGAAAAGATCAAGGTCGAACAGGCCAAATACATGAATATTGATTACCTTCAGTTCGCTACTCTTACTGATCCCCGATTCAAGGTATTAGTTATGAATTGAAACGATCGATAAATTCTATTTCGTAGGGTGATTTTTTCGACGAGGACAAAAAGAACGATCTGATCAACGCCGTACTCAACTTCTACAAAACCACGGGATCTGCCAGCGAGCACGAATCGCCTAATGAAGTAGCAGCGGAGAAGGATGACAATCCATTCACTCGTCATTTGAAGGTTAGCCATATTTATCACGTACGGCATAGATTCAGTAATTATTATAGAAGAAGAAAGTGGTCTCTGATTCTCAGCCTGCTCTTAGTTTCGACTTGAAATCTGCCGTCGTTGGTGTAAGTTTTACATATTTATTCGCTGTATTTATGTAATACTTATCCTACTAAGAAATTAATTTTTAGGAAGTTGAGAGATGGATGGGTTCGCCCTCGTCATTGGATTTTGGACTCTACGAGTTCTGGGACGACATCCAGAATCAGTCGATGTATCCCACATTGTTCCAATTCTCGAAGGAGCACTTGTGTTCTCCCACTGGAACAGGAGAGACCGAACGAGTCTTCAGCACCTGCACCTACATTCTTAAAGAAGGACTGTCAGCAAAGTTGAAATTTTGATAACCATGACCGACCTTTGTACAACCATAAGAGATTCTGAAAATTTCAAATGCGTATCTCTATTTTGAACCGAGTTATCATTAGTTGGCAGAATGTCAAGGAGGGCTTGAAGGGAAGGGACGTGCGGGAATTCAAATATCTAGAAGATTTTTCAAAAACTGGTGGGATTCGAACCCGCAACCTCCCGATTACGCGGCGACTGCTTTACCACTGAGCTATGAGATTGACCTTTGCCAATCCTCTTAGTTCGCGCTATGATCGTTGGATGATTGTCTAGGTCATGGTTATGACAGCGTCAAAAATGTAACTTTGCTGACACTCCTTATTTAATGATCTCAGAAAAACCCTCTCTCATGACAACCTTAGAATGCTTCTCACCCTCAGCAAGAACATTCCTCTTATGGACTTCTAATTGCAATAATTCCACCTTTGTTAAAGTTACCTTCGTTGTTGGTATTTGTTTCAGTTACTTAAATAAATATGTTATAAAAGAAGGGTATTTTGCGAAATCTGCTGAAAAAAAAGTTTTTCCAAATTTCCGATTTTACCTTTTTCGGGAAAAAACTTGTTCACGAAAAAAATGGGTATAACCGATTTATGCATGAAAAAACTTTTTACCGAAAAAAAAGGTTTTTAGCGAAACCGACAAAAAATTGTTTTTTCCCGAAATTTTCCGATTTTCCGGTTTTTTCGGGAAAAAAATATTCCGAAAAGAAACTAGGTTTACGCGATTTCTTCAAAAAAAAAGTTTCACCGAAAACATGCTTTTTAATCGAAACCGACCGAAAACAAAATTTTTCCCGAAATTTCCCGATTTTCCCGGTTTTTTCCCGAAAATTTTTCCCGCACACCCCTGGCCAGTACCTCACGCGCCACTTTGCGCAATACAGAGGTTATCGTTGTGAAATTTCAAATATAGACTCTAAGTATTCTAGGTCCAATGTGTGACCCTTGCCTGAATCGTATTTCCGGGGAAATGTCCGGGCAGTGGTGACGTTCCTCAGATCCGGACTCTTAATGATCATTATCAAGTGAAACTAATTATTTACATTTATTATTGGATTAAAACAAGAAGAATAAATGTAAATAATTAGAAAATAACAACGACAGATTTTTAGATTTTTTTCTTTCAGACTTGGCGATAGTAGCGGAGTTGCTGCTAGCCTCTAGGGTATTACACGCAAGTTTTTATCTTAAACCTCATTACGGCTACGGGTCTTCGTTGAGTCTGGATGATTCTGCTGGGTATGGTCGAAAAGCTATTATTTTCGTATCAATTCTACGGGCATTTGCAAAGAAATAATGAGAAAACCATTGTGCAGCATCATTATAAATTTACCTGTGCGTATATCTTCTCATGAAGCTCTTTCATTAAATAGTTGAGGGATATCATGGTCAACCAAGAGGTCACTCATTCTTAACTCATCTTCAGATCTATCATCCACTCTATCGTCTCTCGCGCCTCCACCAAATGTATGAACATTCATGCCAAGAGCGTGTCACTATCCAACCCTGGTATGTATAAGTAACTTTCATTTGGACTGCGACTTTTTAGAACCACTTGAATGCCCATACATAAATAGTATGTTGAGAGATAGAGACGTAAAGACGAGAAAGCAAAGTGCTGCAAATTTCAGGAAAGTTTGTCGCTCAATTGTGCGCAATCGCAAGCTCTTTTATCTGCTTACATTGCGAAACTGAGAGGGATGGCGCCTTTTTCTTCGGTCTATCTCACGCATTCTGGGAGAAATTCATAAATGAGGTTCAGTTTGAGTAATAATTTACCTAGATTTACTAACTTTAACCTTTAGAAGCTTGCTAGCAAAGAAGTAGATCACTTTCGGATAAATAATACAAGAGGGAAGATCATGAAAGTTCCCTTCCCCCTCCCTAAAGCTCCCATGAGAGGCATCACCTGGTCTGAGGATCCAGATATCTTCCCCGAAGCCATTTATTAAATGCAGTCTAGCTTAATTCAACAATCCTTTATTTCACCAATTGAATACAGTACCGCACTGTCTCTCCCCCACACGGGCATGGCGCGGAGCGGCGCGGTGGGTCGCATTAGGTCACATCACTACCAAAGACCCTTCAAATTGTATATTTTTCGCTGCATTTTTGGCTTTGGGTACATCTGACAACTACCGATCGATCTGCAAAATCGGCTTTTCAAAATATACAGATTGAGCTATTGTTTGGATGGGTCATCTTTGGATTCACATCACCTCCCCTCATTTTACCTACGACACCGCTCCCTAGTCAGAATAATGAGGAATGACATCGTAGGAAAATGAATGGATGGGATGAGAGGGAATCCAAATATGACCCATCCAAACAGTGGCCCAAACTGAACATTTTGAAATACAGATTTCGCAGATCGATCGGTAGTTGTCAGAAGATCCCATAGCGGAAAATGAAGCGAAAAAATACACATTTTAAAGGGTTTCTGGGAGTTATATGACCTAATGCGACCCGCCGTGCCCGTCTGGGGGGGAGACCGTGCGGCACTGAATCTTTTTGAAAGCACAATTGAGGCCTCTTCTCATCCATTGTATGGCCAAAATGTTTTCAACTTGTGAATGTTCCCCTATTTATTTGTTCTTCTCAATGGCTATCACTGCTGCTCTGATTTGACGAAATATGTATACAAATGATTATCGTATTTAATGCGTCCTACAATACAAATAACTAGCGACTTCGGGTCGCTAGGTGGTTCGCAGGGTTGTTTGTTAAGGATAACACGTGTCTCCTGAGAGATCGCAGGTGGCGTTTGACAAAATGTTAAAACTGCTCCTACCTCAATCCAAACAGCATGGTAGACTTACCTGAAGGTCATATACTTTCAGTTGAAGTTTCGAAGCCGTAATATCAAAACTGCCTAAAAGGCGGCTCTCCCGTTTTCGAAAATTCAAAAAATCGTATTTTCTTTCAACTTTGAGCTAAAATGTATTTAACAAAAGAAAAATAATTAGCGTTCAGAGCTGAATAACTTTCATGTTGAGAATTTTTGGATAAGACGACGAATCACAGGTGAAAACGAGAAAATTCATTATTGTCCATCAAAAAGTTATAAAAAATTGATGTCGTGGAAAAAAATCCCCTTAACGTCCACGAGATTTCTGTATATTTGAAATATGCGAGCTATTTTACCCCGGGAAAATGTTTTTCATAAAAATTAAAAATGGTAGTCATCCTCATTTTTTGCCTTGAATATGCGAAATATCAACTTTTCTCGTTATTTCCAAATTTTCGTTTGACTGTAAATGATGTTTACAACCTCCAATCGCTCTCATATTTTTGCCTAGGAGTCGTACTGAATTATACAAACGTGTTCAATATCAAAATATGCCAAAATGATAAATTTTTAAAATTTCAATTTTTCGACCATTTTGAACGAAAAAAATCGAAATTTTAAAAATTTTTCATTTTGGTATATTTTGATATTGAATACGTTTGTATGATGCATTACGACTCCTAGGCCAAATATGAGGGCGATTGGAAGCATTAAACATCATTTACAGTCAAACGATTATTTGGAAATAACGAGAAAAGTTGAGATTTCGCATATTCAAGGCGAAAAATGAGGATGACTACCATTTTTAATTTTTATGAAAAACATTTTCCCGGGGTAAAATAGCTCGCATATTTCAAATATACAGAAATCTCGTGGACGTTAAGGGGATTTTTTTCCACGACATCAATTTTTTATAACTTTTTGATGGACAATAATGAATTTTCTCGTTTTCACCTGTGATTCGTCGTCTTATCCAAAAATTCTCAACATGAAAGTTATTCAGCTCTGAACGCTAATTATTTTTCTTTTGTTAAATACATTTTAGCTCAAAGTTGAAAGAAAATACGATTTTTTGAATTTTCGAAAACTTGAGAGCCGGCTTTTAGGCAGTTTTGATATTACGGCTTCGAAACTTCAACTGAAAGTATCTGACCTTCAGGTAAGTCTACCATGCTGTTTGAATGGAGGTAGGAGCAGTTTGAACATTTTGTCAAACGGGGGCCTCTATTTCATGCAATCTCTCAGAAGGCGTGTGATAAATGTTGAACGCTACTGTTGCAAGCCGGCTTAAAACGTAACAAAAGGCTCATGAGGTCTCGAGCGATCAAAAAAGTTACTGGCAGGGCTTTGCTCGCTCCGCCCCGTCGGCAACTTTTCCTGATCGCTCTCGGCCTCACGAGCCTTTCATAACGCTCACGAAGCGGGGATGAGAGTAGGTTAGGGTTGTGAGCAACGCTATATCCGTAATTTTTGGACGCTGGACGCTCTTTAGCTAGGAAAATGAATCGTGGGGTTTGAGTGATGTTTTAAGCGATTCATGGCCGAAAGAAATGACTATTCCGTCAAAGTGCTTAGTGGTGATGCAACATAAAAAATATGAAAAAGCTCGGTCTAGGGAGCTCAATGGTCAAAGTCCGGGGCGTATCTTTATCAATAATATGATCGTCTAATTGCGTATTTTTTATCAGTAATAATATGGTCTTCGAAAGTATTGACATTGTACTTCGCTCATGTACTGGTTCACAATCCTTTATCTCATCACACATAATCAGGGTAAATAGGTTCACTTTCTCTTCACCAGCTTCACCATCACCTTCTCCGGTCCGACAGTGATCGATCCTACCAGCTTGATTGGGTTCTGAAATTGAACGATTAGTATTTTCCTTCCCTTTCCATAAATTTTGAAATTCTGTCTATTCATGGTGCGTATTCTCTCAACCCATTTAGTTGTGATAGAGAGCATAAAATGACCTTTCCACCGTATCCTGAACTCTAAACATACCGTATTCACAGTCTTCTCAATAGTGAACCTCTTCAACAATTCGATCAATGCGATCTTCTCCTCCATGTAGGCTAGTCTCATGCCCATGCACATCCTCGGTCCCTCTCCGAATGATTGGAAGGCAGTTCTCGCTCGAGAAGACTCCTCCAGCCATCTTAATGTTTGATTCGTGCTCCTCTACAGTATCCTACCAATCATTCTGCAATAGCTAACGTGTGCTACCCTTCCAGGTATGGTAATTCAAGTTGCAACGTTTAAACGCTCTCTTCTATAATTTCGTTATCAATCGAGGGCGAGATTTGGAACTTTGCCAGGCGACATCGGATAGCCAAAACTGTATCCCACCGTACCTCTCCGGTCTGAATTCCTCCGCGTCCTCTCCCCATATCTCCTTGTCCATGTGCAGACTCCACGTGTCAGTTGCGACCATGTCTCCCACTTCGAACTTGTATCCCTTGATCTCGCACGCTTTAGTGCATTCACGAGAAACTACTCTGAAATGGGAAACGTTTTGGCGGTAGGTCGGATGAGAACTATGACGTCGCCTTTGATATATCAAAGGCGGTATGATGTCATAATTCTCATCTGACCTAGTGCCGGTGTTTGTGCACTCAAGGAGAGAGAAGGGACCCTCTGGGAGGAATTCATATTCTAATCAAACAATAATGTTCCAAATAATGGCGTAAATACGTGCTGACTTCCCACAAGAGTTGACTTGGCAAGAAGGGCCGTCTGAAAGAAATCTCTACATTCTTAGTGATCGTTTGCCAATCAGATCTCCCAGAGAACACGGATAATGAATGAACATCACGGCTTGCCAAGCCAATCCTAGTGGGCAGACATCATGTATTTCCGCCATTCTTTAGAACATTAGGGCCAGCACATGAAATCCCCAAAATGGAATTGAAAAATGGGGATCGGATCAAGCCCCACACACTTACACATTAGCCAGTGGATAGTGCCTGAGTGTCTCCTTGATGACGCACTCCATGTATTTCAACTCTCCCAGCTGTTCCATGTCCAAATCCTGCAAAATGGTCTCGTACATTTCAGGAAACGATCACACGGTCTCGGTCATGTTCCACACTCTATCACCTCAGCCGGTCGAGAGAGTTTGTAAAACAGATATTTGCCCGAATTTTAACTCTACTCGATATTTGACGATACTAGGTCGGATGAGAACCAAACAAGTACCCTTCACTACTATTTTGGAAGAATGAGTTTTGAGTGTTCTATTTTCTGGAAAAACTGGAGAAGGTTTTTTTGGCCCTCAGTCGAGCCTAGTTGACCTGCCTCGTGAGCGAATGCGTCCACTTCCTCCCTCAATTTCTCCTGCACTTCAGGATGATTGGCAAGGAGATGAGTGAGATAGGAGAGCGAGATCGACGTGGTCTGCATTATCGATTGATCGGCTCCTTCGGTAGGTCACTCACATCGAAACCGGCGAGAAGGAAGACCATGCACTGTCCGACGACTTCTTCGAAGGACAACTTGCGGGCTGTCTGCAGATTGACCTCACCAGTGACGAACCATCACCTCTCTCGCGCTCCTCCATATCTTCCCTTCTTTTTACCCACATCCGAATTTTCTCCGAATTGTACTTCCGACACGTCCACTTCCGCATCCAGGAACATATCAATGAAGTCTCCAGTGGACGGCGATCCTGCCTCCTGAGTACGATAGACTATCGATTGATTTACAGTAGGGATTGGTTCGCAAGAAATCTTATCTCCATTTCTGATCTCGTCACTCTGACCGGTTAGAGAGTACGCATAATGAAGATGACGATTTATTGCCAATCGATGATTACTTTACAGTACTTACTCTCTGCTTCTTTCGTTCCGCTACAGTAGTCTTCAGGTTGTCCATGAGCTTCAGGAAGGGAATGTCGAGGAATGTTCCTGAACTAATCAATAATTTCGACATACCGTATGCCTCACCGATCATCTCGAGACCGTCCAACCACGCATCGACTATCCAGGGGAATATGCAGGGAAGCACCGTAATAACGTGCTTCAGGGGTCTGAATGGAAGAAGGAATCGATATTGAGTAGTCTTCGATTAACCTGCTGAAGATGTCTTTGCAAATCTGCACGTATTCATTGCTGAACATCTTGGCATCCTTCATGCCGAGCGCGACCTTCGAAATCACATCGAGCGTGTACTCTTGGAAGAACCTGCAGTAGTATTCATTAGAGTTTGAGAACCGACATCACGGAATTTTCATTCTATGCACTCGTTCACAGCTCGACTGGACTAGAGTTTGCTTTAATTTATGAGATGAAAGCTCTCGTATCGAGCTCTCGTATAGGCGTTTAAATTCCGATACCAATTTTTAAAATTTTTTTAATTTGAAGGTAAAAACTGCCAAAAACTAAGTGTTCAATGATCGCGTTGCCTTATTAATGAATTATTTGCGGATCGTTCTTCAGCGACAACAGTGAAGCCGTTATGTAAAACAAAGAACAATGGTCTCGCTCTCTCCAAACCGCACACTCTCTCATCGGGTAGATAAGAGAGAGCATACAAATCCAGGAGAGTTAGACCATTACTCAAAACAAATGCCTCAGCGTTTTTTCAATGACTAATCTGCCGTCATCATTTCTCTCTTGTCAAGCGAGGACGCGGAATTCTCTTATCAGTTCTGTGATATACTCTCCCCCTTCACTCTTTGTGCGAATTTGTATCGGAGTGAGGAGCAGGGAAGAAACGGTTTCGCAAGGAATCCACTCTCTGTCTCCACTCTCTGTCATCTCTAACAGGGCAGAGCAATGATAGAGTGTGGAGTAGGAAGTTGGTCAGTACTTGCGAACCCATCCCTACACTACACTCTCCTTGTGAGATTTTGTATCTGACGAAACGAAGTGTGGAGTTGGGATGAGCGGCAAGGGGAGAAGGAGTGTGGGGGAGAAAAGACAGGGAAAAGAGGAGGAAGGGGATGGGAGAGGTGAAGAGAAGGAGTGGAGAAAGGTCTGCTCACTCAAGCGTGTTGATTTCTCCCTCGTGCGATCTCTCCATTCCATCCACCATCAGCACTGCAGAATTCTTCACCGTCGGCACGATCTGAACGCGGAAGATGAGAAGGCGGAAGAGAAAGATGTGGAAGAACAATGAGAAAGAGGGTGATGATCCGGAGTATTATGAAGAAATTGAGTGATTCCAACCTGCTTCAGCGCTTTGTTAGTGAAGGCGTGTGACCCGAGTGCCCTGAGCCTCTTCCAATGTGCTCCCCTTGAGTCAACCAGATGTGTTTTCGGCCCGTCCTCAGTCTTTTGCAGCTCGAATCTCTGTGATACACAATCGATAATTTAGTTCGAAAAACGTCCATTGCATCTTCATTCTATACACGCTTTCACCGCTTGACCGGTTTAGATAAAGAGTGACGAATTAGACAGCTCTCGAGATATAATCGTACTCTATCAAAGTCACTCACGGCTCGCGCGTAGAAATTATCGAACTTCTTGACGAGTATTTCGTTGAGCATCTCGAAATCGGAGACAACGAGGAACTTGCGAACACCCTCGTAGAAGCCGTACATCTGAATAAGAGAACAGTAGCCTAACTTCGAAGAATATCTATATACTTCCATCCCGGATACAAACTTGTAAAATGGGGTGAGGAGAAACACCCAAATATGTAACGGGGCTGTTTCAACTTCGGGAGAGAGGTACCGAATGGAAAAATCGTACCTTCCCGTACTTCTTCGACCAGTCCCTGATGACGATAGAACGAGGTCTCTCGTACTCCCAAATGTCCCGCATATTCCCGAAGAATAGTTCTGGTTCAGGGCCAGGAATACCCTTCTTCTTCCAGTAGGCGTTCACATTGGAGTAGTATCTGCGAAGATACGAGGGTTGATTATGGGTTGAGTTTACTGCTCTCACTAGAGTCAATTTAATGAAGAGAGGGCTATTTGCATGAAAATATCAAAGTTTCTTTGTTAGTTAAAAGCTAGAATCAAGGGAAAATAATTACTTGTAGATGAGGAAAAGCAGAGCGAGAAGGGCGATGGCGAATCCTAACATCTCGGCACTGAATTGACACGAAATTCAACCTGCGCGTAATCTCACCACTCCTCTCTTTCTATCTCTTTCTCGCTTTCTCTCTCTCACGTTCTATCTATGCTGATGTTTCACTTTCTGTTTTGACGATAACGTGACAAACGAGTGACAAAGATCCGACAGTTCGCCATGCACTCCGTTCATTTTTTGTCTATATTGTCTTTTAAAACTTATCTTCATTGAAATGTTCGCTCATGGACTTCGAAGGAAGTGCAAAAGCCAAATATCTATTAGCGATAAACATTTATAATTGCAATGTCGATTGGAGAAACAATCAGCTTGCGTAAGTACAAAAATAGAGACATCAATTATCTTATATTCGTGTGCTGAACTCTGCCTTGGAAATCACCATTTTGCAATATTTTATTATCATAAAATCTGGTTGATGAGCAGGTGGACACGTAACGTCAGACGAGTAATACAATTAAACGGAATTCCTGTTGTTGCATGATCATCCTCTGCAATGGTACTATATTATGAGGAACCGCCCACTTTAAAATGGCTGTTAGCGTAGTAGGAAGCACCCAATCAAAACATATGCAATTTCTTTTGAATAGGACATATGATAACCCAGAGGACATTAACCAAAACAGTACAGCGTATTTCCAGCAGTTTTACAGCATAGTTTTTAATTGTGCGATTGTATTTTGGGAACACAGGATAATGTTTTTTTTTGTTCTGGTAGTTTCTCAAGGTGCTGTGCGATTTTCAGAGGATAAGAAAATGCTAAAAATGGACTCGCCTGTCCGAATAGATGATGACTCGTCTTATTGGCCCATTTACTCTCGCCAGACGTCAGCTTTCTCTTGGTGAAGACAGTAGTGCGGCAGGCTGCGAAGCCTACTGAAACATATTTCCCAGTTCTCTCAATTGTAAACCTTCGATCGCCATTTTTAAATTCTAAATGTAGATTTTAGACTATCCATTTCTCACAATCAATATCTCAAGTTGAGAGTCTCAAGCGGCAAAGCGATTGGGTATCATTTGTCTGACCTCTCATAAATAATCGTCTCTGCATATTCGTACTCCTGTCGGATTGTGAAAAGAGGAGGATTAGACTCCTGCAGAGTGAATAATTATTGTTTAGATTTAAACTATGCAATGTGATTATAGCAGTTCAAGCACATTCAACAAATGAGCGAAAATACAGAGTGAATCCAACGCAAGACCTCTCATTATAATTCTCGAGGGTGAAATGCGGGAAAATCCACGCAAGTATACCCTTCGAATCAAATGTTAATCAATATAACCCAAAATTTGATCCCAACAAGAATAACTAAATACATATCAGATTGTTTTCTACCCTTTCTAATCCACTAGAGCAAGTGAGTATTATCAGTGAATTAGAGTATTTATTACTCTATATTTGAGAATGGCTCGAGTAAGGTATGCTAATTAGCTTCCACAGTTCCACCAGAAGAAATTCCATCTATTCTCTAGAGAAGATAAATCGTATCATTATCCCCTCGCACATCTAAAATGTAGTCGCTGTTTCGACTACTTTCGCAGCTACTCCTGGAATCCCCTCATTACCGCCGCACTTTAATTTGCGATGCTCTCTAGTTGACACTGCTTCTCTCTTCTGGCAATAGTGGATGAAAACAAGGGTGAATCACGGCGACTAGTACGATTTCGAGAAAGATCATGTTTGAAATTTTGTGGATAAGATGAAATATTATTGGATTTTTGTTATTTGATTCTACATGCATGCACTGGTACAAAATAATAGAGAAATGGTCAAGTTAACGACTGATGCCTAAACTAAGTGTGAAATTATGTGATTTGTGGAGATGAAACTAGAAAGTTCCTGATGGAGATCGAGAGAAAAATCAATACTAACGAGATCAAGAGACTACTGAATATCAGCAAATATGGTGGGAACTATCATTTCCTAGTCAATACATCCGTTCGTGGAGTTCGTGGAGGAAGGTTTACATTGGGACGAGGGGAAGAAATTGAATTGGAAGGAAAAGGAGAAGGTAGATCATTCCAAATCGACTGATCTAACTCCTGACTGGAAGATCTGGTCGAGGAAATCAAAGAGGGTCGAGTTCATATCAGATTTCTTCGTGAGACTCATTGAATGATTGTAGACTGCATTAGTTGGAGGGACGGCGGAGATACACTGGTCCGTGTGCCATTTCTCAGCTGCTTCCACATTTTTGACCTACAATTATTGATCGATGAATTAGATAAGTTGGGGGGGGGCTCACTCCAGCTCCCAACTGTTGGAAGTTGAAGCCCTGCCCGATTTCCTCGAGAAGATCTTTCTTATTGAAGAGAAGGATGAACGAAGTCTGGAGAATAAAATTATTATCACAAGATATCACGTAGATGACGAGTTCAATGAAGAGAGAGAGAAAGTGAAGATGAAAGGGAAAGAAGCCTCTGATCCTCTTCTCGTTCGTTATTTTATGCAATGTATACAAGGGATGGCCATTCGGTAGCGCTTCCGCTGCGCCTCTTCCTTGCTTAATTTCTCAATTCGATGCGGGACAGGCGTAGCGGAGTTGCTATCTCGCGTCGAATGGCCATCCATAATGGCTACCTGGTGAAGCAGGGGACTCATAGTCACTTTCAGTAGAATCTGACGAACTTTGTCCTGCAGATGCCCACCCTGAACGAATTCAATCATTAACGGTCCATTCGTATACCAAAAAACTGAGTAATCACTCTCTTCATTTCTCCACTTTCTATACTGGATGACCGGTGAGAGATTGGACAATGAAAACAGGGACCCCTCAGCCTTTGTCGGCTATGAAACTAGCTTGACGAATCTTGCCACGACAAGAGGTTCCGGGGGATAACGTAACCACCACCGCACTCCACTTCCGTGGTTAATAACCACTGGTTATGTGCTTTCGCTCACCCAACTAGACCTCCCCATTCAGTAATACGTATCTAGTCAAATACCGCCAATATTGCATAGATCCTCTCAAAACGAACCGCCAAGCGGCGTAACTTCCATCAAGTCCCTAGAAAATCCCATACTGAGCACAATTACCGGATGTAGTAACAATTTGTATTCATATTTGCATTTAGAGACGACTCACATTGTATAACTCGACACTAGGTTGGACGAAAATTTACGGATGAGAAACAATCGACCCTTCCCCAGGACTTCCAGAATACATTTGCACACTGACGTTAATGATAGTGCAATGGAGAAGGACACTTTTTTCTTCTTATCCTGTAGGTTCTCATCCGACATAGCCCCCTACTACTCACCCTGTAGAAGGCGCTTCTGCAGATGTCGGAGAGGTCCACCACGAAGATGATGACATTGGTGTTTGCGTAGTACTCGTGCCAGCAACGACGGAAGATGTGATGTCCCGGCAGCTCGAATAGTCTTAATTAATTAATTAATTAATTAATATTTTAGGGCGGCAATTCAAATACGATATGATCGTCGTACGCTCGCAATAGGCCTGCATTAGGGTTACTGGAAAAATTGTTGTATTTTCGTTTAGGTTAAACAGTCTGCAATTCAGATCCATTCCAGTCACAGCTTCAACATGTAGTTGCTTGCTTCTGGACTAATTCTCAAGGCTCTAGGTGTAATGAGAACTATGACGTCATACCGCTTTCGATGTTTAGCATAGGCTGCATGACTTCATACTTTTCATCCGATATAGTGCCATTCTCAGCTACTCTTCTGATGCCTCATTACGGAACTCGTTTCCTTGCCCTCTAATCGCTGCTACATATCCCTCACTCGACTAGCGTGCATCAAAACAAGTGTGAATCAGGCCTAGTAGTACGATTTTGAGAGCAACTAGAGCATGAGCGAAATTTGCGATTATTTCTGGTAGAGAGAGTAAGTGAATGGTTGGTGGAAATGAGGCTTCCTACTCTCATAATAGGACTGATATTACTATTTTAAATACAAATATTGAGTATGCTAAACATTTGCTTCAGTTAGCTCTACCAAACGCTGTTATTTTGAATGAATGGTCAAAGAAGGACAGGGTGAGACTTTCGAAAGAGAGTATCTTTCGAAGGGTTCCACTAATTGCGGACCTTGAAAAAAATAAATCTCACTCCCATTTGACGGCTCCCAATTCGATGGAATTGAAGTTGACTCCCTGGAAGAAGCAGCAGATGATAGGAGATTTTTTCAAGATATATCGCCATCAGACATCATTCTTCGGTTAATAGCCTTATAGGTATTCCTCCCTGATTTTAGGGATGGGACATGCTAGTTGGTGGCCATCAACAGAAGAAGTGCCTCATTCGTACCACAGTGAGGGCGTAGTGGGAAATGATATCCACGTCATTTGGCTCGAACTTCTCGTCCAGAATTCGCAGCGCGTTCTGCATGAAACTGAAAATACACGCTCTGAGCAATGGTCTGACTCTCTTCAGTTTGCACGCTCTCTCGCCGGTCAGAGAGCGTGCAGAATGAAGAGAGTCAGACGATTGCTCCACGTTCTGCACTCCTTCTCGTTAGCTTTCCGTCAGAACATAGCCTGAAAGAGCCTAAACGAGCGTAGAAAATACTTCCGCATCTCGTAAGAGCCTACCTATCTATCCTCCTCATCACGTCACTACCGCGTTATGAGAGTGTTCGATGAATAAAGTGAGAATGAGAATAAGAATACTATGGAGCATTGTAGGGCAGCTCGAGTATCCTCCTCTTGTCCTTCATTAGCTCAGCAAAGAGGTTCGTCCTCAGCAGTCTCCTCATTACTTCGACTGCCCTCTGGGCGAGATCTTCTCGGTGACGAAACTCGACGAGGATTCGCATGTCCTCCTCAAGAAATGACAAGATCAATGATAGTATCTTCCCGCAACGAAGTATCCAATTTGCTATATATCATTATATTTGCTAGTGTGAGTACATTCGCACCTACATATTCCTCGAATCTTTCATTATCGTTAGGTTTTCCATGCTCTTTAGAGTATCACTACTTTGCAGTAGCTCAAGAAAAGAGAAGATCAGTGGTACACTACAACTGGGAGAGAGTACGACTATACATTTGTTTCACCCCGTTCATATACTTTTATTACAGATGTTTTTTGATAGCGATGAAAGTCTGGTCATTCTAATGCTTGTGCACTACAGATGAGAGGGCTCAATCTTGTGTCGCTACTTCACAGCCACTCTTCAAACCCCTTAATATCGCGCTCAAAGTTTTCCATGATCTCTAGTTTATCACTGCTCTCCCCCCTTCAGCAGACTATTGTGGTTGAAAACAAGGATGATTCATATCTACTATACGATTTTGAGGAAGAGCATGAGCGAAATTTGTGGTTATTTCAAGGAGTGAGGGGGCGGTTTGTGAAAGCATTGAGAGACGAGACCAGAATAGTATTGTGATGACAGAGCGGGATAGAGTTAGACCGAGGCTATGTACTTCCAAAGTTCTTCTACTGTTGCCTTATTTTATTTTTTTTGAGAACAAACAAACACTGAAGTGAATTCGTTTGACTGCATTCC
The DNA here is from genome assembly GCA_036245805.1 of Pristionchus mayeri. NCBI lineage: Eukaryota > Metazoa > Nematoda > Chromadorea > Rhabditida > Neodiplogasteridae > Pristionchus > Pristionchus mayeri. Next base: position 49,481,580 of record BTRK01000005.1, on the reverse strand, counting down.
AACATAAGTGAGATATCAATCTTTTACACTACCACATTTGGTTTAATCTCGAATCTCCAACTGCTGAATCAGATGTTGAAGCACCAGTCACTCCATTATCTACCTCCCCATTAGACCATCTCCTCCTTCCCTCCTTTCCTCCCTTACTACACAACGCTAATTAGGATGCATTCATAAGGAACGGGAAGTAACCTCGAACTTGGGAGGAGAGAGAGAGAGGTAGAGCAACCTTGAAATTTTCGGATCCAGGAATTTTGTACTGACGAGCGAGAGTGTAGATGGCCTGCAAACGAAGATAAATCAGCCCCCGATCTGCATTAAAGGAGGAGAAAAGTTGAGCTTTTGAAGCTGTCATAACCTAGCTTTGTGCTACCATAAGAGCCGAGTTAGAATTAGTTGGCAGAATGCCAATGAGGTTTATAGGTTTAAATTTGCTGACACTCCTCCTTTAAGTATGCGCACGTTCTCTTCATTCTTTGAACGAAAAGGGAGATTGTGGTTCATCCCATTCAAGTATCTGCACCTATGACAGCATCTGATCTCTGAAATAACCTACGAAAGCATCGGTTCTATGGAATAGGCAGGATGCACTTCTTTGTCAGATGGCATACCAACTCCATCCCTCCATTTCCTATCATTTTTCATCCACTCCACATCATTGAGGCGTTGTGCGATCAGGGAACTATATCTAGAAATGGAAGAGATACTGGAAAATGGGCTGGGAATATCCAAGAAGTGCCCTCCTGTTTACTGCGTTCGGAGAGAACCGATGCATGCGCAGGTGTAATCAGTCGAGACTCGAATAGGATGAATCACTATCCCTCTCTAATTTTCCATAAAGTGCTGACAGGGATACCTTGAATATATCGAGCAGATTGTTCTCAATCGTATGCTTGTAAATTCTATTCGGAGGCATGCGAGCTTTCGCGGTTTTTCTATAATAATAGAGTGATTAACTCTCACCGTCGTCGTCATTCGCCCCCTCCTTCCGCCTCATTCCCTACCCTCTCCTCCTCTACTCCCCTCTTCCCAATCTGCCCTTTCCTCCTCCCCCCCCCTTCCCTCTCTAAATACAGCAACTTACGCGAGCATTCGACAGAGCGTCGTCTTTCCTGCTCCCATGCATCCTGAAAGCGAACGATTTCTCAACCATTCCTGATTGCTCGCACTTTTTTCTCATATCTCACGTCTAGATTGTCTGAGAAAAGTAGTCTGCGTCAGAGGTTTTGCTAGAGGCTACTCAGACTATCGAGCAAAATAGTGCAATCACATTTCAAAAATCTGATAAGGGTTTTGTATCCAGCGATTGGATGAATGAGGAGTAACTGACAGCTTACGTTACTCTCAAATGCCATTTCTGACAGCAATAGCAACGCTGTGCATTCTCCTAATTCTCACAGCGGCGTAAACTAAGTCATTTGACCCCATTCTCTAGCAATCCCGATATGGAACGTAGTCAATCGACGTTCCACTTCAGCGCTCAGAAGTTGCTAGGTACATCTGATAGCAGTAGGTGTGCCGTGTTTGACCCCAATGAGAGAAAGGGAGTTACCTAGGACGAGAATCTTGCGCGTCTCGGAGGTGGGCCTCTTGGTGGAATTAGCCGTTCGAAGACGATTAGTGGACGTTGAGGATCCCATCGGGAAGATGTTGACTGAGGGAAGAAGGGAAAATAAAGGTGAAGAGGAGGGAAGGGGAGGGGCGGAGTCGAGCGATGTACACAGCAAATAGTCTGGAGATTCAAATCAATGTGTAGAGTGTGAAAAGCAAAGGGTGAGAAATAGGAAGAGAAACAATGAAAAGAGTCTCCTATTTTCCACACTCTCTCAGTTCTGGTTAAAGTGAGCGAAGAGGGAGAAATTTAAATGGTTACTCAGGAGTAAACTTTCAAAATTAACTGGTAAACTTCCACATTCGTATGTAAATTTATCTGGTTTCTTCATGTTGTACAATCTTTTCATTTCGGAACTGTCAATTACTGTGAAAATGAACTAGTTCATTAGTTCCCATTGAAAATCTACTCAAGACGCGGGTGACATGTGGGCATGATTCTCATTAGCGAAGGGAGAAAGTGGAGAAGACTCGTGAGTTTCTGAAACGTACACTTCATCTTTTCGTTTGATCAATATGTATATTGACCTCCACCCTGCAAGAAGAGCCTAATTCCATCTCGAATAATTCCATTTCTCTCTAGAGAAGAGGCATCGGATCATACTATTATCATCTCACACCGTTACAAGGTAGTCGCTTCTTTGACTGCATTCGCAGCTACTCCTCGAATACCTAATTACTCTCGAATTATATGTTTTCCATACTGTCTAGATAATCACTCCTTCCCTCAGCTGATTATAGTGAAAACACGGATGAATCACGGCTGCTATACGATTTTGAGAGGTATCTTTTGGAAAATAGCGATTATTTCGAAATCATCGACTACTTACTTTTGAACGAGAGGGATGCAGAGGAGTAGCAAATACAATAGGCTGAGATTGTCAAGGAATAATTATTTCTCAGCCCTTTGTATTGATATTGATGCTCTTTGCGGTGCATTGAAAGTCAATTTATTCTTTACAAAATAGTCTGGAGACCGGTTGATCATGTAGAGACAGATCAGCAGAAAGCGGAAAGTCGGTACTGAAGTTCCTCATCTACCTGAATCAAAGGTTGGGTTAGTGCCTCATTTTTTGAGCACTAGGTCGGATGAGCACTATGACGTCATGCCGCCTTTGATATATGAAAGGCGGCATGACGTCATAGTTCTCATCCGACCTAGTTCCTCATTTTTGCAATGCTCTACTGCCATGTCATATGTACATCAGCGAAGCTAAAACGGATTTTCACGCCGACTTAAAGCCGGCTTGAAAACTTATTCAAATCGGCTTGCAGATTTCGTATTACCAACACAATAGTCGGATTGATTCGCAGGCATTTTTTTTCGTAAAGTCAAAACTATCAAAAGTTAGAAGGTTTCGCGAAAAAAATGCCAACGTATTAGGTTGATGCAAAAGTTTCTCCCTATTATATTTTTAAACATATCTCGAGCCATATTTGCCTGACTGGAATATCCATTTAATATGAGGGCGTTTGCGGAAGATTCGATCAGAGCCCGGCACAGCAAAAAAAGTCATTTTTCCAATTTCGAGTGATTTGGGGTTATCAAGAACGCTGAAGAAGATACTCATTTTGTGGCATACTCATTTTGTACGTAGAGCTTCCGTTGGCTCCAGACGACGTTCGTCGAATTCACATTTTGAAGCTTTCCACGGCTCAATTGAGCGCTAAAATTAGTGGAATAAATGTTCTGGGGTGAAATTTTATGGCGAACACGCACGTGTATTTCATTTTTCATAATTTCGTAATTAACAATTTAAAAATTGAACTTTTCGCCCAATCAATACCGAGCTTAGCAAATAGATGGATGGAACCGCTGTGACGAGATGATTCCAAATCTGAAATTTCATCTAATTATGACATCAATCTTTTGAGAAATGTTATAAATAGTCCTCCGTTTGATACTAATTTAGCGTATTATCGTCCGATCTTCCTCCTTCACTTGACCTCAGACCCTCTGGCAGTCCCCTCCCCTGCCTCTATCCCACGCCCCCTGGCAGTTTCAGTCCTTCCCTCGTCCAACCTCGCGTTTTCCTCTGTTTTGAGAGCAGTTATTTTTAGTTTTCTCAAAAGATTGATGTCGTAATTAGATGAAATTTTAGATTTGGAATCATCTCGTCACTGCGGTTCCATCCATGCATTTGAAAAATGAAATACACGTGCGTGTTCGCCATAAAACTTCACCCCAGAACATTTATTCCACTAATTTTAGCGCTCAATTGAGCCCTGGAAAGATTCAAAATGTGAATTCGACGCAACGTCGTCTGGAGCCAACGGAAGCTCCACGTACAAAATGAGTATGCATATCTTCTTCAGCGTCCTTGATAACCCCAAATTACTCAAAATTGGAAAATAGACTTTTTTTGCTGTGCCAAAATATTAAAGATCTGCTCGACTTTTAGGCAAACGTTCTCATATAGATATATTACACTCGCAGGGCCGATTCGATTCTGGGACGCGTATTGCTGCAATAAATAAAGAAAACGTAAACATCTCAAAATATGATGATTTTTAGGTGTACTTTGCTGGGCCCTACCATTTGAATACGCACTAACAATCGACTCTGCCCATTTGAGGAGTAACACCACTCGAGTTACTCTTCCAGAATATTACAGAATATCCGACCTTCAAGAGGCTTTGGAAGATGAGAATTAGAAAAAGTGCTGATTTCGTTGCTCAAATTTCGTAATTTTGTTGTAATATGGTGCTGTTCCTGAATATGTGGATTCATCTCAATTTTAACCTTAATACTAAGACTGGCGAGTACTTCATGGTGCACAACACTATGGCTTTCTGAGTCAATAACTGACCATTCCGGGCTATGAAATGAATTTCTGCAGAAATTCATCTCGAGCTAATATCTAATCAGGCGCTCATCTTAACTTGGCATGACGGTGTACAAATACTGAATTGCATTCACGAACATGCCCAGTAATCACGCTTTACACTAGTATGTTTGTTTAATCTCTATCTCGTTTCTCCACATAACTACGTATGCATAAAGATTATGTTTGATAATCAAAGTTGCGAAATTTGTCGGACTGCTGTATCGGCGTAGCTAAATGGGGAGCAATGTGATACGGCGTTTTATAAAGCTCATTCAAGCACTTATTTATTGCAAAAGGACTTATGCGAATTTGTCTACTTTGCAGGTCAGGGGAATCAAACATGTAAAATTCTGAAAAAAGGGAGAAACTTTTGCATCAACCTGATATCAAAGAGAATGCGTCTTCCGAAATAATGCTATTGGGTGAACCTTCTTTAAAGAAGGAGTGTCAGCAAAGTTAAATTTTTGACTCTGTCATAACCATTACTTAGGCAATCATCCAACGATCATAGCGCGAGCTAAGAGAATAGGCAAAGGGCACTCGCATAGCTCAGTGGTAAAGCAGTCGCCGCGTAATGCTTTACCACTGAGCTTGCGGGTTCCCTCCTTGTCACTCTGCCAACTAATGATAACTCGGTTCAAAATAGAGATATGCATTTGAAATTTTCAGAATCTCTTATGGTTGTACAAAGGTCGGTAACGTTATGGCAACGTCACAATTTCAACTTTGCTGACAGTCCTTCTATAATAAGGGAATGGGACGATGGCTTCATCTTGGAAAGAATCGAAATATTATAGTGTGTCAAGTATAGCCGATGGCTTTGCTCAAGAAAAGAATTCGGTGGATCGGAAAAAAGTGAAGGAAGCAAGGAAGAAAGAAACATGTTCGACCATTTAAAATGTGAAACACAGCTTATATCGAACATCTACAATTACTGACCTGAAAGGGGCATCCTATGGTGACTTCCAGTCCTTCTTCACAAATTTGAGAAGGCTGCAAGATATATAGTCAGACTTCATTTGTTCGGACAAAAGTGGTAAATACGATCAAACGATTGAGTCTTCCAATTACTCATTAAATTGTTATAAACATAGCCTAAATCGATGCTTAAACGTTTGTTTTTCCCTTCTATTTCCTGCTATTCAGTATATTTAGAATTTACATTTTTCAAGGAGCGTTATACATGAAAGAGTACCCACCATCCATAGGTATCGATTTCTCAGTTTCACAAATTCCATATATAATTGGACGAGCCTGTAACGAAATTTCACATTTGACTACCTTGAAATGGATATAGTTGCATCGAATAGCCTTTCTATGTCTTCATATTGGGAGATGTTGAGAATAGCGAGAGTTTGCGAACGGTCAAGAAATACGTCAAGGTGTTTCCTAACGTAAAAGGCTCTTGTATGTAAATCTTCTTGCTTTCTCGATGTGTGCAAGACATATTCTTTGAAATGGAGCTACATTCTTTAAGGCCAAATGTTAAGCACGGTCTGTTCATCATTTCTACTTTTTACTCGGTCCATATTAGCGTACTTCTCTCCGCTAAAGTTTTGATTGCATCGTCTTGTTCCCCTTTTTTCGCAAAGTGATCGTCTTTCTCAATGCGTGCAAGACCTATTCTTTGAAATGGAGCTACATTCTCTAAGGCCAAATGTTAAGCACGGTCATCTCTACTTTTTACTCGGTCCATATTAGCGAACTTCTCTCCGCTAAAGTTTTGATTGCATCGTCTTGTTCCCCTTTTTTCGCAAAGTGATCGTCTTTCTCGATGCGTGCAAGACATATTCTTTGAAATGGAGCTACATTCTCTAAGGCCAAATGTTAAGCACGGTCTGTTCATCATCTCTACTTTTTACTCGGTCCATATTAGCGAACTTCTCTCCCGTAAAGATTTGATTGCATCGTCTTGTTCCCTTTTTTTCGCAAAGTGATCGTCTTTCTCGATGCGTGCAAGACCTATTTTTTAAATGGAGCTACATTCTCTAAGGCCAAATGTTAATCACGGTCTGTTCATCATCTCTACTTTTTACTCGGTCCATATTAGCGAACTTCTCTCCGCTAAAGTTTTGATTGCATCGTCTTGTTCCCCTTTTTTCGCAAAGTGATCGTCTTTCTCGATGCGTGCAAGACCTATTTTTTAAATGGAGCTACATGCTCTAAGGCCAAATGTTAATCACGGTCTGTTCATCATCTCTACTTTTTACTCGGTCCATATTAGCGAACTTCTCTCCGCTAAAGTTTTGATTGCATCGTCTTGTTCCCCTTTTTTCGCAAAGTGATCGTCTTTCTCAATGCGTGCAAGACCTATTCTTTGAAATGGAGCTACATTCTCTAAGGCCAAATGTTAAGCACGGTCATCGCTACTTTTTACTCGGTCCATATAAGCGAACTTCTCTCCGCTAAAGATTTGGTTGCATCGTCTTGTTCCCCTTTTTTCGCAAAGTGATCGTCTTTCTCGATGCGTGCAAGACATATTCTTTGAAATGGAGCTACATTCTCTAAGGCCAAATGTTAATCACGGTCTGTTCATCATCTCTACTTTTTACTCGGTCCATATTAGCGAACTTCTCTCCGGTAAAGATTTGATTGCATCGTCTTGTTCCCCTTTTTTCGCAAAGTGATCGTCTTTCTCGATGCGTGCAAGACATATTCTTTGAAATGGAGCTACATTCTTTAAGGCCAAATGTTAAGCACGGTCATCTCTACTTTTTACTCGGTCCATATTAGCGAACTTCTCTCCGCTAAAGTTTTGATTGCATCGTCTTGTTCCCCTTTTTTCGCAAAGTGATCGTCTTTCTCAATGCGTGCAAGACCTATTCTTTGAAATGGAGCTACATTCTCTAAGGCCAAATGTTAAGCACGGTCATCGCTACTTTTTACTCGGTCCATATAAGCGAACTTCTCTCCGCTAAAGATTTGGTTGCATCGTCTTGTTCCCCTTTTTTCGCAAAGTGATCGTCTTTCTCGATGCGTGCAAGACATATTCTTTGAAATGGAGCTACATTCTCTAAGGCCAAATGTTAATCACGGTCTGTTCATCATCTCTACTTTTTACTCGGTCCATATTAGCGAACTTCTCTCCGGTAAAGATTTGATTGCATCGTCTTGTTCCCCTTTTTTCGCAAAGTGATCGTCTTTCTCGATGCGTGCAAGACATATTCTTTGAAATGGAGCTACATTCTTTAAGGCCAAATGTTAAGCACGGTCATCTCTACTTTTTACTCGGTCCATATTAGCGAACTTCTCTCCGCTAAAGTTTTGATTGCATCGTCTTGTTCCCCTTTTTTCGCAAAGTGATCGTCTTTCTCAATGCGTGCAAGACCTATTCTTTGAAATGGAGCTACATTCTCTAAGGCCAAATGTTAAGCACGGTCTGTTCATCATCTCTACTTTTTACTTGGTCCATATTAGCGAACTTCTCTCCCGTAAAGATTTGGTTGCATCGTCTTGTTCCCCTTTTTTCGCAAAGTGATCGTCTTTCTCAATGCGTGCAAGACCTATTCTTTGAAATGGAGCTACATTCTCTAAGGCCAAATGTTAAGCACGGTCTGTTCATCATCTCTACTTTTTACTTGGTCCATATTAGCGAACTTCTCTCCCGTAAAGATTTGGTTGCATCGTCTTGTTCCCCTTTTTTCGCAAAGTGATCGTCTTTCTCGATGCGTGCAAGACCTATTTTTTAAATGGAGCTACATGCTCTAAGGCCAAATGTTAATCACGGTCTGTTCATCATCTCTACTTTTTACTCGGTCCATATTAGCGAACTTCTCTCCGCTAAAGTTTTGATTGCATCGTCTTGTTCCCCTTTTTTCGCAAAGTGATCGTCTTTCTCAATGCGTGCAAGACCTATTCTTTGAAATGGAGCTACATTCTCTAAGGCCAAATGTTAAGCACGGTCATCGCTACTTTTTACTCGGTCCATATAAGCGAACTTCTCTCCGCTAAAGATTTGGTTGCATCGTCTTGTTCCCCTTTTTTCGCAAAGTGATCGTCTTTCTCGATGCGTGCAAGACATATTCTTTGAAATGGAGCTACATTCTCTAAGGCCAAATGTTAATCACGGTCTGTTCATCATCTCTACTTTTTACTCGGTCCATATTAGCGAACTTCTCTCCGGTAAAGATTTGATTGCATCGTCTTGTTCCCCTTTTTTCGCAAAGTGATCGTCTTTCTCGATGCGTGCAAGACATATTCTTTGAAATGGAGCTACATTCTTTAAGGCCAAATGTTAAGCACGGTCATCTCTACTTTTTACTCGGTCCATATTAGCGAACTTCTCTCCGCTAAAGTTTTGATTGCATCGTCTTGTTCCCCTTTTTTCGCAAAGTGATCGTCTTTCTCAATGCGTGCAAGACCTATTCTTTGAAATGGAGCTACATTCTCTAAGGCCAAATGTTAAGCACGGTCATCGCTACTTTTTACTCGGTCCATATAAGCGAACTTCTCTCCGCTAAAGATTTGGTTGCATCGTCTTGTTCCCCTTTTTTCGCAAAGTGATCGTCTTTCTCGATGCGTGCAAGACATATTCTTTGAAATGGAGCTACATTCTCTAAGGCCAAATGTTAATCACGGTCTGTTCATCATCTCTACTTTTTACTCGGTCCATATTAGCGAACTTCTCTCCGGTAAAGATTTGATTGCATCGTCTTGTTCCCCTTTTTTCGCAAAGTGATCGTCTTTCTCGATGCGTGCAAGACATATTCTTTGAAATGGAGCTACATTCTTTAAGGCCAAATGTTAAGCACGGTCATCTCTACTTTTTACTCGGTCCATATTAGCGAACTTCTCTCCGCTAAAGTTTTGATTGCATCGTCTTGTTCCCCTTTTTTCGCAAAGTGATCGTCTTTCTCAATGCGTGCAAGACCTATTCTTTGAAATGGAGCTACATTCTCTAAGGCCAAATGTTAAGCACGGTCTGTTCATCATCTCTACTTTTTACTTGGTCCATATTAGCGAACTTCTCTCCCGTAAAGATTTGGTTGCATCGTCTTGTTCCCCTTTTTTCGCAAAGTGATCGTCATTCTCGATGCGTGCAAGACATATTCTTTGAAATGGAGCTACATTCTCTAAGGCCAAATGTTAATCACGGTCTGTTCATCATCTCTACTTTTACTCGGTCCATATTAGCGAACTTCTCTCCGGTAAAGATTTGATTGCATCGTCTTGTTCCCCTTTTTTCGCAAAGTGATCGTCTTTTTTTCGCAAAGTGATCGTCTTTCTCGATGCGTGCAAGACATATTCTTTGAAATGGAGCTACATTCTTTAAGGCCAAATGTTAAGCACGGTCATCTCTACTTTTTACTCGGTCCATATTAGCGAACTTCTCTCCGCTAAAGTTTTGATTGCATCGTCTTGTTCCCCTTTTTTCGCAAAGTGATCGTCTTTCTCGATGCGTGCAAGACATATTCTTTGAAATGGAGCTACATTCTTTAAGGCCAAATGTTAAGCACGGTCATCTCTACTTTTTACTCGGTCCATATTAGCGAACTTCTCTCCGCTAAAGTTTTGATTGCATCGTCTTGTTCCCCTTTTTTCGCAAAGTGATCGTCTTTCTCGATGCGTGCAAGACATATTCTTTGAAATGGAGCTACATTCTTTAAGGCCTAATGTTAAGCACGGTCATCTCTACTTTTTACTCGGTCCATATTAGCGAACTTCTCTCCGCTAAAGTTTTGATTGCATCGTCTTGTTCCCCTTTTTTCGCAAAGTGATCGTCTTTCTCGATGCGTGCAAGACATATTCTTTGAAATGGAGCTACATTCTTTAAGGCCTAATGTTAAGCACGGTCATCTCTACTTTTTACTCGGTCCATATTAGCGAACTTCTCTCCGCTAAAGTTTTGATTGCATCGTCTTGTTCCCCTTTTTTTCGCAAAGTGATCGTCTTTCTCGATGCGTGCAAGACATATTCTTTGAAATGGAGCTACATTCTCTAAGGCCAAATGTTAAGCACGGTCATCTCTACTTTTTACTCGGTCCATATTAGCGAACTTCTCTCCGCTAAAGTTTTGATTGCATCGTCTTGTTCCCCTTTTTTCGCAAAGTGATCGTCTTTCTCGATGCGTGCAAGACATATTCTTTGAAATGGAGCTACATTCTTTAAGGCCTAATGTTAAGCACGGTCATCTCTACTTTTTACTCGGTCCATATTAGCGAACTTCTCTCCGCTAAAGTTTTGATTGCATCGTCTTGTTCCCCTTTTTTTCGCAAAGTGATCGTCTTTCTCGATGCGTGCAAGACATATTCTTTGAAATGGAGCTACATTCTCTAAGGCCAAATGTTAAGCACGGTCATCTCTACTTTTTACTCGGTCCATATTAGCGAACTTCTCTCCGCTAAAGTTTTGATTGCATCGTCTTGTTCCCCTTTTTTCGCAAAGTGATCGTCTTTCTCAATGCGTGCAAGACCTATTCTTTGAAATGGAGCTACATTCTCTAAGGCCAAATGTTAAGCACGGTCTGTTCATCATCTCTACTTTTTACTCGGTCCATATTAGCGAACTTCTCTCCGGTAAAGATTTGATTGCATCGTCTTGTTCCCCTTTTTTCGCAAAGTGATCGTCTTTTTTCGCAAAGTGATCGTCTTTCTCGATGCGTGCAAGACCTATTCTTTGAAATGGAGCTACATTCTCTAAGGCCAAATGTTAAGCACGGTCATCTCTACTTTTTACTCGGTCCATATAAGCGAACTTCTCTCCGCTAAAGATTTGGTTGCATCGTCTTGTTCCCCTTTTTTCGCAAAGTGATCGTCTTTCTCGATGCGTGCAAGACATATTCTTTGAAATGGAGCTACATTCTTTAAGGCCAAATGTTAAGCACGGTCATCTCTACTTTTTACTCGGTCCATATTAGCGAACTTCTCTCCGCTAAAGTTTTGATTGCATCGTCTTGTTCCCCTTTTTTCGCAAAGTGATCGTCTTTCTCGATGCGTGCAAGACATATTCTTTGAAATGGAGCTACATTCTTTAAGGCCTAATGTTAAGCACGGTCATCTCTACTTTTTACTCGGTCCATATTAGCGAACTTCTCTCCGCTAAAGTTTTGATTGCATCGTCTTGTTCCCCTTTTTTTCGCAAAGTGATCGTCTTTCTCGATGCGTGCAAGACATATTCTTTGAAATGGAGCTACATTCTCTAAGGCCAAATGTTAAGCACGGTCATCTCTACTTTTTACTCGGTCCATATTAGCGAACTTCTCTCCGCTAAAGTTTTGATTGCATCGTCTTGTTCCCCTTTTTTCGCAAAGTGATCGTCTTTCTCAATGCGTGCAAGACCTATTCTTTGAAATGGAGCTACATTCTCTAAGGCCAAATGTTAAGCACGGTCTGTTCATCATCTCTACTTTTTACTCGGTCCATATTAGCGAACTTCTCTCCGGTAAAGATTTGATTGCATCGTCTTGTTCCCCTTTTTTCGCAAAGTGATCGTCTTTTTTCGCAAAGTGATCGTCTTTCTCGATGCGTGCAAGACCTATTCTTTGAAATGGAGCTACATTCTCTAAGGCCAAATGTTAAGCACGGTCATCTCTACTTTTTACTCGGTCCATATTAGCGAACTTCTCTCCGCTAAAGTTTTGATTGCATCGTCTTGTTCCCCTTTTTTCGCAAAGTGATCGTCTTTCTCGATGCGTGCAAGACATATTCTTTGAAATGGAGCTACATTCTTTAAGGCCTAATGTTAAGCACGGTCATCTCTACTTTTTACTCGGTCCATATTAGCGAACTTCTCTCCGCTAAAGTTTTGATTGCATCGTCTTGTTCCCCTTTTTTCGCAAAGTGATCGTCTTTCTCAATGCGTGCAAGACCTATTCTTTGAAATGGAGCTACATTCTCTAAGGCCAAATGTTAAGCACGGTCTGTTCATCATCTCTACTTTTTACTCGGTCCATATTAGCGAACTTCTCTCCGGTAAAGATTTGATTGCATCGTCTTGTTCCCCTTTTTTCGCAAAGTGATCGTCTTTTTTCGCAAAGTGATCGTCTTTCTCGATGCGTGCAAGACCTATTCTTTGAAATGGAGCTACATTCTCTAAGGCCAAATGTTAAGCACGGTCATCTCTACTTTTTACTCGGTCCATATTAGCGAACTTCTCTCCGCTAAAGTTTTGATTGCATCGTCTTGTTCCCCTTTTTTCGCAAAGTGATCGTCTTTCTCGATGCGTGCAAGACATATTCTTTGAAATGGAGCTACATTCTTTAAGGCCTAATGTTAAGCACGGTCATCTCTACTTTTTACTCGGTCCATATTAGCGAACTTCTCTCCGCTAAAGTTTTGATTGCATCGTCTTGTTCCCCTTTTTTCGCAAAGTGATCGTCTTTCTCGATGCGTGCAAGACCTATTCTTTGAAATGGAGCTACAATCTCTAAGGCCAAATGTTAAGCACGGTCATCTCTACTTTTTACTCGGTCCATATAGGCGAACTTCTCTCCGCTAAAGATTTGGTTGCATCGTCTTGTTCCCCTTTTTTCGCAAAGTGATCGTCTTTCTCGATGCGTGCAAGACCTATTCTTTGAAATGGAGCTACAATCTCTAAGGCCAAATGTTAAGCACGGTCATCTCTACTTTTTACTCGGTCCATATAGGCGAACTTCTCTCCGCTAAAGATTTGGTTGCATCGTCTTGTTCCCCTTTTTTCGCAAAGTGATCGTCTTTCTCGATGCGTGCAAGACATATTCTTTGAAATGGAGCTACATTCTTTAAGGCCAAAGGTTAAGCACGGTCATCTCTACTTTTTACTCGGTCCATATTAGCGAACTTCTCTCCGCTAAAGTTTTGATTGCATCGTCTTGTTCCCCTTTTTTTCGCAAAGTGATCGTCTTTCTCGATGCGTGCAAGACATATTCTTTGAAATGGAGCTACATTCTCTAAGGCCAAATGTTAAGCACGGTCATCTCTACTTTTTACTCGGTCCATATTAGCGAACTTCTCTCCGCTAAAGTTTTGATTGCATCGTCTTGTTCCCCTTTTTTCGCAAAGTGATCGTCTTTCTCAATGCGTGCAAGACCTATTCTTTGAAATGGAGCTACATTCTCTAAGGCCAAATGTTAAGCACGGTCTGTTCATCATCTCTACTTTTTACTCGGTCCATATTAGCGAACTTCTCTCCGGTAAAGATTTGATTGCATCGTCTTGTTCCCCTTTTTTCGCAAAGTGATCGTCTTTTTTCGCAAAGTGATCGTCTTTCTCGATGCGTGCAAGACCTATTCTTTGAAATGGAGCTACATTCTCTAAGGCCAAATGTTAAGCACGGTCATCTCTACTTTTTACTCGGTCCATATAAGCGAACTTCTCTCCGCTAAAGATTTGGTTGCATCGTCTTGCTCCCCTTTTTTCGCAAAGTGATCGTCTTTCTCGATGCGTGCAAGACATATTCTTTGAAATGGAGCTACATTCTTTAAGGCCAAATGTTAAGCACGGTCATCTCTACTTTTTACTCGGTCCATATTAGCGAACTTCTCTCCGCTAAAGTTTTGATTGCATCGTCTTGTTCCCCTTTTTTCGCAAAGTGATCGTCTTTCTCGATGCGTGCAAGACATATTCTTTGAAATGGAGCTACATTCTTTAAGGCCTAATGTTAAGCACGGTCATCTCTACTTTTTACTCGGTCCATATTAGCGAACTTCTCTCCGCTAAAGTTTTGATTGCATCGTCTTGTTCCCCTTTTTTCGCAGTGATCGTCTTTCTCGATGCGTGCAAGACATATTCTTTGAAATGGAGCTACATTCTTTAAGGCCAAATGTTAAGCACGGTCATCTCTACTTTTTACTCGGTCCATATTAGCGAACTTCTCTCCGCTAAAGTTTTGATTGCATCGTCTTGTTCCCCTTTTTTCGCAAAGTGATCGTCTTTCTCGATGCGTGCAAGACCTATTCTTTGAAATGGAGCTACAATCTCTAAGGCCAAATGTTAAGCACGGTCATCTCTACTTTTTACTCGGTCCATATAGGCGAACTTCTCTCCGCTAAAGATTTGGTTGCATCGTCTTGTTCCCCTTTTTTCGCAAAGTGATCGTCTTTCTCGATGCGTGCAAGACATATTCTTTGAAATGGAGCTACATTCTTTAAGGCCAAATGTTAAGCACGGTCATCTCTACTTTTTACTCGGTCCATATTAGCGAACTTCTCTCCGCTAAAGTTTTGATTGCATCGTCTTGTTCCCCTTTTTTTCGCAAAGTGATCGTCTTTCTCGATGCGTGCAAGACATATTCTTTGAAATGGAGCTACATTCTCTAAGGCCAAATGTTAAGCACGGTCATCTCTACTTTTTACTCGGTCCATATTAGCGAACTTCTCTCCGCTAAAGTTTTGATTGCATCGTCTTGTTCCCCTTTTTTCGCAAAGTGATCGTCTTTCTCAATGCGTGCAAGACCTATTCTTTGAAATGGAGCTACATTCTCTAAGGCCAAATGTTAAGCACGGTCTGTTCATCATCTCTACTTTTTACTCGGTCCATATTAGCGAACTTCTCTCCGGTAAAGATTTGATTGCATCGTCTTGTTCCCCTTTTTTCGCAAAGTGATCGTCTTTTTTCGCAAAGTGATCGTCTTTCTCGATGCGTGCAAGACCTATTCTTTGAAATGGAGCTACATTCTCTAAGGCCAAATGTTAAGCACGGTCATCTCTACTTTTTACTCGGTCCATATAAGCGAACTTCTCTCCGCTAAAGATTTGGTTGCATCGTCTTGCTCCCCTTTTTTCGCAAAGTGATCGTCTTTCTCGATGCGTGCAAGACATATTCTTTGAAATGGAGCTACATTCTTTAAGGCCAAATGTTAAGCACGGTCATCTCTACTTTTTACTCGGTCCATATTAGCGAACTTCTCTCCGCTAAAGTTTTGATTGCATCGTCTTGTTCCCCTTTTTTCGCAAAGTGATCGTCTTTCTCGATGCGTGCAAGACATATTCTTTGAAATGGAGCTACATTCTTTAAGGCCTAATGTTAAGCACGGTCATCTCTACTTTTTACTCGGTCCATATTAGCGAACTTCTCTCCGCTAAAGTTTTGATTGCATCGTCTTGTTCCCCTTTTTTCGCAGTGATCGTCTTTCTCGATGCGTGCAAGACATATTCTTTGAAATGGAGCTACATTCTTTAAGGCCTAATGTTAAGCACGGTCATCTCTACTTTTTACTCGGTCCATATTAGCGAACTTCTCTCCGCTAAAGTTTTGATTGCATCGTCTTGTTCCCCTTTTTTTCGCAAAGTGATCGTCTTTCTCGATGCGTGCAAGACATATTCTTTGAAATGGAGCTACATTCTCTAAGGCCAAATGTTAAGCACGGTCATCTCTACTTTTTACTCGGTCCATATTAGCGAACTTCTCTCCGCTAAAGTTTTGATTGCATCGTCTTGTTCCCCTTTTTTCGCAAAGTGATCGTCTTTCTCAATGCGTGCAAGACCTATTCTTTGAAATGGAGCTACATTCTCGAAGGCCAAATGTTAAGCACGGTCTGTTCATCATCTCTACTTTTTACTCGGTCCATATTAGCGAACTTCTCTCCGCTAAAGTTTTGATTGCATCGTCTTGTTCCCCTTTTTTCGCAAAGTGATCGTCTTTCTCGATGCGTGCAAGACATATTCTTTGAAATGGAGCTACATTCTTTAAGGCCTAATGTTAAGCACGGTCATCTCTACTTTTTACTCGGTCCATATTAGCGAACTTCTCTCCGCTAAAGTTTTGATTGCATCGTCTTGTTCCCCTTTTTTCGCAGTGATCGTCTTTCTCGATGCGTGCAAGACATATTCTTTGAAATGGAGCTACATTCTTTAAGGCCTAATGTTAAGCACGGTCATCTCTACTTTTTACTCGGTCCATATTAGCGAACTTCTCTCCGCTAAAGTTTTGATTGCATCGTCTTGTTCCCCTTTTTTTCGCAAAGTGATCGTCTTTCTCGATGCGTGCAAGACATATTCTTTGAAATGGAGCTACATTCTCGAAGGCCAAATGTTAAGCACGGTCTGTTCATCATCTCTACTTTTTACTCGGTCCATATTAGCGAACTTCTCTCCGGTAAAGATTTGATTGCATCGTCTTGTTCCCCTTTTTTCGCAAAGTGATCGTCTTTTTTCGCAAAGTGATCGTCTTTCTCGATGCGTGCAAGACCTATTCTTTGAAATGGAGCTACATTCTCTAAGGCCAAATGTTAAGCACGGTCATCTCTACTTTTTACTCGGTCCATATTAGCGAACTTCTCTCCGCTAAAGTTTTGATTGCATCGTCTTGTTCCCCTTTTTTCGCAAAGTGATCGTCTTTCTCGATGCGTGCAAGACATATTCTTTGAAATGGAGCTACACTCTTTAAGGCCTAATGTTAAGCACGGTCATCTCTACTTTTTACTCGGTCCATATTAGCGAACTTCTCTCCGCTAAAGTTTTGATTGCATCGTCTTGTTCCCCTTTTTTCGCAAAGTGATCGTCTTTCTCGATGCGTGCAAGACCTATTCTTTGAAATGGAGCTACAATCTCTAAGGCCAAATGTTAAGCACGGTCATCTCTACTTTTTACTCGGTCCATATAGGCGAACTTCTCTCCGCTAAAGATTTGGTTGCATCGTCTTGTTCCCCTTTTTTCGCAAAGTGATCGTCTTTCTCGATGCGTGCAAGACCTATTCTTTGAAATGGAGCTACAATCTCTAAGGCCAAATGTTAAGCACGGTCATCTCTACTTTTTACTCGGTCCATATAGGCGAACTTCTCTCCGCTAAAGATTTGGTTGCATCGTCTTGTTCCCCTTTTTTCGCAAAGTGATCGTCTTTCTCGATGCGTGCAAGACATATTCTTTGAAATGGAGCTACATTCTTTAAGGCCAAATGTTAAGCACGGTCATCTCTACTTTTTACTCGGTCCATATTAGCGAACTTCTCTCCGCTAAAGTTTTGATTGCATCGTCTTGTTCCCCTTTTTTTCGCAAAGTGATCGTCTTTCTCGATGCGTGCAAGACATATTCTTTGAAATGGAGCTACATTCTCTAAGGCCAAATGTTAAGCACGGTCATCTCTACTTTTTACTCGGTCCATATTAGCGAACATCTCTCCGGTAAAGATTTGATTGCATCGTCTTGTTCCCCTTTTTTCGCAAAGTGATCGTCTTTTTTCGCAAAGTGATCGTCTTTCTCGATGCGTGCAAGACCTATTCTTTGAAATGGAGCTACATTCTCTAAGGCCAAATGTTAAGCACGGTCATCTCTACTTTTTACGCGGTCCATATAGGCGAACTTCTCTCCGCTAAAGATTTGGTTGCATCGTCTTGTTCCCCTTTTTTTCGCAAAGTGATCGTCTTTCTCGATGCGTGCAAGACATATTCTTTGAAATGGAGCTACATTCTCTAAGGCCAAATGTTAAGCACGGTCATCTCTACTTTTTACTCGGTCCATATTAGCGAACTTCTCTCCGCTAAAGTTTTGATTGCATCGTCTTGTTCCCCTTTTTTCGCAAAGTGATCGTCTTTCTCAATGCGTGCAAGACCTATTCTTTGAAATGGAGCTACATTCTCGAAGGCCAAATGTTAAGCACGGTCTGTTCATCATCTCTACTTTTTACTCGGTCCATATTAGCGAACTTCTCTCCGGTAAAGATTTGATTGCATCGTCTTGTTCCCCTTTTTTCGCAAAGTGATCGTCTTTTTTCGCAAAGTGATCGTCTTTCTCGATGCGTGCAAGACCTATTCTTTGAAATGGAGCTACATTCTCTAAGGCCAAATGTTAAGCACGGTCATCTCTACTTTTTACTCGGTCCATATTAGCGAACTTCTCTCCGCTAAAGTTTTGATTGCATCGTCTTGTTCCCCTTTTTTCGCAAAGTGATCGTCTTTCTCGATGCGTGCAAGACATATTCTTTGAAATGGAGCTACACTCTTTAAGGCCTAATGTTAAGCACGGTCATCTCTACTTTTTACTCGGTCCATATTAGCGAACTTCTCTCCGCTAAAGTTTTGATTGCATCGTCTTGTTCCCCTTTTTTCGCAAAGTGATCGTCTTTCTCGATGCGTGCAAGACCTATTCTTTGAAATGGAGCTACAATCTCTAAGGCCAAATGTTAAGCACGGTCATCTCTACTTTTTACTCGGTCCATATAGGCGAACTTCTCTCCGCTAAAGATTTGGTTGCATCGTCTTGTTCCCCTTTTTTCGCAAAGTGATCGTCTTTCTCGATGCGTGCAAGACCTATTCTTTGAAATGGAGCTACAATCTCTAAGGCCAAATGTTAAGCACGGTCATCTCTACTTTTTACTCGGTCCATATAGGCGAACTTCTCTCCGCTAAAGATTTGGTTGCATCGTCTTGTTCCCCTTTTTTCGCAAAGTGATCGTCTTTCTCGATGCGTGCAAGACATATTCTTTGAAATGGAGCTACATTCTTTAAGGCCAAATGTTAAGCACGGTCATCTCTACTTTTTACTCGGTCCATATTAGCGAACTTCTCTCCGCTAAAGTTTTGATTGCATCGTCTTGTTCCCCTTTTTTTCGCAAAGTGATCGTCTTTCTCGATGCGTGCAAGACATATTCTTTGAAATGGAGCTACATTCTCTAAGGCCAAATGTTAAGCACGGTCATCTCTACTTTTTACTCGGTCCATATTAGCGAACATCTCTCCGGTAAAGATTTGATTGCATCGTCTTGTTCCCCTTTTTTCGCAAAGTGATCGTCTTTTTTCGCAAAGTGATCGTCTTTCTCGATGCGTGCAAGACCTATTCTTTGAAATGGAGCTACATTCTCTAAGGCCAAATGTTAAGCACGGTCATCTCTACTTTTTACGCGGTCCATATAGGCGAACTTCTCTCCGCTAAAGATTTGGTTGCATCGTCTTGTTCCCCTTTTTTCGCAAAGTGATCGTCTTTCTCGATGCGTGCAAGACATATTCTTTGAAATGGAGCTACATTCTTTAAGGCCAAATGTTAAGCACGGTCATCTCTACTTTTTACTCGGTCCATATTAGCGAACTTCTCTCCGCTAAAGTTTTGATTGCATCGTCTTGTTCCCCTTTTTTCGCAAAGTGATCGTCTTTTTTCGCAAAGTGATCGTCTTTCTCGATGCGTGCAAGACCTATTCTTTGAAATGGAGCTACATTCTCTAAGGCCAAATGTTAAGCACGGTCTGTTCATCATCTCTACTTTTTACTCGGTCCATATTAGCGAACTTCTCTCCGGTAAAGATTTGATTGCATCGTCTTGTTCCCCTTTTTTCGCAAAGTGATCGTCTTTTTTCGCAAAGTGATCGTCTTTCTCGATGCGTGCAAGACCTATTCTTTGAAATGGAGCTACATTCTCTAAGGCCAAATGTTAAGCACGGTCATCTCTACTTTTTACTCGGTCCATATAGGCGAACTTCTCTCCGCTAAAGATTTGGTTGCATCGTCTTGTTCCCCTTTTTTCGCAAAGTGATCGTCTTTCTCGATGCGTGCAAGACATATTCTTTGAAATGGAGCTACATTCTTTAAGGCCAAATGTTAAGCACGGTCATCTCTACTTTTTACTCGGTCCATATTAGCGAACTTCTCTCCGCTAAAGTTTTGATTGCATCGTCTTGTTCCCCTTTTTTCGCAAAGTGATCGTCTTTTTTCGCAAAGTGATCGTCTTTCTCGATGCGTGCAAGACCTATTCTTTGAAATGGAGCTACATTCTCTAAGGCCAAATGTTAAGCACGGTCTGTTCATCATCTCTACTTTTTACTCGGTCCATATTAGCGAACTTCTCTCCGCTAAAGTTTTGATTGCATCGTCTTGTTCCCCTTTTTTCGCAAAGTGATCGTCTTTCTCAATGCGTGCAAGACCTATTCTTTGAAATGGAGCTACATTCTCTAAGGCCAAATGTTAAGCACGGTCTGTTCATCATCTCTACTTTTTACTCGGTCCATATTAGCGAACTTCTCTCCGGTAAAGATTTGATTGCATCGTCTTGTTCCCCTTTTTTCGCAGTGATCGTCTTTTTTCGCAGTGATCGTCTTTCTCGATGCGTGCAAGACCTATTCTTTGAAATGGAGCTACATTCTCTAAGGCCAAATGTTAAGCACGGTCATCTCTACTTTTTACTCGGTCCATATTAGCGAACTTCTCTCCGCTAAAGTTTTGATTGCATCGTCTTGTTCCCCTTTTTTCGCAAAGTGATCGTCTTTCTCGATGCGTGCAAGACATATTCTTTGAAATGGAGCTACACTCTTTAAGGCCTAATGTTAAGCACGGTCATCTCTACTTTTTACTCGGTCCATATTAGCGAACTTCTCTCCGCTAAAGTTTTGATTGCATCGTCTTGTTCCCCTTTTTTCGCAAAGTGATCGTCTTTCTCGATGCGTGCAAGACCTATTCTTTGAAATGGAGCTACAATCTCTAAGGCCAAATGTTAAGCACGGTCATCTCTACTTTTTACTCGGTCCATATAGGCGAACTTCTCTCCGCTAAAGATTTGGTTGCATCGTCTTGTTCCCCTTTTTTCGCAAAGTGATCGTCTTTCTCGATGCGTGCAAGACCTATTCTTTGAAATGGAGCTACAATCTCTAAGGCCAAATGTTAAGCACGGTCATCTCTACTTTTTACTCGGTCCATATAGGCGAACTTCTCTCCGCTAAAGATTTGGTTGCATCGTCTTGTTCCCCTTTTTTCGCAAAGTGATCGTCTTTCTCGATGCGTGCAAGACATATTCTTTGAAATGGAGCTACAATCTCTAAGGCCAAATGTTAAGCACGGTCATCTCTACTTTTTACTCGGTCCATATTAGCGAACTTCTCTCCGCTAAAGATTTGGTTGCATCGTCTTGTTCCCCTTTTTTCGCAAAGTGATCGTCTTTCTCGATGCGTGCAAGACATATTCTTTGAAATGGAGCTACATTCTTTAAGGCCAAATGTTAAGCACGGTCATCTCTACTTTTTACTCGGTCCATATTAGCGAACATCTCTCCGGTAAAGATTTGATTGCATCGTCTTGTTCCCCTTTTTTCGCAAAGTGATCGTCTTTTTTCGCAAAGTGATCGTCTTTCTCGATGCGTGCAAGACCTATTCTTTGAAATGGAGCTACAATCTCTAAGGCCAAATGTTAAGCACGGTCATCTCTACTTTTTACTCGGTCCATATAGGCGAACTTCTCTCCGCTAAAGATTTGGTTGCATCGTCTTGTTCCCCTTTTTTCGCAAAGTGATCGTCTTTCTCGATGCGTGCAAGACATATTCTTTGAAATGGAGCTACATTCTTTAAGGCCAAATGTTAAGCACGGTCATCTCTACTTTTTACTCGGTCCATATTAGCGAACTTCTCTCCGCTAAAGTTTTGATTGCATCGTCTTGTTCCCCTTTTTTTCGCAAAGTGATCGTCTTTCTCGATGCGTGCAAGACATATTCTTTGAAATGGAGCTACATTCTCTAAGGCCAAATGTTAAGCACGGTCATCTCTACTTTTTACTCGGTCCATATTAGCGAACATCTCTCCGGTAAAGATTTGATTGCATCGTCTTGTTCCCCTTTTTTCGCAAAGTGATCGTCTTTTTTCGCAAAGTGATCGTCTTTCTCGATGCGTGCAAGACCTATTCTTTGAAATGGAGCTACATTCTCTAAGGCCAAATGTTAAGCACGGTCATCTCTACTTTTTACTCGGTCCATATAGGCGAACTTCTCTCCGCTAAAGATTTGGTTGCATCGTCTTGTTCCCCTTTTTTCGCAAAGTGATCGTCTTTCTCGATGCGTGCAAGACATATTCTTTGAAATGGAGCTACATTCTTTAAGGCCAAATGTTAAGCACGGTCATCTCTACTTTTTACTCGGTCCATATTAGCGAACTTCTCTCCGCTAAAGTTTTGATTGCATCGTCTTGTTCCCCTTTTTTTCGCAAAGTGATCGTCTTTCTCGATGCGTGCAAGACATATTCTTTGAAATGGAGCTACATTCTCTAAGGCCAAATGTTAAGCACGGTCATCTCTACTTTTTACTCGGTCCATATTAGCGAACTTCTCTCCGCTAAAGTTTTGATTGCATCGTCTTGTTCCCCTTTTTTTCGCAAAGTGATCGTCTTTCTCGATGCGTGCAAGACATATTCTTTGAAATGGAGCTACATTCTCTAAGGCCAAATGTTAAGCACGGTCATCTCTACTTTTTACTCGGTCCATATTAGCGAACTTCTCTCCGGTAAAGATTTGAGTGCATCGTCTTGTTCCCCTTTTTTCGCAAAGTGATCGTCTTTTTTCGCAAAGTGATCGTCTTTCTCGATGCGTGCAAGACCTATTCTTTGAAATGGAGCTACATTCTCTAAGGCCAAATGTTAAGCACGGTCATCTCTACTTTTTACTCGGTCCATATAGGCGAACTTCTCTCCGCTAAAGATTTGGTTGCATCGTCTTGTTCCCCTTTTTTCGCAAAGTGATCGTCTTTCTCGATGCGTGCAAGACATATTCTTTGAAATGGAGCTACATTCTTTAAGGCCAAATGTTAAGCACGGTCATCTCTACTTTTTACTCGGTCCATATTAGCGAACTTCTCTCCGCTAAAGTTTTGATTGCATCGTCCTGTTCCCCTTTTTTTCGCAAAGTGATCGTCTTTCTCGATGCGTGCAAGACATATTCTTTGAAATGGAGCTACATTCTCTAAGGCCAAATGTTAAGCACGGTCATCTCTACTTTTTACTCGGTCCATATTAGCGAACTTCTCTCCGGTAAAGATTTGATTGCATCGTCTTGTTCCCCTTTTTTCGCAAAGTGATCGTCTTTTTTCGCAAAGTGATCGTCTTTCTCGATGCGTGCAAGACCTATTCTTTGAAATGGAGCTACATTCTCTAAGGCCAAATGTTAAGCACGGTCATCTCTACTTTTTACTCGGTCCATATAAGCGAACTTCTCTCCGCTAAAGATTTGGTTGCATCGTCTTGTTCCCCTTTTTTTCGCAAAGTGATCGTCTTTCTCGATGCGTGCAAGACATATTCTTTGAAATGGAGCTACATTCTCTAAGGCCAAATGTTAAGCACGGTCATCTCTACTTTTTACTCGGTCCATATTAGCGAACTTCTCTCCGCTAAAGTTTTGATTGCATCGTCTTGTTCCCCTTTTTTCGCAAAGTGATCGTCTTTCTCAATGCGTGCAAGACCTATTCTTTGAAATGGAGCTACATTCTCTAAGGCCAAATGTTAAGCACGGTCTGTTCATCATCTCTACTTTTTACTCGGTCCATATTAGCGAACTTCTCTCCGGTAAAGATTTGATTGCATCGTCTTGTTCCCCTTTTTTCGCAAAGTGATCGTCTTTTTTCGCAAAGTGATCGTCTTTCTCGATGCGTGCAAGACCTATTCTTTGAAATGGAGCTACATTCTCTAAGGCCAAATGTTAAGCACGGTCATCTCTACTTTTTACTCGGTCCATATTAGCGAACTTCTCTCCGCTAAAGTTTTGATTGCATCGTCTTGTTCCCCTTTTTTCGCAAAGTGATCGTCTTTCTCGATGCGTGCAAGACATATTCTTTGAAATGGAGCTACATTCTTTAAGGCCAAATGTTAAGCACGGTCATCTCTACTTTTTACTCGGTCCATATTAGCGAACTTCTCTCCGCTAAAGTTTTGATTGCATCGTCTTGTTCCCCTTTTTTCGCAAAGTGATCGTCTTTCTCGATGCGTGCAAGACATATTCTTTGAAATGGAGCTACATTCTTTAAGGCCTAATGTTAAGCACGGTCATCTCTACTTTTTACTCGGTCCATATTAGCGAACTTCTCTCCGCTAAAGTTTTGATTCCATCGTCTTGTTCCCCTTTTTTCGCAAAGTGATCGTCTTTCTCGATGCGTGCAAGACCTATTCTTTGAAATGGAGCTACAATCTCTAAGGCCAAATGTTAAGCACGGTCATCTCTACTTTTTACTCGGTCCATATAGGCGAACTTCTCTCCGCTAAAGTTTTGATTGCATCGTCTTGTTCCCCTTTTTTCGCAAAGTGATCGTCTTTCTCGATGCGTGCAAGACCTATTCTTTGGAATGGAGCTACATTCTCTAAGGCCAAATGTTAAGCACGGTCTGTTCATCATCTCTACTTTTTACTCGGTCCATATTAGCGAACTTCTCTCCGGTAAAGATTTGGTTGCATCGTCTTGTTCCCCTTTTTTCGCAAAGTGATCGTCTTTCTCGATGCGTGCAAGACATATTCTTTGAAATGGAGCTACATTCTCTAAGGCCAAATGTTAAGCACGGTCATCTCTACTTTTTACTCGGACCATATAAGCGAACTTCTCTCCGCTAAAGATTTGGTTGCATCGTCTTGTTCCCCTTTTTTCGCAAAGTGATCGTCTTTCTCGATGCGTGCAAGACATATTCTTTGAAATGGAGCTACATTCTCTAAGGCCAAATGTTAAGCACGGTCATCTCTACTTTTTACTCGGTCCATATAAGCGAACTTCTCTCCGCTAAAGATTTGGTTGCATCGTCTTGTTCCCCTTTTTTCGCAAAGTGATCGTCTTTCTCGATGCGTGCAAGACATATTCTTTGAAATGGAGCTACATTCTTTAAGGCCAAATGTTAAGCACGGTCATCTCTACTTTTTACTCGGTCCATATTAGCGAACTTCTCTCCGCTAAAGTTTTGATTGCATCGTCTTGTTCCCCTTTTTTCGCAAAGTGATCGTCTTTTTTCGCAAAGTGATCGTCTTTCTCGATGCGTGCAAGACCTATTTTTTTAAATGGAGCTACATTCTCTAAGTCCAAATGTTAATCACGGTCTGTTCATCATCTCTACTTTGTACTCGGTTCATATTAGCGAACTTCTCTCCGCTAAAGTTTTGATTGCATCGTCTTGTTCCCCTTTTTTCGCAAAGTGATCGTCTTTCTCGATGCGTGCAAGACCTATTCTTTGCAATGGAGCTACATTCTCTAAGGCCAAATGTTAAGCACGGTCATCTCTACTTTTTACTCGGTCCATATTAGCGAACTTCTCTCCGCTAAAGTTTTGATTGCATCGTCTTGTTCCCCTTTTTTCGCAAAGTGATCGTCTTTCTCAATGCGTGCAAGACCTATTCTTTGAAATGGAGCTACAATCTCTAAGGCCAAATGTTAAGCACGGTCATCTCTACTTTTTACTCGGTCCATATAGGCGAACTTCTCTCCGGTAAAGTTTTGATTGCATCGTCTTGTTCCCCTTTTTTCGCAAAGTGATCGTCTTTCTCGATGCGTGCAAGACCTATTCTTTGCAATGGAGCTACATTCTCTAAGGCCAAATGTTAAGCACGGTCCGTTCATCATCTCTACTTTTTACTCGGTCCATATTAGCGAACTTCTCTCCGGTAAAGTTTTGATTGCATCGTCTTGTTCCCTTTTTTTCGCAAAGTGATCGTCTTTCTCGATGCGTGCAAGACCTATTTTTTAAATGGAGCTACATTCTCTAAGGCCAAATGTTAATCACGGTCTGTTCATCATCTCTACTTTTTACTCGGTCCATATTAGCGAACTTCTCTCCGCTAAAGATTTGATTGCATCGTCTTGTTCCCCTTCTTTCGCAAAGTGATCGTCTTTTTTCGCAAAGTGATCGTCTTTCTCGATGCGTGCAAGACCTATTTTTTTAAATGGAGCTACATTCTCTAAGTCCAAATGTTAATCACGGTCTGTTCATCATCTCTACTTTGTACTCGGTTCATATTAGCGAACTTCTCTCCGCTAAAGTTTTGATTGCATCGTCTTGTTCCCCTTTTTTCGCAAAGTGATCGCCTTTCTCGATGCGTGCAAGACCTATTCTTTGCAATGGAGCTACATTCTCTAAGGCCAAATGTTAAGCACGGTCATCTCTACTTTTTACTCGGTCCATATTAGCGAACTTCTCTCCGCTAAAGTTTTGATTGCATCGTCTTGTTCCCCTTTTTTCGCAAAGTGATCGTCTTTCTCAATGCGTGCAAGACCTATTCTTTGAAATGGAGCTACAATCTCTAAGGCCAAATGTTAAGCACGGTCATCTCTACTTTTTACTCGGTCCATATAGGCGAACTTCTCTCCGGTAAAGTTTTGATTGCATCGTCTTGTTCCCCTTTTTTCGCAAAGTGATCGTCTTTCTCGATGCGTGCTAGACCTATTCTTTGCAATGGAGCTACATTCTCTAAGGCCAAATGTTAAGCACGGTCCGTTCATCATCTACTTTTTACTCGGTCCATATTAGCGAACTTCTCTCCGGTAAAGTTTTGATTGCATCGTCTTGTTCCCTTTTTTTCGCAAAGTGATCGTCTTTCTCGATGCGTGCAAGACCTATTTTTTAAATGGAGCTACATTCTCTAAGGCCAAATGTTAATCACGGTCTGTTCATCATCTCTACTTTTTACTCGGTCCATATTAGCGAACTTCTCTCCGCTAAAGATTCGATTGCATCGTCTTGTTCCCCTTCTTTCGCAAAGTGATCGTCTTTTTTCGCAAAGTGATCGTCTTTCTCGATGCGTGCAAGACCTATTTTTTTAAATGGAGCTACATTCTCTAAGTCCAAATGTTAATCACGGTCTGTTCATCATCTCTACTTTGTACTCGGTACATATTAGCGAACTTCTCTCCGCTAAAGTTTTGATTGCATCGTCTTGTTCCCCTTTTTTCGCAAAGTGATCGTCTTTCTCGATGCGTGCAAGACCTATTCTTTGCAATGGAGCTACATTCTCTAAGGCCAAATGTTAAGCACGGTCCGTTCATCATCTCTACTTTTTACTCGGTCCATATTAGCGAACTTCTCTCCGGTAAAGTTTTGATTGCATCGTCTTGTTCCCTTTTTTCGCAAAGTGATCGTCTTTCTCGATGCGTGCAAGAACTATTTTTTAAATGGAGCTACATTCTCTAAGGCCAAATGTTAATCACGGTCTGTTCATCATCTCTACTTTTTACTCGGTCCATATTAGCGAACTTCTCTCCGCTAAAGATTTGATTGCATCGTCTTGTTCCCCTTCTTTCGCAAAGTGATCGTCTTTCTCGATGCGTGCAAGACCTATTCTTTGCAATGGAGCTACATTCTCTAAGGCCAAATGTTAATCACGGTCTGTTCATCATCTCTACTTTTTACTCGGTCCATATTAGCGAACTTCTCTCCGCTAAAGATTTGATTGCATCGTCTTGTTCCCCTTCTTTCGCAAAGTGATCGTCTTTCTCGATGCGTGCAAGACCTATTCTTTGCAATGGAGCTACATTCTCTAAGGCCAAATGTTAATCACGGTCTGTTCATCATCTCTACTTTTTACTCGGTTCATATTAGCGAGCTTCTCTCCGCTAAAGTTTTGATTGCATCGTCTTGTTCCCCTTTTTTCGCAAAGTGATCGTCTTTCTCGATGCGTGCAAGACCTATTCTTTGCAATGGAGCTACATTCTCTAAGGCCAAATGTTAATCACGGTCTGTTCATCATCTCTACTTTTTACTCGGTCCATATTAGCGAACTTCTCTCCGGTAAAGTTTTGATTGCATCGTCTTGTTCCCTTTTTTTCGCAAAGTGATCGTCTTTCTCGATGCGTGCAAGAACTATTTTTTAAATGGAGCTACATTCTCTAAGGCCAAATGTTAATCACGGTCTGTTCATCATCTCTACTTTTTACTCGGTTCATTTTAGCGAACTTCTCTCCGCTAAAGTTTTGATTGCATCGTCTTGTTCCCCTTTTTTCGCAAAGTGATCGTCTTTCTCGATGCGTGCAAGACCTATTCTTTGCAATGGAGCTACATTCTCTAAGGCCAAATGTTTAGCACGGTCCGTTCATCATCTCTACTTTTTACTCGGTCCATATTAGCGAACTTCTCTCCGGTAAAGTTTTGATTGCATCGTCTTGTTCCCTTTTTTTCGTAAAGTGATCGTCTTTCTCGATGCGTGCAAGACCTATTTTTTAAATGGAGCTACATTCTCTAAGGCCAAATGTTAATCACGGTCTGTTCATCATCTCTACTTTTTACTCGGTCCATATTAGCGAACTTCTCTCCGCTAAAGATTTGGTTGCATCGTCTTGTTCCCCTTTTTTCGCAAAGTGATCGTCTTTCTCGATGCGTGCAAGACATATTCTTTGAAATGGAGCTACATTCTCTAAGGCCAAATGTTAAGCACGGTCTGTTCATCATCTCTACTTTTTACTCGGTCCATATTAGCGAACTTCTCTCCCGTAAAGATTTGATTGCATCGTGTTGTTCCCTTTTTTTCGCAAAGTGATCGTCTTTCTCGATGCGTGCAAGAC
The DNA here is from genome assembly GCA_036245805.1 of Pristionchus mayeri. Classification (NCBI taxonomy): domain Eukaryota; kingdom Metazoa; phylum Nematoda; class Chromadorea; order Rhabditida; family Neodiplogasteridae; genus Pristionchus; species Pristionchus mayeri. The sequence continues at coordinate 49,453,027 of BTRK01000005.1, read as the reverse complement.
CTATTCTTTGAAATGGAGCTACATTCTCTAAGGCCAAATGTTAAGCACGGTCATCTCTACTTTTTACTCGGTCCATATTAGCGAACTTCTCTCCGCTAAAGATTTGATTGCATCGTCTTCTTCCCCTTTTTTCGCAAAGTGATCGTCTTTCTCGATGCGTGCAAGACCTATTGTTTGAAATGGAGCTACATTCTCTAAGGCCAAATGTTAAGCACGGTCATCTCTACTTTTTACTCGGTCCATATAAGCGAACTTCTCTCCGCTAAAGATTTGGTTGCATCGTCTTGTTCCCCTTTTTTCGCAAAGTGATCGTCTTTCTCGATGCGTGCAAGACATATTCTTTGAAATGGAGCTACATTCTCTAAGGCCAAATGTTAAGCACGGTCTGTTCATCATCTCTACTTTTTACTCGGTCCATATTAGCGAACTTCTCTCCCGTAAAGATTTGATTGCATCGTGTTGTTCCCTTTTTTTCGCAAAGTGATCGTCTTTCTCGATGCGTGCAAGACATATTCTTTGAAATGGAGCTACATTCTCCAAGGCCAAATGTTAAGCACGGTCTGTTCATCATTTCTACTTTTTACTCGGTCCATATTAGCGAACTTCTCTCCGCTAAAGTTTTGATTGCATCGTCTTGTTCCCCTTTTTTCGCAAAGTGATCGTCTTTCTCGATGCGTGCAAGACCTATTCTTTGAAATGGAGCTACATTCTCTAAGGCCAAATGTTAAGCACGGTCATCTCTACTTTTTACTCGGTCCATATTAGCGAACTTCTCTCCGCTAAAGATTTGATTGCATCGTCTTCTTCCCCTTTTTTCGCAAAGTGATCGTCTTTCTCGATGCGTGCAAGACCTATTCTTTGAAATGGAGCTACATTCTCTAAGGCCAAATGTTAAGCACGGTCATCTCTACTTTTTACTCGGTCCATATAAGCGAACTTCTCTCCGCTAAAGATTTGGTTGCATCGTCTTGTTCCCCTTTTTTCGCAAAGTGATCGTCTTTCTCGATGCGTGCAAGACATATTCTTTGAAATGGAGCTACATTCTCTAAGGCCAAATGTTAAGCACGGTCTGTTCATCATCTCTACTTTTTACTCGGTCCATATTAGCGAACTTCCCTCCCGTAAAGATTTGATTGCATCGTGTTGTTCCCTTTTTTTCGCAAAGTGATCGTCTTTCTCGATGCGTGCAAGACATATTCTTTGAAATGGAGCTACATTCTCCAAGGCCAAATGTTAAGCACGGTCTGTTCATCATTTCTACTTTTTACTCGGTCCATATTAGCGAACTTCTCTCCGCTAAAGTTTTGATTGCATCGTCTTGTTCCCCTTTTTTCGCAAAGTGATCGTCTTTCTCGATGCGTGCAAGACCTATTCTTTGAAATGGAGCTACATTCTCTAAGGCCAAATGTTAAGCACGGTCATCTCTACTTTTTACTCGGTCCATATTAGCGAACTTCTCTCCGCTAAAGATTTGATTGCATCGTCTTCTTCCCCTTTTTTCGCAAAGTGATCGTCTTTCTCGATGCGTGCAAGACCTATTCTTTGAAATGGAGCTACATTCTCTAAGGCCAAATGTTAAGCACGGTCATCTCTACTTTTTACTCGGTCCATATAAGCGAACTTCTCTCCGCTAAAGATTTGGTTGCATCGTCTTGTTCCCCTTTTTTCGCAAAGTGATCGTCTTTCTCGATGCGTGCAAGACATATTCTTTGAAATGGAGCTACATTCTCTAAGGCCAAATGTTAAGCACGGTCTGTTCATCATCTCTACTTTTTACTCGGTCCATATTAGCGAACTTCCCTCCCGTAAAGATTTGATTGCATCGTGTTGTTCCCTTTTTTTCGCAAAGTGATCGTCTTTCTCGATGCGTGCAAGACATATTCTTTGAAATGGAGCTACATTCTCCAAGGCCAAATGTTAAGCACGGTCTGTTCATCATTTCTACTTTTTACTCGGTCCATATTAGCGAACTTCTCTCCGCTAAAGTTTTGATTGCATCGTCTTGTTCCCCTTTTTTCGCAAAGTGATCGTCTTTCTCGATGCGTGCAAGACCTATTCTTTGAAATGGAGCTACATTCTCTAAGGCCAAATGTTAAGCACGGTCATCTCTACTTTTTACTCGGTCCATATAAGCGAACTTCTCTCCGCTAAAGATTTGGTTGCATCGTCTTGTTCCCCTTTTTTCGCAAAGTGATCGTCTTTCTCGATGCGTGCAAGACATATTCTTTGAAATGGAGCTACATTCTCTAAGGCCAAATGTTAAGCACGGTCTGTTCATCATCTCTACTTTTTACTCGGTCCATATTAGCGAACTTCTCTCCCGTAAAGATTTGATTGCATCGTGTTGTTCCCTTTTTTTCGCAAAGTGATCGTCTTTCTCGATGCGTTCAAGACATATTCTTTGAAATGGAGCTACATTCTCTAAGGCCAAATGTTAATCACGGTCTGTTCATCATCTCTACTTTTTACTCGGTCCATATTAGCGAACTTCTCTCCGCTAAAGATTTGATTGCATCGTCTTCTTCCCCTTTTTTCGCAAAGTGATCGTCTTTCTCGATGCGTGCAAGACCTATTCTTTGAAATGGAGCTACATTCTCTAAGACCAAATGTTAAGCACGGTCATCTCTACTTTTTACTCGGTCCATATAAGCGAACTTCTCTCCGCTAAAGATTTGGTTGCATCGTCTTGTTCCCCTTTTTTCGCAAAGTGATCGTCTTTCTCGATGCGTGCAAGACATATTCTTTGAAATGGAGCTACATTCTCTAAGGCCAAATGTTAAGCACGGTCTCCTCATCATCTCTACTTTTTACTCGGTCCATATTAGCGAACTTCTCTCCCGTAAAGATTTGATTGCATCGTGTTGTTCCCTTTTTTTCGCAAAGTGATCGTCTTTCTCGATGCGTGCAAGACCTATTCTTTGAAATGGAGCTACATTCTCTAAGGCCAAATGTTAAGCACGGTCTGTTCATCATCTCTACTTTTTACTCGGTCCATATTAGCGAACTTCTCTCCCGTAAAGATTTGATTGCATCGTGTTGTTCCCTTTTTTTCGCAAAGTGATCGTCTTTCTCGATGCGTGCAAGACATATTCTTTGAAATGGAGCTACATTCTCTAAGGCCAAATGTTAAGCACGGTCTGTTCATCATCTCTACTTTTTACTCGGTCCATATTAGCGAACTTCTCTCCCGTAAAGATTTGATTGCATCGTCTTGTTCCCCTTTTTTCGCAAAGTGATCGTCTTTCTCGATGCGTGCAAGACATATTCTTTGAAATGGAGCTACATTCTTTAAGGCCAAATGTTAAGCACGGTCTGTTCATCATTTCTACTTTTTACTCGGTCCATATTAGCGAACTTCTCTCCGCTAAAGTTTTGATTGCATCGTCTTGTTCCCCTTTTTTTTCAAAGTGATCGTCTTTCTCGATGCGTGCAAGACCTATTCTTTGAAATGGAGCTACATTCTTTAAGGCCAAATGTTAAGCACGGTCTGTTCATCATTTCTACTTTTTACTCGGTCCATATTAGCGAACTTCTCTCCGCTAAAGTTTTGATTGCATCGTCTTGTTCCCCTTTTTTCGCAAAGTGATCGTCTTTCTCGATGCGTGCAAGACATATTCTTTGAAATGGAGCTACATTCTCTAAGGCCAAAGTTTAAGCACGGTCTGTTCATCATCTCTACTTTTTACTCGGTCCATATTAGCGAACTTCTCTCCCGTAAAGATTTGATTGCATCGTGTTGTTCCCTTTTTTTCGCAAAGTGATCGTCTTTCTCGATGCGTGCAAGACCTATTCTTTGAAATGGAGCTACATTCTCTAAGGCCAAATGTTAAGCACGGTCATCTCTACTTTTTACTCGGTCCATATTAGCGAACTTCTCTCCGCTAAAGATTTGATTGCATCGTCTTCTTCCCCTTTTTTCGCAAAGTGATCGTCTTTCTCGATGCGTGCAAGACCTATTCTTTGAAATGGAGTTACATTCTCTAAGGCCAAATGTTAAGCACGGTCATCTCTACTTTTTACTCGGTCCATATAAGCGAACTTCTCTCCTCTAAAGATTTGGTTGCATCGTCTTGTTCCCCTTTTTTCGCAAAGTGATCGTCTTTCTCGATGCGTGCAAGACATATTCTTTGAAATGGAGCTACATTCTCTAAGGCCAAATGTTAAGCACGGTCTGTTCATCATCTCTACTTTTTACTCGGTCCATATTAGCGAACTTCTCTCCCGTAAAGATTTGATTGCATCGTGTTGTTCCCTTTTTTTCGCAAAGTGATCGTCTTTCTCGATGCGTGCAAGACATATTCTTTGAAATGGAGCTACATTCTCTAAGGCCAAATGTTAATCACGGTCTGTTCATCATCTCTACTTTTTACTCGGTCCATATTAGCGAACTTCTCTCCGCTAAAGATTTGATTGCATCGTCTTCTTCCCCTTTTTTCGCAAAGTGATCGTCTTTCTCGATGCGTGCAAGACCTATTCTTTGAAATGGAGCTACATTCTCTAAGACCAAATGTTAAGCACGGTCATCTCTACTTTTTACTCGGTCCATATAAGCGAACTTCTCTCCGCTAAAGATTTGGTTGCATCGTCTTGTTCCCCTTTTTTCGCAAAGTGATCGTCTTTCTCGATGCGTGCAAGACATATTCTTTGAAATGGAGCTACATTCTCTAAGGCCAAATGTTAAGCACGGTCTGTTCATCATCTCTACTTTTTACTCGGTCCATATTAGCGAACTTCTCTCCCGTAAAGATTTGATTGCATCGTGTTGTTCCCTTTTTTTCGCAAAGTGATCGTCTTTCTCGATGCGTGCAAGACCTATTCTTTGAAATGGAGCTACATTCTCTAAGGCCAAATGTTAAGCACGGTCATCTCTACTTTTTACTCGGTCCATATAAGCGAACTTCTCTCCGCTAAAGATTTGGTTGCATCGTCTTGTTCCCCTTTTTTCGCAAAGTGATCGTCTTTCTCGATGCGTGCAAGACATATTCTTTGAAATGGAGCTACATTCTTTAAGGCCAAATGTTAAGCACGGTCTGTTCATCATTTCTACTTTTTACTCGGTCCATATTAGCGAACTTCTCTCCGCTAAAGTTTTGATTGCATCGTCTTGTTCCCCTTTTTTTTCAAAGTGATCGTCTTTCTCGATGCGTGCAAGACATATTCTTTGAAATGGAGCTACATTCTTTAAGGCCAAATGTTAAGCACGGTCTGTTCATCATTTCTACTTTTTACTCGGTCCATATTAGCGAACTTCTCTCCGCTAAAGTTTTGATTGCATCGTCTTGTTCCCCTTTTTTTTCAAAGTGATCGTCTTTCTCGATGCGTGCAAGACCTATTCTTTGAAATGGAGCTACATTCTTTAAGGCCAAATGTTAAGCACGGTCTGTTCATCATTTCTACTTTTTACTCGGTCCATATTAGCGAACTTCTCTCCGCTAAAGTTTTGATTGCATCGTCTTGTTCCCCTTTTTTCGCAAAGTGATCGTCTTTCTCGATGCGTGCAAGACATATTCTTTGAAATGGAGCTACATTCTTTAAGGCCAAATGTTAAGCACGGTCTGTTCATCATTTCTACTTTTTACTCGGTCCATATTAGCGAACTTCTCTCCGCTAAAGTTTTGATTGCATCGTCTTGTTCCCCTTTTTTTTCAAAGTGATCGTCTTTCTCGATGCGTGCAAGACCTATTCTTTGAAATGGAGCTACATTCTTTAAGGCCAAATGTTAAGCACGGTCTGTTCATCATTTCTACTTTTTACTCGGTCCATATTAGCGAACTTCTCTCCGCTAAAGTTTTGATTGCATCGTCTTGTTCCCCTTTTTTTCGCAAAGTGATCGTCTTTCTCGATGCGTGCAAGACATATTCTTTGAAATGGAGCTACATTCTCTAAGGCCAAATGTTAAGCACGGTCTGTTCATCATCTCTACTTTTTACTCGGTCCATATTAGCGAACTTCTCTCCGCTAAAGTTTTGATTGCATCGTCTTGTTCCCCTTTTTTTTCAAAGTGATCGTCTTTCTCGATGCGTGCAAGACATATTCTTTGAAATGGAGCTACATTCTTTAAGGCCAAATGTTAAGCACGGTCTGTTCATCATTTCTACTTTTTACTCGGTCCATATTAGCGAACTTCTCTCCGCTAAAGTTTTGATTGCATCGTCTTGTTCCCCTTTTTTTTCAAAGTGATCGTCTTTCTCGATGCGTGCAAGACCTATTCTTTGAAATGGAGCTACATTCTTTAAGGCCAAATGTTAAGCACGGTCTGTTCATCATTTCTACTTTTTACTCGGTCCATATTAGCGAACTTCTCTCCGCTAAAGTTTTGATTGCATCGTCTTGTTCCCCTTTTTTCGCAAAGTGATCGTCTTTCTCGATGCGTGCAAGACATATTCTTTGAAATGGAGCTACATTCTTTAAGGCCAAATGTTAAGCACGGTCTGTTCATCATTTCTACTTTTTACTCGGTCCATATTAGCGAACTTCTCTCCGCTAAAGTTTTGATTGCATCGTCTTGTTCCCCTTTTTTCGCAAAGTGATCGTCTTTCTCGATGCGTGCAAGACATATTCTTTGAAATGGAGCTACATTCTCTAAGGCCAAATGTTAAGCACGGTCTGTTCATCATCTCTACTTTTTACTCGGTCCATATTAGCGAACTTCTCTCCCGTAAAGATTTGATTGCATCGTGTTGTTCCCTTTTTTTCGCAAAGTGATCGTCTTTCTCGATGCGTGCAAGACCTATTCTTTGAAATGGAGCTACATTCTCTAAGGCCAAATGTTAAGCACGGTCATCTCTACTTTTTACTCGGTCCATATTAGCGAACTTCTCTCCGCTAAAGATTTGATTGCATCGTCTTCTTCCCCTTTTTTCGCAAAGTGATCGTCTTTCTCGATGCGTGCAAGACCTATTCTTTGAAATGGAGTTGCATTCTCTAAGGCCAAATGTTAAGCACGGTCATCTCTACTTTTTACTCGGTCCATATAAGCGAACTTCTCTCCGCTAAAGATTTGGTTGCATCGTCTTGTTCCCCTTTTTTCGCAAAGTGATCGTCTTTCTCGATGCGTGCAAGACCTATTCTTTGAAATGGAGCTACATTCTTTAAGGCCAAATGTTAAGCACGGTCTGTTCATCATTTCTACTTTTTACTCGGTCCATATTAGCGAACTTCTCTCCGCTAAAGTTTTGATTGCATCGTCTTGTTCCCCTTTTTTCGCAAAGTGATCGTCTTTCTCGATGCGTGCAAGACATATTCTTTGAAATGGAGCTACATTCTCTAAGGCCAAATGTTAAGCACGGTCTGTTCATCATCTCTACTTTTTACTCGGTCCATATTAGCGAACTTCTCTCCCGTAAAGATTTGATTGCATCGTGTTGTTCCCTTTTTTTCGCAAAGTGATCGTCTTTCTCGATGCGTGCAAGACCTATTCTTTGAAATGGAGCTACATTCTCTAAGGCCAAATGTTAAGCACGGTCATCTCTACTTTTTACTCGGTCCATATTAGCGAACTTCTCTCCGCTAAAGATTTGATTGCATCGTCTTCTTCCCCTTTTTTCGCAAAGTGATCGTCTTTCTCGATGCGTGCAAGACCTATTCTTTGAAATGGAGTTGCATTCTCTAAGGCCAAATGTTAAGCACGGTCATCTCTACTTTTTACTCGGTCCATATTAGCGAACTTCTCTCCGCTAAAGATTTGATTGCATCGTCTTCTTCCCCTTTTTTCGCAAAGTGATCGTCTTTCTCGATGCGTGCAAGACATATTCTTTGAAATGGAGCTACATTCTCTAAGGCCAAATGTTAAGCACGGTCTGTTCATCATCTCTACTTTTTACTCGGTCCATATTAGCGAACTTCTCTCCCGTAAAGATTTGATTGCATCGTGTTGTTCCCTTTTTTTCGCAAAGTGATCGTCTTTCTCGATGCGTGCAAGACATATTCTTTGAAATGGAGCTACATTCTCTAAGGCCAAATGTTAATCACGGTCTGTTCATCATCTCTACTTTTTACTCGGTCCATATTAGCGAACTTCTCTCCGCTAAAGATTTGATTGCATCGTCTTCTTCCCCTTTTTTCGCAAAGTGATCGTCTTTCTCGATGCGTGCAAGACCTATTCTTTGAAATGGAGCTACATTCTCTAAGACCAAATGTTAAGCACGGTCATCTCTACTTTTTACTCGGTCCATATAAGCGAACTTCTCTCCGCTAAAGATTTGGTTGCATCGTCTTGTTCCCCTTTTTTCGCAAAGTGATCGTCTTTCTCGATGCGTGCAAGACATATTCTTTGAAATGGAGCTACATTCTCTAAGGCCAAATGTTAAGCACGGTCTGTTCATCATCTCTACTTTTTACTCGGTCCATATTAGCGAACTTCTCTCCCGTAAAGATTTGATTGCATCGTGTTGTTCCCTTTTTTTCGCAAAGTGATCGTCTTTCTCGATGCGTGCAAGACCTATTCTTTGAAATGGAGCTACATTCTCTAAGGCCAAATGTTAAGCACGGTCATCTCTACTTTTTACTCGGTCCATATAAGCGAACTTCTCTCCGCTAAAGATTTGGTTGCATCGTCTTGTTCCCCTTTTTTCGCAAAGTGATCGTCTTTCTCGATGCGTGCAAGACATATTCTTTGAAATGGAGCTACATTCTTTAAGGCCAAATGTTAAGCACGGTCTGTTCATCATTTCTACTTTTTACTCGGTCCATATTAGCGAACTTCTCTCCGCTAAAGTTTTGATTGCATCGTCTTGTTCCCCTTTTTTCGCAAAGTGATCGTCTTTCTCGATGCGTGCAAGACCTATTCTTTGAAATGGAGCTACATTCTCTAAGGCCAAATGTTAAGCACGGTCTGTTCATCATCTCTAGTTTTTACTCGGTCCATATTAGCGAACTTCTCTCCCGTAAAGATTTGATTGCATCGTCTTGTTCCCTTTTTTTCGCAAAGTGATCGTCTTTCTCGATGCGTGCAAGACCTATTTTTTAAATGGAGCTACATTCTCTAAGGCCAAATGTTAATCACGGTCTGTTCATAATCTCTACTTTTTACTCGGTCCATATTAGCGAACTTCTCTCCCGTAAAGATTTGATTGAATCGTCTTGTTCCCCTTTTTTCGCAAAGTGATCGTCTTTCTCGATGCGTGCAAGACATATTCTTTGAAATGGAGCTACATTCTCTAAGGCCAAATGTTAAGCACGGTCTGTTCATCATCTCTACTTTTTACTCGGTTCATATTAGCGAACTTCTCTCCGCTAAAGTTTTGATTGCATCGTCTTGTTCCCCTTTTTTCGCAAAGTGATCGTCTTTCTCGACGCGTGCAAGACCTATTCTTTGAAATGGAGCTAAATTCTCTAAGGCCAAATGTTAATCACGGTCTGTTCATCATCTCTACTTTTTACTCGGTCCATATTAGCGAACTTCTCTCCCGTAAAGTTTTGATTGCATCGTCTTGTTCCCCTTTTTTCGCAAAGTGATCGTCTTTCTCGATGCGTGCAAGACATATTCTTTGAAATGGAGCTACATTCTCTAAGGCCAAATGTTAAGCACGGTCATCTCTACTTTTTACTCGGCCCATATAAGCGAACTTCTCTCCGCTAAAGATTTGGTTGCATCGCCTTGTTCCCCTTTTTTCGCAAAGTGATCGTCTTTCTCGACGCGTGCAAGACCTATTCTTTGAAATGGAGCTAAATTCTCTAAGGCCAAATGTTAAACACGGTTTGTTCATCATATCTACTTTTTACTCGGTCCATATTAGCGAACTTCTCTCCCGTAAAGTTTTGATTGCATCGTCTTGTTCCCCTTTTTTCGCAAAGTGATCGTCTTTCTCGATGCGTGCAAGACATATTCTTTGAAATGGAGCTACATTCTTTAAGGCCAAATGTTAAGCACGGTCTGTTCATCATTTCTACTTTTTACTCGGTCCATATTAGCGAACTTCTCTCCGCTAAAGATTTGGTTGCATCGTCTTGTTCCCCTTTTTTCGCAAAGTGATCGTCTTTCTCGATGCGTGCAAGACATATTCTTTGAAATGGAGCTACATTCTCTAAGGCCAAATGTTAAGCACGGTCTGTTCATCATCTCTAGTTTTTACTCGGTCCATATTAGCGAACTTCTCTCCCGTAAAGATTTGATTGCATCGTCTTGTTCCCTTTTTTTCGCAAAGTGATCGTCTTTCTCGATGCGTTCAAGACCTATTTTTTAAATGGAGCTACATTCTCTAAGGCCAAATGTTAAACACGGTCTGTTCATCATTTCTACTTTTTACTCGGTCCATATTAGCGAACTTCTCTCCGCTAAAGTGTTGATTGCATCGTCTTGTTCCCCTTTTTTCGCAAAGTGATCGTCTTTCTCGATGCGTGCAAGACATATTCTTTGAAATGGAGCTACATTCTCTAAGGCCAAATGTTAATCACGGTCTGTTCATCATCTCTACTTTTTACTCGGTCCATATTAGCGAACTTCTCTCCCGTAAAGTTTTGATTGCATCGTCTTGTTCCCCTTTTTTCGCAAAGTGATCGTCTTTCTCGATGCGTGCAAGACATATTCTTTGAAATGGAGCTACATTCTCTAAGGCCAAATGTTAAGCACGGTCATCTCTACTTTTTACTCGGCCCATATAAGCGAACTTCTCTCCGCTAAAGATTTGGTTGCATCGCCTTGTTCCCCTTTTTTCGCAAAGTGATCGTCTTTCTCGACGCGTGCAAGACCTATTCTTTGAAATGGAGCTAAATTCTCTAAGGCCAAATGTTAAACACGGTTTGTTCATCATATCTACTTTTTACTCGGTCCATATTAGCGAACTTCTCTCCCGTAAAGTTTTGATTGCATCGTCTTGTTCCCCTTTTTTCGCAAAGTGATCGTCTTTCTCGATGCGTGCAAGACATATTCTTTGAAATGGAGCTACATTCTTTAAGGCCAAATGTTAAGCACGGTCTGTTCATCATTTCTACTTTTTACTCGGTCCATATTAGCGAACTTCTCTCCGCTAAAGATTTGGTTGCATCGTCTTGTTCCCCTTTTTTCGCAAAGTGATCGTCTTTCTCGATGCGTGCAAGACATATTCTTTGAAATGGAGCTACATTCTCTAAGGCCAAATGTTAAGCACGGTCTGTTCATCATCTCTAGTTTTTACTCGGTCCATATTAGCGAACTTCTCTCCCGTAAAGATTTGATTGCATCGTCTTGTTCCCTTTTTTTCGCAAAGTGATCGTCTTTCTCGATGCGTTCAAGACCTATTTTTTAAATGGAGCTACATTCTCTAAGGCCAAATGTTAAACACGGTCTGTTCATCATTTCTACTTTTTACTCGGTCCATATTAGCGAACTTCTCTCCGCTAAAGTGTTGATTGCATCGTCTTGTTCCCCTTTTTTCGCAAAGTGATCGTCTTTCTCGATGCGTGCAAGACATATTCTTTGAAATGGAGCTACATTCTCTAAGGCCAAATGTTAAGCACGGTCTGTTCATCATCTCTAGTTTTTACTCGGTCCATATTAGCGAACTTCTCTCCGCTAAAGTTTTGATTGCATCGTCTTGTTCCCCTTTTTTTTCAAAGTGATCGTCTTTCTCGATGCGTGCAAGACATATTCTTTGAAATGGAGCTACATTCTTTAAGGCCAAATGTTAAGCACGGTCTGTTCATCATTTCTACTTTTTACTCGGTCCATATTAGCGAACTTCTCTCCCGTAAAGATTTGATTGCATCGTGTTGTTCCCTTTTTTTCGCAAAGTGATCGTCTTTCTCGATGCGTGCAAGACCTATTCTTTGAAATGGAGCTACATTCTCTAAGGCCAAATGTTAAGCACGGTCATCTCTACTTTTTACTCGGTCCATATAAGCGAACTTCTCTCCGCTAAAGATTTGGTTGCATCGTCTTGTTCCCCTTTTTTCGCAAAGTGATCGTCTTTCTCGATGCGTGCAAGACATATTCTTTGAAATGGAGCTACATTCTTTAAGGCCAAATGTTAAGCACGGTCTGTTCATCATTTCTACTTTTTACTCGGTCCATATTAGCGAACTTCTCTCCCGTAAAGATTTGATTGCATCGTGTTGTTCCCTTTTTTTCGCAAAGTGATCGTCTTTCTCGATGCGTGCAAGACCTATTCTTTGAAATGGAGCTACATTCTCTAAGGCCAAATGTTAAGCACGGTCATCTCTACTTTTTACTCGGTCCATATAAGCGAACTTCTCTCCGCTAAAGATTTGGTTGCATCGTCTTGTTCCCCTTTTTTCGCAAAGTGATCGTCTTTCTCGATGCGTGCAAGACATATTCTTTGAAATGGAGCTACATTCTTTAAGGCCAAATGTTAAGCACGGTCTGTTCATCATTTCTACTTTTTACTCGGTCCATATTAGCGAACTTCTCTCCGCTAAAGTTTTGATTGCATCGTCTTGTTCCCCTTTTTTCGCAAAGTGATCGTCTTTCTCGATGCGTGCAAGACCTATTCTTTGAAATGGAGCTACATTCTCTAAGGCCAAATGTTAAGCACGGTCATCTCTACTTTTTACTCGGTCCATATAAGCGAACTTCTCTCCGCTAAAGATTTGGTTGCATCGTCTTGTTCCCCTTTTTTCGCAAAGTGATCGTCTTTCTCGATGCGTGCAAGACATATTCTTTGAAATGGAGCTACATTCTCTAAGGCCAAATGTTAAGCACGGTCTGTTCATCATCTCTAGTTTTTACTCGGTCCATATTAGCGAACTTCTCTCCCGTAAAGATTTGATTGCATCGTCTTGTTCCCTTTTTTTCGCAAAGTGATCGTCTTTCTCGATGCGTGCAAGACCTATTTTTTAAATGGAGCTACATTCTCTAAGGCCAAATGTTAATCACGGTCTGTTCATCATCTCTACTTTTTACTCGGTCCATATTAGCGAACTTCTCTCCCGTAAAGATTTGATTGCATCGTCTTGTTCCCCTTTTTTCGCAAAGTGATCGTCTTTCTCGATGCGTGCAAGACATATTCTTTGAAATGGAGCTACATTCTCTAAGGCCAAATGTTAAGCACGGTCTGTTCATCATCTCTACTTTTTACTCGGTTCATATTAGCGAACTTCTCTCCGCTAAAGTTTTGATTGCATCGTCTTGTTCCCCTTTTTTCGCAAAGTGATCATCTTTCTCGACGCGTGCAAGACCTATTCTTTGAAATGGAGCTAAATTCTCTAAGGCCAAATGTTAATCACGGTCTGTTCATCATCTCTACTTTTTACTCGGTCCATATTAGCGAACTTCTCTCCCGTAAAGATTTGATTGCATCGTCTTGTTCCCCTTTTTTCGCAAAGTCATCGTCTTTCTCGATGCGTGCAAGACATATTCTTTGAAATGGAGCTACATTCTCTAAGGCCAAATGTTAAGCACGGTCTGTTCATCATCTCTAGTTTTTACTCGGTCCATATTAGCGAACTTCTCTCCCGTAAAGATTTGATTGCATCGTCTTGTTCCCTTTTTTTCGCAAAGTGATCGTCTTTCTCGATGCGTGCAAGACCTATTTTTTAAATGGAGCTACATTCTCTAAGGCCAAATGTTAATCACGGTCTGTTCATCATCTCTACTTTTTACTCGGTCCATATTAGCGAACTTCTCTCCCGTAAAGATTTGATTGCATCGTCTTGTTCCCCTTTTTTCGCAAAGTGATCGTCTTTCTCGATGCGTGCAAGACATATTCTTTGAAATGGAGCTACATTCTCTAAGGCCAAATGTTAAGCACGGTCTGTTCATCATCTCTACTTTTTACTCGGTTCATATTAGCGAACTTCTCTCCGCTAAAGTTTTGATTGCATCGTCTTGTTCCCCTTTTTTCGCAAAGTGATCGTCTTTCTCGACGCGTGCAAGACCTATTCTTTGAAATGAAGCTAAATTCTCTAAGGCCAAATGTTAATCACGGTCTGTTCATCATCTCTACTTTTTACTCGGTCCATATTAGCGAACTTCTCTCCCGTAAAGTTTTGATTGCATCGTCTTGTTCCCCTTTTTTCGCAAAGTGATCGTCTTTCTCGATGCGTGCAAGACCTATTCTTTGAAATGAAGCTAAATTCTCTAAGGCCAAATGTTAATCACGGTCTGTTCATCATCTCTACTTTTTACTCGGTCCATATTAGCGAACTTCTCTCCCGTAAAGATTTGATTGCATCGTGTTGTTCCCTTTTTTTCGCAAAGTGATCGTCTTTCTCGATGCGTGCAAGACCTATTCTTTGAAATGGAGCTACATTCTCTAAGGCCAAATGTTAAGCACGGTCATCTCTACTTTTTACTCGGTCCATATTAGCGAACTTCTCTCCGCTAAAGATTTGATTGCATCGTCTTCTTCCCCTTTTTTCGCAAAGTGATCGTCTTTCTCGATGCGTGCAAGACCTATTCTTTGAAATGGAGTTGCATTCTCTAAGGCCAAATGTTAAGCACGGTCATCTCTACTTTTTACTCGGTCCATATAAGCGAACTTCTCTCCGCTAAAGATTTGGTTGCATCGTCTTGTTCCCCTTTTTTCGCAAAGTGATCGTCTTTCTCGATGCGTGCAAGACATATTCTTTGAAATGGAGCTACATTCTCTAAGGCCAAATGTTAAGCACGGTCTGTTCATCATCTCTACTTTTTACTCGGTCCATATTAGCGAACTTCTCTCCCGTAAAGATTTGATTGCATCGTGTTGTTCCCTTTTTTTCGCAAAGTGATCGTCTTTCTCGATGCGTGCAAGACATATTCTTTGAAATGGAGCTACATTCTCTAAGGCCAAATGTTAATCACGGTCTGTTCATCATCTCTACTTTTTACTCGGTCCATATAAGCGAACTTCTCTCCGCTAAAGATTTGGTTGCATCGTCTTGTTCCCCTTTTTTCGCAAAGTGATCGTCTTTCTCGATGCGTGCAAGACATATTCTTTGAAATGGAGCTACATTCTCTAAGGCCAAATGTTAAGCACGGTCTGTTCATCATCTCTACTTTTTACTCGGTCCATATTAGCGAACTTCTCTCCCGTAAAGATTTGATTGCATCGTGTTGTTCCCTTTTTTTCGCAAAGTGATCGTCTTTCTCGATGCGTGCAAGAAATATTCTTTGAAATGGAGCTACATTCTCTAAGGCCAAATGTTAAGCACGGTCATCTACTTTTTACTCGGTCCATATAAGCGAACTTCTCTCCGCTAAAGATTTGGTTGCATCGTCTTGTTCCCCTTTTTTCGCAGTGATCGTCTTTCTCGATGCGTGCAAGACATATTCTTTGAAATGGAGCTACATTCTTTAAGGCCAAATGTTAAGCACGGTCTGTTCATCATTTCTACTTTTTACTCGGTCCATATTAGCGAACTTCTCTCCGCTAAAGTTTTGATTGCATCGTCTTGTTCCCCTTTTTTCGCAAAGTGATCGTCTTTCTCGATGCGTGCAAGACCTATTCTTTGAAATGGAGCTACATTCTCTAAGGCCAAATGTTAAGCACGGTCATCTCTACTTTTTACTCGGTCCATATAAGCGAACTTCTCTCCGCTAAAGATTTGGTTGCATCGTCTTGTTCCCCTTTTTTCGCAAAGTGATCGTCTTTCTCGATGCGTGCAAGACATATTCTTTGAAATGGAGCTACATTCTCTAAGGCCAAATGTTAAGCACGGTCTGTTCATCATCTCTAGTTTTTACTCGGTCCATATTAGCGAACTTCTCTCCCGTAAAGATTTGATTGCATCGTCTTGTTCCCCTTTTTTCGCAAAGTGATCGTCTTTCTCGATGCGTGCAAGACATATTCTTTGAAATGGAGCTACATTCTCTAAGGCCAAATGTTAAGCACGGTCTGTTCATCATCTCTACTTTTTACTCGGTTCATATTAGCGAACTTCTCTCCGCTAAAGTTTTGATTGCATCGTCTTGTTCCCCTTTTTTCGCAAAGTGATCGTCTTTCTCGACGCGTGCAAGACCTATTCTTTGAAATGGAGCTAAATTCTCTAAGGCCAAATGTTAATCACGGTCTGTTCATCATCTCTACTTTCTACTCGGTCCATATTAGCGAACTTCTCTCCCGTAAAGTTTTGATTGCATCGTCTTGTTCCCCTTTTTTCGCAAAGTCATCGTCTTTCTCGATGCGTGCAAGACATATTCTTTGAAATGGAGCTACATTCTCTAAGGCCAAATGTTAAGCACGGTCATCTCTACTTTTTACTCGGCCCATATAAGCGAACTTCTCTCCGCTAAAGATTTGGTTGCATCGTCTTGTTCCCCTTTTTTCGCAAAGTGATCGTCTTTCTCGACGCGTGCAAGACCTATTCTTTGAAATGGAGCTAAATTCTCTAAGGCCAAATGTTAAACACGGTCTGTTCATCATATCTACTTTTTACTCGGTCCATATTAGCGAACTTCTCTCCCGTAAAGTTTTGATTGCATCGTCTTGTTCCCCTTTTTTCGCAAAGTGATCGTCTTTCTCGATGCGTGCAAGACATATTCTTTGAAATGGAGCTACATTCTTTAAGGCCAAATGTTAAGCACGGTCTGTTCATCATTTCTACTTTTTACTCGGTCCATATTAGCGAACTTCTCTCCGCTAAAGATTTGGTTGCATCGTCTTGTTCCCCTTTTTTCGCAAAGTGATCGTCTTTCTCGATGCGTGCAAGACATATTCTTTGAAATGGAGCTACATTCTCTAAGGCCAAATGTTAAGCACGGTCTGTTCATCATCTCTAGTTTTTACTCGGTCCATATTAGCGAACTTCTCTCCCGTAAAGATTTGATTGCATCGTCTTGTTCCCTTTTTTTCGCAAAGTGATCGTCTTTCTCGATGCGTTCAAGACCTATTTTTTAAATGGAGCTACATTCTCTAAGGCCAAATGTTAAACACGGTCTGTTCATCATTTCTACTTTTTACTCGGTCCATATTAGCGAACTTCTCTCCGCTAAAGTGTTGATTGCATCGTCTTGTTCCCCTTTTTTCGCAAAGTGATCGTCTTTCTCGATGCGTGCAAGACCTATTCTTTGCAATGGAGCTACATTCTCTAAGGCCAAATGTTAAGCACGGTCTGTTCATCATCTCTACTTTTTACTCGGTCCATATTAGCGAACTTCTCTCCCGTAAAGATTTGATTGCATCGTCTTGTTCCCCTTTTTTCGCAAAGTGATCGTCTTTCTCGATGCGTGCAAGACATATTCTTTGAAATGGAGCTACATTCTCTAAGGCCAAATGTTAAGCACGGTCTGTTCATCATCTCTACTTTTTACTCGGTTCATATTAGCGAACTTCTCTCCGCTAAAGTTTTGATTGCATCGTCTTGTTCCCCTTTTTTCGCAAAGTGGTCGTCTTTCTCGACGCGTGCAAGACCTATTCTTTGAAATGGAGCTAAATTCTCTAAGGCCAAATGTTAATCACGGTCTGTTCATCATCTCTACTTTTTACTCGGTCCATATTAGCGAACTTCTCTCCCGTAAAGTTTTGATTGCATCGTCTTGTTCCCCTTTTTTCGCAAAGTGATCGTCTTTCTCGATGCGTGCAAGACATATTCTTTGAAATGGAGCTACATTCTCTAAGGCCAAATGTTAAGCACGGTCATCTCTACTTTTTACTCGGCCCATATAAGCGAACTTCTCTCCGCTAAAGATTTGGTTGCATCGTCTTGTTCCCCTTTTTTCGCAAAGTGATCGTCTTTCTCGATGCGTGCAAGACCTATTCTTTGCAATGGAGCTACATTCTCTAAGGCCAAATGTTAAGCACGGTCTGTTCATCATCTCTACTTTTTACTCGGTCCATATTAGCGAACTTCTCTCCCGTAAAGATTTGATTGCATCGTCTTGTTCCCCTTTTTTCGCAAAGTGATCGTCTTTCTCGATGCGTGCAAGACATATTCTTTGAAATGGAGCTACATTCTCTAAGGCCAAATGTTAAGCACGGTCTGTTCATCATCTCTACTTTTTACTCGGTTCATATTAGCGAACTTCTCTCCGCTAAAGTTTTGATTGCATCGTCTTGTTCCCCTTTTTTCGCAAAGTGGTCGTCTTTCTCGACGCGTGCAAGACCTATTCTTTGAAATGGAGCTAAATTCTCTAAGGCCAAATGTTAATCACGGTCTGTTCATCATCTCTACTTTTTACTCGGTCCATATTAGCGAACTTCTCTCCCGTAAAGTTTTGATTGCATCGTCTTGTTCCCCTTTTTTCGCAAAGTGATCGTCTTTCTCGATGCGTGCAAGACATATTCTTTGAAATGGAGCTACATTCTCTAAGGCCAAATGTTAAGCACGGTCATCTCTACTTTTTACTCGGCCCATATAAGCGAACTTCTCTCCGCTAAAGATTTGGTTGCATCGTCTTGTTCCCCTTTTTTCGCAAAGTGATCGTCTTTCTCGACGCGTGCAAGACCTATTCTTTGAAATGGAGCTAAATTCTCTAAGGCCAAATGTTAATCACGGTCTGTTCATCATCTCTACTTTTTACTCGGTCCATATTAGCGAACTTCTCTCCCGTAAAGTTTTGATTGCATCGTCTTGTTCCCGTTTTTTCGCAAAGTGATCGTCTTTCTCGATGCGTGCAAGACATATTCTTTGAAATGGAGCTACATTCTCTAAGGCCAAATGTTAAGCACGGTCATCTCTACTTTTTACTCGGCCCATATAAGCGAACTTCTCTCCGCTAAAGTTTTGATTGCATCGTCTTGTTCCCCTTTTTTCGCAAAGTGGTCGTCTTTCTCGACGCGTGCAAGACCTATTCTTTGAAATGGAGCTAAATTCTCTAAGGCCAAATGTTAAGCACGGTCTGTTCATCATCTCTACTTTTTACTCGGTTCATATTAGCGAACTTCTCTCCGCTAAAGTTTTGATTGCATCGTCTTGTTCCCCTTTTTTCGCAAAGTGGTCGTCTTTCTCGACGCGTGCAAGACCTATTCTTTGAAATGGAGCTAAATTCTCTAAGGCCAAATGTTAATCACGGTCTGTTCATCATCTCTACTTTTTACTCGGTCCATATTAGCGAACTTCTCTCCCGTAAAGTTTTGATTGCATCGTCTTGTTCCCCTTTTTTCGCAAAGTGATCGTCTTTCTCGATGCGTGCAAGACATATTCTTTGAAATGGAGCTACATTCTCTAAGGCCAAATGTTAAGCACGGTCATCTCTACTTTTTACTCGGCCCATATAAGCGAACTTCTCTCCGCTAAAGATTTGGTTGCATCGTCTTGTTCCCCTTTTTTCGCAAAGTGATCGTCTTTCTCGACGCGTGCAAGACCTATTCTTTGAAATGGAGCTAAATTCTCTAAGGCCAAATGTTAATCACGGTCTGTTCATCATCTCTACTTTTTACTCGGTCCATATTAGCGAACTTCTCTCCCGTAAAGTTTTGATTGCATCGTCTTGTTCCCGTTTTTTCGCAAAGTGATCGTCTTTCTCGATGCGTGCAAGACATATTCTTTGAAATGGAGCTACATTCTCTAAGGCCAAATGTTAAGCACGGTCATCTCTACTTTTTACTCGGCCCATATAAGCGAACTTCTCTCCGCTAAAGTTTTGATTGCATCGTCTTGTTCCCCTTTTTTCGCAAAGTGGTCGTCTTTCTCGACGCGTGCAAGACCTATTCTTTGAAATGGAGCTAAATTCTCTAAGGCCAAATGTTAAGCACGGTCTGTTCATCATCTCTACTTTTTACTCGGTTCATATTAGCGAACTTCTCTCCGCTAAAGTTTTGATTGCATCGTCTTGTTCCCCTTTTTTCGCAAAGTGGTCGTCTTTCTCGACGCGTGCAAGACCTATTCTTTGAAATGGAGCTAAATTCTCTAAGGCCAAATGTTAATCACGGTCTGTTCATCATCTCTACTTTTTACTCGGTCCATATTAGCGAACTTCTCTCCCG
Source organism: Pristionchus mayeri (assembly GCA_036245805.1). NCBI lineage: Eukaryota > Metazoa > Nematoda > Chromadorea > Rhabditida > Neodiplogasteridae > Pristionchus > Pristionchus mayeri. The sequence goes on along the minus strand of BTRK01000005.1, from coordinate 49,433,246 downwards.
TAAAGTTTTGATTGCATCGTCTTGTTCCCCTTTTTTCGCAAAGTGATCGTCTTTCTCGATGCGTGCAAGACATATTCTTTGAAATGGAGCTACATTCTCTAAGGCCAAATGTTAAGCACGGTCATCTCTACTTTTTACTCGGCCCATATAAGCGAACTTCTCTCCGCTAAAGATTTGGTTGCATCGTCTTGTTCCCCTTTTTTCGCAAAGTGATCGTCTTTCTCGACGCGTGCAAGACCTATTCTTTGAAATGGAGCTAAATTCTCTAAGGCCAAATGTTAAACACGGTCTGTTCATCATATCTACTTTTTACTCGGTCCATATTAGCGAACTTCTCTCCCGTAAAGTTTTGATTGCATCGTCTTGTTCCCCTTTTTTCGCAAAGTGATCGTCTTTCTCGATGCGTGCAAGACATATTCTTTGAAATGGAGCTACATTCTTTAAGGCCAAATGTTAAGCACGGTCTGTTCATCATTTCTACTTTTTACTCGGTCCATATTAGCGAACTTCTCTCCGCCAAAGATTTGGTTGCATCGTCTTGTTCCCCTTTTTTCGCAAAGTGATCGTCTTTCTCGATGCGTGCAAGACATATTCTTTGAAATGGAGCTACATTCTCTAAGGCCAAATGTTAAGCACGGTCTGTTCATCATCTCTAGTTTTTACTCGGTCCATATTAGCGAACTTCTCTCCCGTAAAGATTTGATTGCATCGTCTTGTTCCCTTTTTTTCGCAAAGTGATCGTCTTTCTCGATGCGTTCAAGACCTATTTTTTAAATGGAGCTACATTCTCTAAGGCCAAATGTTAAACACGGTCTGTTCATCATTTCTACTTTTTACTCGGTCCATATTAGCGAACTTCTCTCCGCTAAAGTGTTGATTGCATCGTCTTGTTCCCCTTTTTTCGCAAAGTGATCGTCTTTCTCGATGCGTGCAAGACCTATTCTTTGCAATGGAGCTACATTCTCTAAGGCCAAATGTTAAGCACGGTCTGTTCATCATCTCTACTTTTTACTCGGTCCATATTAGCGAACTTCTCTCCCGTAAAGATTTGATTGCATCGTCTTGTTCCCCTTTTTTCGCAAAGTGATCGTCTTTCTCGATGCGTGCAAGACATATTCTTTGAAATGGAGCTACATTCTCTAAGGCCAAATGTTAAGCACGGTCTGTTCATCATCTCTACTTTTTACTCGGTTCATATTAGCGAACTTCTCTCCGCTAAAGTTTTGATTGCATCGTCTTGTTCCCCTTTTTTCGCAAAGTGGTCGTCTTTCTCGACGCGTGCAAGACCTATTCTTTGAAATGGAGCTAAATTCTCTAAGGCCAAATGTTAATCACGGTCTGTTCATCATCTCTACTTTTTACTCGGTCCATATTAGCGAACTTCTCTCCCGTAAAGTTTTGATTGCATCGTCTTGTTCCCCTTTTTTCGCAAAGTGATCGTCTTTCTCGATGCGTGCAAGACATATTCTTTGAAATGGAGCTACATTCTCTAAGGCCAAATGTTAAGCACGGTCATCTCTACTTTTTACTCGGCCCATATAAGCGAACTTCTCTCCGCTAAAGATTTGGTTGCATCGTCTTGTTCCCCTTTTTTCGCAAAGTGATCGTCTTTCTCGATGCGTGCAAGACCTATTCTTTGCAATGGAGCTACATTCTCTAAGGCCAAATGTTAAGCACGGTCTGTTCATCATCTCTACTTTTTACTCGGTTCATATTAGCGAACTTCTCTCCGCTAAAGTTTTGATTGCATCGTCTTGTTCCCCTTTTTTCGCAAAGTGGTCGTCTTTCTCGACGCGTGCAAGACCTATTCTTTGAAATGGAGCTAAATTCTCTAAGGCCAAATGTTAATCACGGTCTGTTCATCATCTCTACTTTTTACTCGGTCCATATTAGCGAACTTCTCTCCCGTAAAGTTTTGATTGCATCGTCTTGTTCCCCTTTTTTCGCAAAGTGATCGTCTTTCTCGATGCGTGCAAGACATATTCTTTGAAATGGAGCTACATTCTCTAAGGCCAAATGTTAAGCACGGTCATCTCTACTTTTTACTCGGCCCATATAAGCGAACTTCTCTCCGCTAAAGATTTGGTTGCATCGTCTTGTTCCCCTTTTTTCGCAAAGTGATCGTCTTTCTCGACGCGTGCAAGACCTATTCTTTGAAATGGAGCTAAATTCTCTAAGGCCAAATGTTAATCACGGTCTGTTCATCATCTCTACTTTTTACTCGGTCCATATTAGCGAACTTCTCTCCCGTAAAGTTTTGATTGCATCGTCTTGTTCCCGTTTTTTCGCAAAGTGATCGTCTTTCTCGATGCGTGCAAGACATATTCTTTGAAATGGAGCTACATTCTCTAAGGCCAAATGTTAAGCACGGTCATCTCTACTTTTTACTCGGCCCATATAAGCGAACTTCTCTCCGCTAAAGATTTGGTTGCATCGTCTTGTTCCCCTTTTTTCGCAAAGTGATCGTCTTTCTCGACGCGTGCAAGACCTATTCTTTGAAATGGAGCTAAATTCTCTAAGGCCAAAAGTTAATCACGGTCTGTTCATCATCTCTACTTTTTACTCGGTCCATATTAGCGAACTTCTCTCCCGTAAAGTTTTGATTGCATCGTCTTGTTCCCCTTTTTTCGCAAAGTGATCGTCTTTCTCGATGCGTGCAAGACATATTCTTTGAAATGGAGCTACATTCTCTAAGGCCAAATGTTAAGCACGGTCATCTCTACTTTTTACTCGGCCCATATAAGCGAACTTCTCTCCGCTAAAGATTTGGTTGCATCGTCTTGTTCCCCTTTTTTCGCAAAGTGATCGTCTTTCTCGACGCGTGCAAGACCTATTCTTTGAAATGGAGCTAAATTCTCTAAGGCCAAATGTTAAACACGGTCTGTTCATCATCTCTACTTTTTACTCGGTCCATATTAGCGAACTTCTCTACCGTAAAGTTTTGATTGCATCGTCTTGTTCCCGTTTTTTCGCAAAGTGATCGTCTTTCTCGATGCGTGCAAGACATATTCTTTGAAATGGAGCTACATTCTCTAAGGCCAAATGTTAAGCACGGTCATCTCTACTTTTTACTCGGCCCATATAAGCGAACTTCTCTCCGCTAAAGATTTGGTTGCATCGTCTTGTTCCCCTTTTTTCGCAAAGTGATCGTCTTTCTCGACGCGTGCAAGACCTATTCTTTAAAATGGAGCTAAATTCTCTAAGGCCAAATGTTAATCACGGTCTGTTCATCATCTCTACTTTTTACTCGGTCCATATTAGCGAACTTCTCTCCCGTAAAGTTTTGATTGCATCGTCTTGTTCCCCTTTTTTCGCAAAGTGATCGTCTTTCTCGATGCGTGCAAGACATATTCTTTGAAATGGAGCTACATTCTCTAAGGCCAAATGTTAAGCACGGTCATCTCTACTTTTTACTCGGCCCATATAAGCGAACTTCTCTCCGCTAAAGATTTGGTTGCATCGTCTTGTTCCCCTTTTTTCGCAAAGTGATCGTCTTTCTCGACGCGTGCAAGACCTATTCTTTGAAATGGAGCTAAATTCTCTAAGGCCAAATGTTAAACACGGTCTGTTCATCATCTCTACTTTTTACTCGGTCCATATTAGCGAACTTCTCTCCCGTAAAGTTTTGATTGCATCGTCTTGTTCCCCTTTTTTCGCAAAGTGATCGTCTTTCTCGATGCGTGCAAGACATATTCTTTGAAATGGAGCTACATTCTTTAAGGCCAAATGTTAAGCACGGTCTGTTCATCATTTCTACTTTTTACTCGGTCCATATTAGCGAACTTCTCTCCGCTAAAGATTTGGTTGCATCGTCTTGTTCCCCTTTTTTCGCAAAGTGATCGTCTTTCTCGATGCGTGCAAGACATATTCTTTGAAATGGAGCTACATTCTCTAAGGCCAAATGTTAAGCACGGTCTGTTCATCATGTCTAGTTTTTACTCGGTCCATATTAGCGAACTTCTCTCCGCTAAAGTGTTGATTGCATCGTCTTGTTCCCCTTTTTTCGCAGTGATCGTCTTTCTCGATGCGTGCAAGACCTATTCTTTGCAATGGAGCTACATTCTCTAAGGCCAAATGTTAAGCACGGTCTGTTCATCATCTCTACTTTTTACTCGGTCCATATTAGCGAACTTCTCTCCGCTAAAGTGTTGATTGCATCGTCTTGTTCCCCTTTTTTCGCAAAGTGATCGTCTTTCTCGATGCGTGCAAGACCTATTCTTTACAATGGAGCTACATTCTCTAAGGCCAAATGTTAAGCACGGTCTGTTCATCATCTCTACTTTTTACTCGGTCCATATTAGCGAACTTCTCTCCGGTAAAGTTTTGATTGCATCGTCTTGTTCCCTTTTTTCGCAAAGTGATCGTCTTTCTCGATGCGTGCAAGAACTATTTTTTAAATGGAGCTACATTCTCTAAGGCCAAATGTTAATCATGGTCTGTTCATCATCTCTACTTTTTACTCGGTCCATATTAGCGAACTTCTCTCCCGTAAAGATTTGATTGCATCGTCTTGTTCCCCTTTTTTCGCAAAGTGATCGTCTTTTTTCGCAAAGTGATCGTCTTTCTCGATGCGTGCAAGACCTATTTTTTTTAAAATGGAGCTACATTCTCTAAGGCCAAATGTTAAGCACGGTCTGTTCATCATCTCTACTTTTTACTCGGTCCATATTAGCGAACTTCTCTCCGCTAAAGTTTTGATTGCATCGTCTTGTTCCCCTTTTTTCGCAAAGAGATCGTCTTACTCGATGCGTGCAAGACCTATTTTTTAAATGGAGCTACATTCTCTAAGGCCAAATGTTAAGCACGGTCTGTTCATCATCTCTAGTTTTTACTCGGTCCATATTAGCGAACTTCTCTCCCGTAAAGATTTGATTGCATCGTCTTGTTCCCTTTTTTTCGCAAAGTGATCGTCTTTCTCGATGCGTGCAAGACCTATTTTTTAAATGGAGCTACATTCTCTAAGGCCAAATGTTAATCACGGTCTGTTCATCATCTCTACTTTTTACTCGGTTCATATTAGCGAACTTCTCTCCGCTAAAGTTTTGATTGCATCGTCTTGTTCCTCTTTTTTCGCAAAGTGATCGTCTTTCTCGATGCGTGCAAGACCTTTTCTTTGAAATGGAGCTACATTCTCTAAGGCCAAATGTTAAACACGGTCTGTTCATCATTTCTACTTTTTACTCGGTCCATATTAGCGAACTTCTCTCCGCTAAAGTGTTGATTGCATCGTCTTGTTCCCCCTTTTTTCGCAAAGTGATCGTCTTTCTCGATGCGTGCAAGACCTATTCTTTGCAATGGAGCTACATTCTCTAAGGCCAAATGTTAAGCACGGTCTGTTCATCATCTCTACTTTTTACTCGGTCCATATTAGCGAACTTCTCTCCGGTAAAGTTTTGATTGCATCGTCTTGTTCCCTTTTTTCGCAAAGTGATCGTCTTTCTCGATGCGTGCAAGAACTATTTTTTAAATGGAGCTACATTCTCTAAGGCCAAATGTTAATCACGGTCTGTTCATCATCTCTACTTTTTACTCGGTCCATATTAGCGAACTTCTCTCCCGTAAAGATTTGATTGCATCGTCTTGTTCCCCTTTTTTCGCAGTGATCGTCTTTTTTCACAAAGTGATCGTCTTTCTCGATGCGTGCAAGACCTATTTTTTTTAAAATGGAGCTACATTCTCTAAGGCCAAATGTTAAGCACGGTCTGTTCATCATCTCTAGTTTTTACTCGGTCCATATTAGCGAACTTCTCTCCCGTAAAGATTTGATTGCATCGTCTTGTTCCCTTTTTTTCGCAAAGTGATCGTCTTTCTCGATGCGTGCAAGACCTATTTTTTAAATGGAGCTACATTCTCTAAGGCCAAATGTTAATCACGGTCTGTTCATCATCTCTACTTTTTACTCGGTTCATATTAGCGAACTTCTCTCCGCTAAAGTTTTGATTGCATCGTCTTGTTCCTCTTTTTTCGCAAAGTGATCGTCTTTCTCGATGCGTGCAAGACCTTTTCTTTGAAATGGAGCTACATTCTCTAAGGCCAAATGTTAAACACGGTCTGTTCATCATTTCTACTTTTTACTCGGTCCATATTAGCGAACTTCTCTCCGCTAAAGTGTTGATTGCATCGTCTTGTTCCCCCTTTTTTCGCAAAGTGATCGTCTTTCTCGATGCGTGCAAGACCTATTCTTTGCAATGGAGCTACATTCTCTAAGGCCAAATGTTAAGCACGGTCTGTTCATCATCTCTACTTTTTACTCGGTCCATATTAGCGAACTTCTCTCCGGTAAAGTTTTGATTGCATCGTCTTGTTCCCTTTTTTCGCAAAGTGATCGTCTTTCTCGATGCGTGCAAGAACTATTTTTTAAATGGAGCTACATTCTCTAAGGCCAAATGTTAATCACGGTCTGTTCATCATCTCTACTTTTTACTCGGTCCATATTAGCGAACTTCTCTCCCGTAAAGATTTGATTGCATCGTCTTGTTCCCCTTTTTTCGCAGTGATCGTCTTTTTTCGCAAAGTGATCGTCTTTCTCGATGCGTGCAAGACCTATTTTTTTTAAAATGGAGCTACATTCTCTAAGGCCAAATGTTAAGCACGGTCTGTTCATCATCTCTAGTTTTTACTCGGTCCATATTAGCGAACTTCTCTCCCGTAAAGATTTGATTGCATCGTCTTGTTCCCCTTTTTTCGCAAAGTGATCGTCTTTCTCGATGCGTGCAAGACATATTCTTTGAAATGGAGCTACATTCTCTAAGGCCAAATGTTAAGCACGGTCTGTTCATCATCTCTACTTTTTACTCGGTTCATATTAGCGAACTTCTCTCCGCTAAAGTTTTGATTGCATCGTCTTGTTCCCCTTTTTTCGCAAAGTGGTCGTCTTTCTCGACGCGTGCAAGACCTATTCTTTGAAATGGAGCTAAATTCTCTAAGGCCAAATGTTAATCACGGTCTGTTCATCATCTCTACTTTTTACTCGGTCCATATTAGCGAACTTCTCTCCCGTAAAGTTTTGATTGCATCGTCTTGTTCCCCTTTTTTCGCAAAGTGATCGTCTTTCTCGATGCGTGCAAGACATATTCTTTGAAATGGAGCTACATTCTCTAAGGCCAAATGTTAAGCACGGTCATCTCTACTTTTTACTCGGCCCATATAAGCGAACTTCTCTCCGCTAAAGATTTGGTTGCATCGTCTTGTTCCCCTTTTTTCGCAAAGTGATCGTCTTTCTCGATGCGTGCAAGACCTATTCTTTGCAATGGAGCTACATTCTCTAAGGCCAAATGTTAAGCACGGTCTGTTCATCATCTCTACTTTTTACTCGGTCCATATTAGCGAACTTCTCTCCCGTAAAGATTTGATTGCATCGTCTTGTTCCCCTTTTTTCGCAAAGTGATCGTCTTTCTCGATGCGTGCAAGACATATTCTTTGAAATGGAGCTACATTCTCTAAGGCCAAATGTTAAGCACGGTCTGTTCATCATCTCTACTTTTTACTCGGTTCATATTAGCGAACTTCTCTCCGCTAAAGTTTTGATTGCATCGTCTTGTTCCCCTTTTTTCGCAAAGTGGTCGTCTTTCTCGACGCGTGCAAGACCTATTCTTTGAAATGGAGCTAAATTCTCTAAGGCCAAATGTTAATCACGGTCTGTTCATCATCTCTACTTTTTACTCGGTCCATATTAGCGAACTTCTCTCCCGTAAAGTTTTGATTGCATCGTCTTGTTCCCCTTTTTTCGCAAAGTGATCGTCTTTCTCGATGCGTGCAAGACATATTCTTTGAAATGGAGCTACATTCTCTAAGGCCAAATGTTAAGCACGGTCATCTCTACTTTTTACTCGGCCCATATAAGCGAACTTCTCTCCGCTAAAGATTTGGTTGCATCGTCTTGTTCCCCTTTTTTCGCAAAGTGATCGTCTTTCTCGACGCGTGCAAGACCTATTCTTTGAAATGGAGCTAAATTCTCTAAGGCCAAATGTTAATCACGGTCTGTTCATCATCTCTACTTTTTACTCGGTCCATATTAGCGAACTTCTCTCCCGTAAAGTTTTGATTGCATCGTCTTGTTCCCGTTTTTTCGCAAAGTGATCGTCTTTCTCGATGCGTGCAAGACATATTCTTTGAAATGGAGCTACATTCTCTAAGGCCAAATGTTAAGCACGGTCATCTCTACTTTTTACTCGGCCCATATAAGCGAACTTCTCTCCGCTAAAGATTTGGTTGCATCGTCTTGTTCCCCTTTTTTCGCAAAGTGATCGTCTTTCTCGACGCGTGCAAGACCTATTCTTTGAAATGGAGCTAAATTCTCTAAGGCCAAAAGTTAATCACGGTCTGTTCATCATCTCTACTTTTTACTCGGTCCATATTAGCGAACTTCTCTCCCGTAAAGTTTTGATTGCATCGTCTTGTTCCCCTTTTTTCGCAAAGTGATCGTCTTTCTCGATGCGTGCAAGACATATTCTTTGAAATGGAGCTACATTCTCTAAGGCCAAATGTTAAGCACGGTCATCTCTACTTTTTACTCGGCCCATATAAGCGAACTTCTCTCCGCTAAAGATTTGGTTGCATCGTCTTGTTCCCCTTTTTTCGCAAAGTGATCGTCTTTCTCGACGCGTGCAAGACCTATTCTTTGAAATGGAGCTAAATTCTCTAAGGCCAAATGTTAAACACGGTCTGTTCATCATCTCTACTTTTTACTCGGTCCATATTAGCGAACTTCTCTACCGTAAAGTTTTGATTGCATCGTCTTGTTCCCGTTTTTTCGCAAAGTGATCGTCTTTCTCGATGCGTGCAAGACATATTCTTTGAAATGGAGCTACATTCTCTAAGGCCAAATGTTAAGCACGGTCATCTCTACTTTTTACTCGGCCCATATAAGCGAACTTCTCTCCGCTAAAGATTTGGTTGCATCGTCTTGTTCCCCTTTTTTCGCAAAGTGATCGTCTTTCTCGACGCGTGCAAGACCTATTCTTTAAAATGGAGCTAAATTCTCTAAGGCCAAATGTTAATCACGGTCTGTTCATCATCTCTACTTTTTACTCGGTCCATATTAGCGAACTTCTCTCCCGTAAAGTTTTGATTGCATCGTCTTGTTCCCCTTTTTTCGCAAAGTGATCGTCTTTCTCGATGCGTGCAAGACATATTCTTTGAAATGGAGCTACATTCTCTAAGGCCAAATGTTAAGCACGGTCATCTCTACTTTTTACTCGGCCCATATAAGCGAACTTCTCTCCGCTAAAGATTTGGTTGCATCGTCTTGTTCCCCTTTTTTCGCAAAGTGATCGTCTTTCTCGACGCGTGCAAGACCTATTCTTTGAAATGGAGCTAAATTCTCTAAGGCCAAATGTTAAACACGGTCTGTTCATCATCTCTACTTTTTACTCGGTCCATATTAGCGAACTTCTCTCCCGTAAAGTTTTGATTGCATCGTCTTGTTCCCCTTTTTTCGCAAAGTGATCGTCTTTCTCGATGCGTGCAAGACATATTCTTTGAAATGGAGCTACATTCTTTAAGGCCAAATGTTAAGCACGGTCTGTTCATCATTTCTACTTTTTACTCGGTCCATATTAGCGAACTTCTCTCCGCTAAAGATTTGGTTGCATCGTCTTGTTCCCCTTTTTTCGCAAAGTGATCGTCTTTCTCGATGCGTGCAAGACCTATTCTTTAAAATGGAGCTAAATTCTCTAAGGCCAAATGTTAATCACGGTCTGTTCATCATCTCTACTTTTTACTCGGTCCATATTAGCGAACTTCTCTCCCGTAAAGTTTTGATTGCATCGTCTTGTTCCCCTTTTTTCGCAAAGTGATCGTCTTTCTCGATGCGTGCAAGACATATTCTTTGAAATGGAGCTACATTCTCTAAGGCCAAATGTTAAGCACGGTCATCTCTACTTTTTACTCGGCCCATATAAGCGAACTTCTCTCCGCTAAAGATTTGGTTGCATCGTCTTGTTCCCCTTTTTTCGCAAAGTGATCGTCTTTCTCGACGCGTGCAAGACCTATTCTTTAAAATGGAGCTAAATTCTCTAAGGCCAAATGTTAATCACGGTCTGTTCATCATCTCTACTTTTTACTCGGTCCATATTAGCGAACTTCTCTCCCGTAAAGTTTTGATTGCATCGTCTTGTTCCCCTTTTTTCGCAAAGTGATCGTCTTTCTCGATGCGTGCAAGACATATTCTTTGAAATGGAGCTACATTCTCTAAGGCCAAATGTTAAGCACGGTCTGTTCATCATTTCTACTTTTTACTCGGTCCATATTAGCGAACTTCTCTCCGCTAAAGATTTGGTTGCATCGTCTTGTTCCCCTTTTTTCGCAAAGTGATCGTCTTTCTCGATGCGTGCAAGACATATTCTTTGAAATGGAGCTACATTCTCTAAGGCCAAATGTTAAGCACGGTCTGTTCATCATGTCTAGTTTTTACTCGGTCCATATTAGCGAACTTCTCTCCGCTAAAGTGTTGATTGCATCGTCTTGTTCCCCTTTTTTCGCAGTGATCGTCTTTCTCGATGCGTGCAAGACCTATTCTTTGCAATGGAGCTACATTCTCTAAGGCCAAATGTTAAGCACGGTCTGTTCATCATCTCTACTTTTTACTCGGTCCATATTAGCGAACTTCTCTCCGCTAAAGATTTGGTTGCATCGTCTTGTTCCCCTTTTTTCGCAAAGTGATCGTCTTTCTCGATGCGTGCAAGACATATTCTTTGAAATGGAGCTACATTCTCTAAGGCCAAATGTTAAGCACGGTCTGTTCATCATGTCTAGTTTTTACTCGGTCCATATTAGCGAACTTCTCTCCGCTAAAGTGTTGATTGCATCGTCTTGTTCCCCTTTTTTCGCAGTGATCGTCTTTCTCGATGCGTGCAAGACCTATTCTTTGCAATGGAGCTACATTCTCTAAGGCCAAATGTTAAGCACGGTCTGTTCATCATCTCTACTTTTTACTCGGTCCATATTAGCGAACTTCTCTCCGCTAAAGTGTTGATTGCATCGTCTTGTTTCACTTTTTTCGCAAAGTGATCGTCTTTCTCGATGCGTGCAAGACCTATTCTTTACAATGGAGCTACATTCTCTAAGGCCAAATGTTAAGCACGGTCTGTTCATCATCTCTACTTTTTACTCGGTCCATATTAGCGAACTTCTCTCCGGTAAAGTTTTGATTGCATCGTCTTGTTCCCTTTTTTCGCAAAGTGATCGTCTTTCTCGATGCGTGCAAGAACTATTTTTTAAATGGAGCTACATTCTCTAAGGCCAAATGTTAATCATGGTCTGTTCATCATCTCTACTTTTTACTCGGTCCATATTAGCGAACTTCTCTCCCGTAAAGATTTGATTGCATCGTCTTGTTCCCCTTTTTTCGCAAAGTGATCGTCTTTTTTCGCAAAGTGATCGTCTTTCTCGATGCGTGCAAGACCTATTTTTTTTAAAATGGAGCTACATTCTCTAAGGCCAAATGTTAAGCACGGTCTGTTCATCATCTCTACTTTTTACTCGGTCCATATTAGCGAACTTCTCTCCGCTAAAGTTTTGATTGCATCGTCTTGTTCCCCTTTTTTCGCAAAGAGATCGTCTTACTCGATGCGTGCAAGACCTATTTTTTAAATGGAGCTACATTCTCTAAGGCCAAATGTTAAGCACGGTCTGTTCATCATCTCTAGTTTTTACTCGGTCCATATTAGCGAACTTCTCTCCCGTAAAGATTTGATTGCATCGTCTTGTTCCCTTTTTTTCGCAAAGTGATCGTCTTTCTCGATGCGTGCAAGACCTATTTTTTAAATGGAGCTACATTCTCTAAGGCCAAATGTTAATCACGGTCTGTTCATCATCTCTACTTTTTACTCGGTTCATATTAGCGAACTTCTCTCCGCTAAAGTTTTGATTGCATCGTCTTGTTCCTCTTTTTTCGCAAAGTGATCGTCTTTCTCGATGCGTGCAAGACCTTTTCTTTGAAATGGAGCTACATTCTCTAAGGCCAAATGTTAAACACGGTCTGTTCATCATTTCTACTTTTTACTCGGTCCATATTAGCGAACTTCTCTCCGCTAAAGTGTTGATTGCATCGTCTTGTTCCCCCTTTTTTCGCAAAGTGATCGTCTTTCTCGATGCGTGCAAGACCTATTCTTTGCAATGGAGCTACATTCTCTAAGGCCAAATGTTAAGCACGGTCTGTTCATCATCTCTACTTTTTACTCGGTCCATATTAGCGAACTTCTCTCCGGTAAAGTTTTGATTGCATCGTCTTGTTCCCTTTTTTCGCAAAGTGATCGTCTTTCTCGATGCGTGCAAGAACTATTTTTTAAATGGAGCTACATTCTCTAAGGCCAAATGTTAATCACGGTCTGTTCATCATCTCTACTTTTTACTCGGTCCATATTAGCGAACTTCTCTCCCGTAAAGATTTGATTGCATCGTCTTGTTCCCCTTTTTTCGCAGTGATCGTCTTTTTTCACAAAGTGATCGTCTTTCTCGATGCGTGCAAGACCTATTTTTTTAAAAATGGAGCTACATTCTCTAAGGCCAAATGTTAAGCACGGTCTGTTCATCATCTCTAGTTTTTACTCGGTCCATATTAGCGAACTTCTCTCCCGTAAAGATTTGATTGCATCGTCTTGTTCCCTTTTTTTCGCAAAGTGATCGTCTTTCTCGATGCGTGCAAGACCTATTTTTTAAATGGAGCTACATTCTCTAAGGCCAAATGTTAATCACGGTCTGTTCATCATCTCTACTTTTTACTCGGTTCATATTAGCGAACTTCTCTCCGCTAAAGTTTTGATTGCATCGTCTTGTTCCTCTTTTTTCGCAAAGTGATCGTCTTTCTCGATGCGTGCAAGACCTTTTCTTTGAAATGGAGCTACATTCTCTAAGGCCAAATGTTAAACACGGTCTGTTCATCATTTCTACTTTTTACTCGGTCCATATTAGCGAACTTCTCTCCGCTAAAGTGTTGATTGCATCGTCTTGTTCCCCCTTTTTTCGCAAAGTGATCGTCTTTCTCGATGCGTGCAAGACCTATTCTTTGCAATGGAGCTACATTCTCTAAGGCCAAATGTTAAGCACGGTCTGTTCATCATCTCTACTTTTTACTCGGTCCATATTAGCGAACTTCTCTCCGGTAAAGTTTTGATTGCATCGTCTTGTTCCCTTTTTTCGCAAAGTGATCGTCTTTCTCGATGCGTGCAAGAACTATTTTTTAAATGGAGCTACATTCTCTAAGGCCAAATGTTAATCACGGTCTGTTCATCATCTCTACTTTTTACTCGGTCCATATTAGCGAACTTCTCTCCCGTAAAGATTTGATTGCATCGTCTTGTTCCCCTTTTTTCGCAGTGATCGTCTTTTTTCGCAAAGTGATCGTCTTTCTCGATGCGTGCAAGACCTATTTTTTTTAAAATGGAGCTACATTCTCTAAGGCCAAATGTTAAGCACGGTCTGTTCATCATCTCTAGTTTTTACTCGGTCCATATTAGCGAACTTCTCTCCCGTAAAGATTTGATTGCATCGTCTTGTTCCCTTTTTTTCGCAAAGTGATCGTCTTTCTCGATGCGTGCAAGAACTATTTTTTAAATGGAGCTACATTCTCTAAGGCCAAATGTTAATCACGGTCTGTTCATCATCTCTACTTTTTACTCGGTCCATATTAGCGAACTTCTCTCCCGTAAAGATTTGATTGCATCGTCTTGTTCCCCTTTTTTCGCAGTGATCGTCTTTTTTCGCAAAGTGATCGTCTTTCTCGATGCGTGCAAGACCTATTTTTTTAAAATGGAGCTACATTCTCTAAGGCCAAATGTTAAGCACGGTCTGTTCATCATCTCTAGTTTTTACTCGGTCCATATTAGCGAACTTCTCTCCCGTAAAGATTTGATTGCATCGTCTTGTTCCCTTTTTTTCGCAAAGTGATCGTCTTTCTCGATGCGTGCAAGACCTATTTTTTAAATGGAGCTACATTCTCTAAGGCCAAATGTTAATCACGGTCTGTTCATCATCTCTACTTTTTACTCGGTCCATATTAGCGAACTTCTCTCCGGTAAAGATTTGATTGCATCGTCTTGTTCCCCTTTTTTCGCAAAGTGATCGTCTTTTTTCGCAAAGTGATCGTCTTTCTCGATGCGTGCAAGACCTATTTTTTTAAATGGAGCTACATTCTCTAAGTCCAAATGTTAATCGCGGTCTGTTCATCATCTCTACTTTTTACTCGGTCCATATTAGCGAACTTCTCTCCGCTAAAGTGTTGATTGCATCGTCTTGTTCCCTTTTTTTCGCAAAGTGATCGTCTTTCTCGATGCGTGCAAGACCTATTTTTTAAATGGAGCTACATTCTCTAAGGCCAAATGTTAATCACGGTCTGTTCATCATCTCTACTTTTTACTCGGTCCATATTAGCGAACTTCTCTCCGGTAAAGATTTGATTGCATCGTCTTGTTCCCTTTTTTTCGCAAAGTGATCGTCTTTCTCGATGCGTGCAAGAACTATTTTTTAAATGGAGCTACATTCTCTAAGGCCAAATGTTAATCACGGTCTGTTCATCATCTCTACTTTTTACTCGGTCCATATTAGCGAACTTCTCTCCGGTAAAGATTTGATTGCATCGTCTTGTTCCCCTTTTTTCGCAGTGATCGTCTTTTTTCGCAAAGTGATCGTCTTTCTCGATGCGTGCAAGACCTATTTTTTTTAAAATGGAGCTACATTCTCTAAGGCCAAATGTTAAGCACGGTCTGTTCATCATCTCTAGTTTTTACTCGGTCCATATTAGCGAACTTCTCTCCCGTAAAGATTTGATTGCATCGTCTTGTTCCCTTTTTTTCGCAAAGTGATCGTCTTTCTCGATGCGTGCAAGAACTATTTTTTAAATGGAGCTACATTCTCTAAGGCCAAATGTTAATCACGGTCTGTTCATCATCTCTACTTTTTACTCGGTCCATATTAGCGAACTTCTCTCCCGTAAAGATTTGATTGCATCGTCTTGTTCCCCTTTTTTCGCAGTGATCGTCTTTTTTCGCAAAGTGATCGTCTTTCTCGATGCGTGCAAGACCTATTTTTTTTAAAATGGAGCTACATTCTCTAAGGCCAAATGTTAAGCACGGTCTGTTCATCATCTCTAGTTTTTACTCGGTCCATATTAGCGAACTTCTCTCCCGTAAAGATTTGATTGCATCGTCTTGTTCCCTTTTTTTCGCAAAGTGATCGTCTTTCTCGATGCGTGCAAGACCTATTTTTTAAATGGAGCTACATTCTCTAAGGCCAAATGTTAATCACGGTCTGTTCATCATCTCTACTTTTTACTCGGTCCATATTAGCGAACTTCTCTCCGGTAAAGATTTGATTGCATCGTCTTGTTCCCCTTTTTTCGCAAAGTGATCGTCTTTTTTCGCAAAGTGATCGTCTTTCTCGATGCGTGCAAGACCTATTTTTTTAAATGGAGCTACATTCTCTAAGTCCAAATGTTAATCGCGGTCTGTTCATCATCTCTACTTTTTACTCGGTCCATATTAGCGAACTTCTCTCCGCTAAAGTGTTGATTGCATCGTCTTGTTCCCTTTTTTTCGCAAAGTGATCGTCTTTCTCGATGCGTGCAAGACCTATTTTTTAAATGGAGCTACATTCTCTAAGGCCAAATGTTAATCACGGTCTGTTCATCATCTCTACTTTTTACTCGGTCCATATTAGCGAACTTCTCTCCGGTAAAGATTTGATTGCATCGTCTTGTTCCCTTTTTTTCGCAAAGTGATCGTCTTTCTCGATGCGTGCAAGAACTATTTTTTAAATGGAGCTACATTCTCTAAGGCCAAATGTTAATCACGGTCTGTTCATCATCTCTACTTTTTACTCGGTCCATATTAGCGAACTTCTCTCCGGTAAAGATTTGATTGCATCGTCTTGTTCCCTTTTTTTCGCAAAGTGATCGTCTTTCTCGATGCGTGCAAGAACTATTTTTTAAATGGAGCTACATTCTCTAAGGCCAAATGTTAATCACGGTCTGTTCATCATCTCTACTTTTTACTCGGTCCATATTAGCGAACTTCTCTCCCGTAAAGATTTGATTGCATCGTCTTGTTCCCCTTTTTTCGCAGTGATCGTCTTTTTTCGCAAAGTGATCGTCTTTCTCGATGCGTGCAAGACCTATTTTTTTTAAAATGGAGCTACATTCTCTAAGGCCAAATGTTAAGCACGGTCTGTTCATCATCTCTAGTTTTTACTCGGTCCATATTAGCGAACTTCTCTCCCGTAAAGATTTGATTGCATCGTCTTGTTCCCTTTTTTTCGCAAAGTGATCGTCTTTCTCGATGCGTGCAAGAACTATTTTTTAAATGGAGCTACATTCTCTAAGGCCAAATGTTAATCACGGTCTGTTCATCATCTCTACTTTTTACTCGGTCCATATTAGCGAACTTCTCTCCCGTAAAGATTTGATTGCATCGTCTTGTTCCCCTTTTTTCGCAGTGATCGTCTTTTTTCGCAAAGTGATCGTCTTTCTCGATGCGTGCAAGACCTATTTTTTTTTAAATGGAGCTACATTCTCTAAGGCCAAATGTTAAGCACGGTCTGTTCATCATCTCTAGTTTTTACTCGGTCCATATTAGCGAACTTCTCTCCCGTAAAGATTTGATTGCATCGTCTTGTTCCCTTTTTTTCGCAAAGTGATCGTCTTTCTCGATGCGTGCAAGACCTATTTTTTAAATGGAGCTACATTCTCTAAGGCCAAATGTTAATCACGGTCTGTTCATCATCTCTACTTTTTACTCGGTCCATATTAGCGAACTTCTCTCCGGTAAAGATTTGATTGCATCGTCTTGTTCCCCTTTTTTCGCAAAGTGATCGTCTTTTTTCGCAAAGTGATCGTCTTTCTCGATGCGTGCAAGACCTATTTTTTTAAATGGAGCTACATTCTCTAAGTCCAAATGTTAATCGCGGTCTGTTCATCATCTCTACTTTTTACTCGGTCCATATTAGCGAACTTCTCTCCGCTAAAGTGTTGATTGCATCGTCTTGTTCCCTTTTTTTCGCAAAGTGATCGTCTTTCTCGATGCGTGCAAGACCTATTTTTTAAATGGAGCTACATTCTCTAAGGCCAAATGTTAATCACGGTCTGTTCATCATCTCTACTTTTTACTCGGTCCATATTAGCGAACTTCTCTCCGGTAAAGATTTGATTGCATCGTCTTGTTCCCTTTTTTTCGCAAAGTGATCGTCTTTCTCGATGCGTGCAAGACCTATTTTTTAAATGGAGCTACATTCTCTAAGGCCAAATGTTAATCACGGTCTGTTCATCATCTCTACTTTTTACTCGGTTCATATTAGCGAACTTCTCTCCGCTAAAGTTTTGATTGCATCGTCTTGTTCCTCTTTTTTCGCAAAGTGATCGTCTTTCTCGATGCGTGCAAGACCTTTTCTTTGAAATGGAGCTACATTCTCTAAGGCCAAATGTTAAACACGGTCTGTTCATCATTTCTACTTTTTACTCGGTCCATATTAGCGAACTTCTCTCCGCTAAAGTGTTGATTGCATCGTCTTGTTCCCCCTTTTTTCGCAAAGTGATCGTCTTTCTCGATGCGTGCAAGACCTATTCTTTGCAATGGAGCTACATTCTCTAAGGCCAAATGTTAAGCACGGTCTGTTCATCATCTCTACTTTTTACTCGGTCCATATTAGCGAACTTCTCTCCGGTAAAGTTTTGATTGCATCGTCTTGTTCCCTTTTTTCGCAAAGTGATCGTCTTTCTCGATGCGTGCAAGAACTATTTTTTAAATGGAGCTACATTCTCTAAGGCCAAATGTTAATCACGGTCTGTTCATCATCTCTACTTTTTACTCGGTCCATATTAGCGAACTTCTCTCCCGTAAAGATTTGATTGCATCGTCTTGTTCCCCTTTTTTCGCAGTGATCGTCTTTTTTCGCAAAGTGATCGTCTTTCTCGATGCGTGCAAGACCTATTTTTTAAAAAATGGAGCTACATTCTCTAAGGCCAAATGTTAAGCACGGTCTGTTCATCATCTCTAGTTTTTACTCGGTCCATATTAGCGAACTTCTCTCCCGTAAAGATTTGATTGCATCGTCTTGTTCCCTTTTTTTCGCAAAGTGATCGTCTTTCTCGATGCGTGCAAGACCTATTTTTTAAATGGAGCTACATTCTCTAAGGCCAAATGTTAATCACGGTCTGTTCATCATCTCTACTTTTTACTCGGTCCATATTAGCGAACTTCTCTCCGGTAAAGATTTGATTGCATCGTCTTGTTCCCCTTTTTTCGCAAAGTGATCGTCTTTTTTCGCAAAGTGATCGTCTTTCTCGATGCGTGCAAGACCTATTTTTTTAAATGGAGCTACATTCTCTAAGTCCAAATGTTAATCACGGTCTGTTCATCATCTCTACTTTTTACTCGGTCCATATTAGCGAACTTCTCTCCGCTAAAGTGTTGATTGCATCGTCTTGTTCCCTTTTTTTCGCAAAGTGATCGTCTTTCTCGATGCGTGCAAGACCTATTTTTTAAATGGAGCTACATTCTCTAAGTCCAAATGTTAATCACGGTCTGTTCATCATCTCTACTTTTTACTCGGTCCATATTAGCGAACTTCTCTCCGGTAAAGATTTGATTGCATCGTCTTGTTCCCTTTTTTTCGCAAAGTGATCGTCTTTCTCGATGCGTGCAAGACCTATTTTTTAAATGGAGCTACATTCTCTAAGGCCAAATGTTAATCACGGTCTGTTCATCATCTCTACTTTTTACTCGGTCCATATTAGCGAACTTCTCTCCGGTAAAGATTTGATTGCATCGTCTTGTTCCCCTTTTTTCGCAAAGTGATCGTCTTTTTTCGCAAAGTGATCGTCTTTCTCGATGCGTGCAAGACCTATTTTTTAAATGGAGCTACATTCTCTAAGGCCAAATGTTAATCACGGTCTGTTCATCATCTCTACTTTTTACTCGGTCCATATTAGCGAACTTCTCTCCGGTAAAGATTTGATTGCATCGTCTTGTTCCCCTTTTTTCGCAAAGTGATCGTCTTTTTTCGCAAAGTGATCGTCTTTCTCGATGCGTGCAAGACCTATTTTTTTAAATGGAGCTACATTCTCTAAGGCCAAATGTTAATCACGGTCTGTTCATCATCTCTACTTTTTACTCGGTTCATATTAGCGAACTTCTCTCCGCTAAAGTTTTGATTGCATCGTCTTGTTCCTCTTTTTTCGCAAAGTGATCGTCTTTCTCGATGCGTGCAAGACCTTTTCTTTGAAATGGAGCTACATTCTCTAAGGCCAAATGTTAAACACGGTCTGTTCATCATTTCTACTTTTTACTCGGTCCATATTAGCGAACTTCTCTCCGCTAAAGTGTTGATTGCATCGTCTTGTTCCCCCTTTTTTCGCAAAGTGATCGTCTTTCTCGATGCGTGCAAGACCTATTCTTTGCAATGGAGCTACATTCTCTAAGGCCAAATGTTAAGCACGGTCTGTTCATCATCTCTACTTTTTACTCGGCCCATATTAGCGAACTTCTCTCCGGTAAAGTTTTGATTGCATCGTCTTGTTCCCTTTTTTCGCAAAGTGATCGTCTTTCTCGATGCGTGCAAGAACTATTTTTTAAATGGAGCTACATTCTCTAAGGCCAAATGTTAATCACGGTCTGTTCATCATCTCTACTTTTTACTCGGTCCATATTAGCGAACTTCTCTCCCGTAAAGATTTGATTGCATCGTCTTGTTCCCCTTTTTTCGCAGTGATCGTCTTTTTTCGCAAAGTGATCGTCTTTCTCGATGCGTGCAAGACCTATTTTTTAAAAAATGGAGCTACATTCTCTAAGGCCAAATGTTAAGCACGGTCTGTTCATCATCTCTAGTTTTTACTCGGTCCATATTAGCGAACTTCTCTCCCGTAAAGATTTGATTGCATCGTCTTGTTCCCTTTTTTTCGCAAAGTGATCGTCTTTCTCGATGCGTGCAAGACCTATTTTTTAAATGGAGCTACATTCTCTAAGGCCAAATGTTAATCACGGTCTGTTCATCATCTCTACTTTTTACTCGGTCCATATTAGCGAACTTCTCTCCGGTAAAGATTTGATTGCATCGTCTTGTTCCCCTTTTTTCGCAAAGTGATCGTCTTTTTTCGCAAAGTGATCGTCTTTCTCGATGCGTGCAAGACCTATTTTTTTAAATGGAGCTACATTCTCTAAGTCCAAATGTTAATCACGGTCTGTTCATCATCTCTACTTTTTACTCGGTCCATATTAGCGAACTTCTCTCCGCTAAAGTGTTGATTGCATCGTCTTGTTCCCTTTTTTTCGCAAAGTGATCGTCTTTCTCGATGCGTGCAAGACCTATTTTTTAAATGGAGCTACATTCTCTAAGTCCAAATGTTAATCACGGTCTGTTCATCATCTCTACTTTTTACTCGGTCCATATTAGCGAACTTCTCTCCGGTAAAGATTTGATTGCATCGTCTTGTTCCCTTTTTTTCGCAAAGTGATCGTCTTTCTCGATGCGTGCAAGACCTATTTTTTAAATGGAGCTACATTCTCTAAGGCCAAATGTTAATCACGGTCTGTTCATCATCTCTACTTTTTACTCGGTCCATATTAGCGAACTTCTCTCCGGTAAAGATTTGATTGCATCGTCTTGTTCCCTTTTTTTCGCAAAGTGATCGTCTTTCTCGATGCGTGCAAGACCTATTTTTTAAATGGAGCTACATTCTCTAAGGCCAAATGTTAATCACGGTCTGTTCATCATCTCTACTTTTTACTCGGTCCATATTAGCGAACTTCTCTCCGGTAAAGATTTGATTGCATCGTCTTGTTCCCCTTTTTTCGCAAAGTGATCGTCTTTTTTCGCAAAGTGATCGTCTTTCTCGATGCGTGCAAGACCTATTTTTTTAAATGGAGCTACATTCTCTAAGTCCAAATGTTAATCACGGTCTGTTCATCATCTCTACTTTTTACTCGGTCCATATTAGCGAACTTCTCTCCGCTAAAGTGTTGATTGCATCGTCTTGTTCCCTTTTTTTCGCAAAGTGATCGTCTTTCTCGATGCGTGCAAGACCTATTTTTTAAATGGAGCTACATTCTCTAAGTCCAAATGTTAATCACGGTCTGTTCATCATCTCTACTTTTTACTCGGTCCATATTAGCGAACTTCTCTCCGGTAAAGATTTGATTGCATCGTCTTGTTCCCTTTTTTTCGCAAAGTGATCGTCTTTCTCGATGCGTGCAAGACCTATTTTTTAAATGGAGCTACATTCTCTAAGGCCAAATGTTAATCACGGTCTGTTCATCATCTCTACTTTTTACTCGGTCCATATTAGCGAACTTCTCTCCGGTAAAGATTTGATTGCATCGTCTTGTTCCCCTTTTTTCGCAAAGTGATCGTCTTTCTCGATGCGTGCAAGACCTATTTTTTTAAATGGAGCTACATTCTCTAAGTCCAAATGTTAATCACGGTCTGTTCATCATCTCTACTTTGTACTCGGTTCATATTAGCGAACTTCTCTCCGCTAAAGTTTTAATTGCATCGTCTTGTTCCCCTTTTTTCGCAAAGTGATCGTCTTTCTCGATGCGTGCAAGACCTATTCTTTGCAATGGAGCTACATTCTCTAAGGCCAAATGTTAATCACGGTCTGTTCATCATCTCTACTTTGTACTCGGTCCATATTAGCGAACTTCTCTCCGCTAAAGTTTTGATTGCATCGTCTTGTTCCCTTTTTTTCGCAAAGTGATCGTCTTTCTCGATGCGTGCAAGACCTATTCTTTGCAATGGAGCTACATTCTCTAAGGCCAAATGTTAAACACGGTCTGTTCATCATTTCTACTTTTTACTCGGTCCATATTAGCGAACTTCTCTCCGCTAAAGTTTTGATTGCATCGTCTTGTTCCCTTTTTTTCGCAAAGTGATCGTCTTTCTCGATGCGTGCAAGACCTATTCTTTGCAATGGAGCTACATTCTCTAAGGCCAAATGTTAATCACGGTCTGTTCATCATCTCTACTTTGTACTCGGTTCATATTAGCGAACTTCTCTCCGCTAAAGTTTTAATTGCATCGTCTTGTTCCCCTTTTTTCGCAAAGTGATCGTCTTTCTCGATGCGTGCAAAACCTATTCTTTGAAATGGAGCTACATTCTCTAAGGCCAAATGTTAAACACGGTCTGTTCATCATTTCTACTTTTTACTCGGTCCATATTAGCGAACTTCTCTCCGCTAAAGTGTTGATTGCATCGACTTGTTCCCCTTTTTTCGCAAAGAGATCGTCTTACTCGATGCGTGCAAGACCTATTTTTTAAATGGAGCTACATTCTCTAAGGCCAAATGTTAATCACGGTCTGTTCATCATCTCTACTTTGTACTCGGTTCATATTAGCGAACTTCTCTCCGCTAAAGTTTTGATTGCATCGTCTTGTTCCCCTTTTTTCGCAAAGTGATCGTCTTCCTCGATGCGTGCAAGACCTATTCTTTGCAATGGAGCTACATTCTCTAAGGCCAAATGTTAATCACGGTCTGTTCATCATCTCTACTTTGTACTCGGTTCATATTAGCGAACTTCTCTCCGCTAAAGTTTTAATTGCATCGTCTTGTTCCCCTTTTTTCGCAAAGTGATCGTCTTTCTCGATGCGTGCAAGACCTATTCTTTGCAATGGAGCTACATTCTCTAAGGCCAAATGTTAAGCACGGTCTGTTCATCATCTCTACTTTTTACTCGGTCCATATTAGCGAACTTCTCTCCGCTAAAGTTTTGATTGCATCGTCTTGTTCCCCTTTTTTCGCAAAGAGATCGTCTTACTCGATGCGTGCAAGACCTATTTTTTAAATGGAGCTACATTCTCTAAGGCCAAATGTTAAACACGGTCTGTTCATCATTTCTACTTTTTACTCGGTCCATATTAGCGAACTTCTCTCCGCTAAAGTTTTGATTGCATCGTCTTGTTCCCTTTTTTCGCAAAGTGATCGTCTTTCTCGATGCGTGCAAGAACTATTTTTTAAATGGAGCTACATTCTCTAAGGCCAAATGTTAAGCACGGTCTGTTCATCATCTCTACTTTTTACTCGGTCCATATTAGCGAACTTCTCTCCCGTAAAGATTTGATTGCATCGTGTTGTTCCCTTTTTTTCGCAAAGTGATCGTCTTTCTCGATGCGTGCAAGACATATTCTTTGAAATGGAGCTACATTCTCTAAGGCCAAATGTTAAGCACGGTCTGTTCATCATCTCTACTTTTTACTCGGTCCATATTAGCGAACTTCTCTCCGCTAAAGTTTTAATTGCATCGTCTTGTTCCCCTTTTTTCGCAAAGTGATCGTCTTTCTCGATGCGGGCAAGACCTATTCTTTGCAATGGAGCTACATTCTCTAAGGCCAAATGTTAATCACGGTCTGTTCATCATCTCTACTTTGTACTCGGTTCATATTAGCGAACTTCTCTCCGCTAAAGTGTTGATTGCATCGTCTTGTTCCCCTTTTTTCGCAAAGAGATCGTCTTACTCGATGCGTGCAAGACCTATTTTTTAAATGGAGCTACATTCTCTAAGGCCAAATGTTAAGCACGGTCTGTTCATCATCTCTACTTTTTACTCGGTCCATATTAGCGAACTTCTCTCCGCTAAAGTTTTGATTGCATCGTCTTGTTCCCCTTTTTTCGCAAAGAGATCGTCTTACTCGATGCGTGCAAGACCTATTTTTTAAATGGAGCTACATTCTCTAAGGCCAAATGTTAAACACGGTCTGTTCATCATTTCTACTTTTTACTCGGTCCATATTAGCGAACTTCTCTCCGCTAAAGTTTTGATTGCATCGTCTTGTTCCCTTTTTTCGCAAAGTGATCGTCTTTCTCGATGCGTGCAAGAACTATTTTTTAAATGGAGCTACATTCTCTAAGGCCAAATGTTAAGCACGGTCTGTTCATCATCTCTACTTTTTACTCGGTCCATATTAGCGAACTTCTCTCCCGTAAAGATTTGATTGCATCGTGTTGTTCCCTTTTTTTCGCAAAGTGATCGTCTTTCTCGATGCGTGCAAGACATATTCTTTGAAATGGAGCTACATTCTCTAAGGCCAAATGTTAAGCACGGTCTGTTCATCATCTCTACTTTTTACTCGGTCCATATTAGCGAACTTCTCTCCGCTAAAGTTTTAATTGCATCGTCTTGTTCCCCTTTTTTCGCAAAGTGATCGTCTTTCTCGATGCGGGCAAGACCTATTCTTTGCAATGGAGCTACATTCTCTAAGGCCAAATGTTAATCACGGTCTGTTCATCATCTCTACTTTGTACTCGGTTCATATTAGCGAACTTCTCTCCGCTAAAGTGTTGATTGCATCGTCTTGTTCCCCTTTTTTCGCAAAGAGATCGTCTTACTCGATGCGTGCAAGACCTATTTTTTAAATGGAGCTACATTCTCTAAGGCCAAATGTTAATCACGGTCTGTTCATCATCTCTACTTTGTACTCGGTTCATATTAGCGAACTTCTCTCCGCTAAAGTTTTAATTGCATCGTCTTGTTCCCCTTTTTTCGCAAAGTGATCGTCTTTCTCGATGCGTGCAAGACCTATTCTTTGAAATGGAGCTACATTCTCTAAGGCCAAATGTTAAACACGGTCTGTTCATCATTTCTACTTTTTACTCGGTCCATATTAGCGAACTTCTCTCCGCTAAAGTGTTGATTGCATCGTCTTGTTCCCCTTTTTTCGCAAAGAGATCGTCTTACTCGATGCGTGCAAGACCTATTTTTTAAATGGAGCTACATTCTCTAAGGCCAAATGTTAATCACGGTCTGTTCATCATCTCTACTTTGTACTCGGTTCATATTAGCGAACTTCTCTCCGCTAAAGTTTTGATTGCATCGTCTTGTTCCCCTTTTTTCGCAAAGTGATCGTCTTCCTCGATGCGTGCAAGACCTATTCTTTGCAATGGAGCTACATTCTCTAAGGCCAAATGTTAATCACGGTCTGTTCATCATCTCTACTTTGTACTCGGTTCATATTAGCGAACTTCTCTCCGCTAAAGTTTTAATTGCATCGTCTTGTTCCCCTTTTTTCGCAAAGTGATCGTCTTTCTCGATGCGTGCAAGACCTATTCTTTGCAATGGAGCTACATTCTCTAAGGCCAAATGTTAAGCACGGTCTGTTCATCATCTCTACTTTTTACTCGGTCCATATTAGCGAACTTCTCTCCGCTAAAGTTTTGATTGCATCGTCTTGTTCCCCTTTTTTCGCAAAGAGATCGTCTTACTCGATGCGTGCAAGACCTATTTTTTAAATGGAGCTACATTCTCTAAGGCCAAATGTTAAACACGGTCTGTTCATCATTTCTACTTTTTACTCGGTCCATATTAGCGAACTTCTCTCCGCTAAAGTTTTGATTGCATCGTCTTGTTCCCCTTTTTTCGCAAAGAGATCGTCTTACTCGATGCGTGCAAGACCTATTTTTTAAATGGAGCTACATTCTCTAAGGCCAAATGTTAAACACGGTCTGTTCATCATTTCTACTTTTTACTCGGTCCATATTAGCGAACTTCTCTCCGCTAAAGTTTTGATTGCATCGTCTTGTTCCCTTTTTTCGCAAAGTGATCGTCTTTCTCGATGCGTGCAAGAACTATTTTTTAAATGGAGCTACATTCTCTAAGGCCAAATGTTAAGCACGGTCTGTTCATCATCTCTACTTTTTACTCGGTCCATATTAGCGAACTTCTCTCCCGTAAAGATTTGATTGCATCGTGTTGTTCCCTTTTTTTCGCAAAGTGATCGTCTTTCTCGATGCGTGCAAGACATATTCTTTGAAATGGAGCTACATTCTCTAAGGCCAAATGTTAAGCACGGTCTGTTCATCATCTCTACTTTTTACTCGGTTCATATTAGCGAACTTCTCTCCGCTAAAGTGTTGATTGCATCGTCTTGTTCCCCTTTTTTCGCAAAGAGATCGTCTTACTCGATGCGTGCAAGACCTATTTTTTAAATGGAGCTACATTCTCTAAGGCCAAATGTTAATCACGGTCTGTTCATCATCTCTACTTTGTACTCGGTTCATATTAGCGAACTTCTCTCCGCTAAAGTTTTGATTGCATCGTCTTGTTCCCCTTTTTTCGCAAAGTGATCGTCTTTCTCGATGCGTGCAAGACCTATTCTTTGCAATGGAGCTACATTCTCTAAGGCCAAATGTTAAACACGGTCTGTTCATCATTTCTTCTTTTTACTCGGTCCATATTAGCGAACTTCTCTCCGCTAAAGTTTTGATTGCATCGTCTTGTTCCCTTTTTTTCGCAAAGTGATCGTCTTTCTCGATGCGTGCAAGACCTATTCTTTGCAATGGAGCTACATTCTCTAAGGCCAAATGTTAATCACGGTCTGTTCATCATCTCTACTTTTTACTCGGTCCATATTAGCGAACTTCTCTCCCGTAAAGATTTGATTGCATCGTGTTGTTCCCTTTTTTTCGCAAAGTGATCGTCTTTCTCGATGCGTGCAAGACATATTCTTTGCAATGGAGCTACATTCTCTAAGGCCAAATGTTAAGCACGGTCTGTTCATCATCTCTACTTTTTACTCGGTCCATATTAGCGAACTTCTCTCCGCTAAAGTTTTAATTGCATCGTCTTGTTCCCCTTTTTTCGCAAAGTGATCGTCTTTCTCGATGCGGGCAAGACCTATTCTTTGCAATGGAGCTACATTCTCTAAGGCCAAATGTTAATCACGGTCTGTTCATCATCTCTACTTTGTACTCGGTTCATATTAGCGAACTTCTCTCCGCTAAAGTGTTGATTGCATCGTCTTGTTCCCCTTTTTTCGCAAAGAGATCGTCTTACTCGATGCGTGCAAGACCTATTTTTTAAATGGAGCTACATTCTCTAAGGCCAAATGTTAATCACGGTCTGTTCATCATCTCTACTTTGTACTCGGTTCATATTAGCGAACTTCTCTCCGCTAAAGTTTTGATTGCATCGTCTTGTTCCCCTTTTTTCGCAAAGTGATCGTCTTTCTCGATGCGTGCAAGACCTATTCTTTGCAATGGAGCTACATTCTCTAAGGCCAAATGTTAAACACGGTCTGTTCATCATTTCTTCTTTTTACTCGGTCCATATTAGCGAACTTCTCTCCGCTAAAGTTTTGATTGCATCGTCTTGTTCCCTTTTTTTCGCAAAGTGATCGTCTTTCTCGATGCGTGCAAGACCTATTCTTTGCAATGGAGCTACATTCTCTAAGGCCAAATGTTAATCACGGTCTGTTCATCATCTCTACTTTTTACTCGGTCCATATTAGCGAACTTCTCTCCCGTAAAGATTTGATTGCATCGTGTTGTTCCCTTTTTTTCGCAAAGTGATCGTCTTTCTCGATGCGGGCAAGACCTATTCTTTGCAATGGAGCTACATTCTCTAAGGCCAAATGTTAATCACGGTCTGTTCATCATCTCTACTTTGTACTCGGTTCATATTAGCGAACTTCTCTCCGCTAAAGTGTTGATTGCATCGTCTTGTTCCCCTTTTTTCGCAAAGAGATCGTCTTACTCGATGCGTGCAAGACCTATTTTTTAAATGGAGCTACATTCTCTAAGGCCAAATGTTAATCACGGTCTGTTCATCATCTCTACTTTGTACTCGGTTCATATTAGCGAACTTCTCTCCGCTAAAGTTTTGATTGCATCGTCTTGTTCCCCTTTTTTCGCAAAGTGATCGTCTTTCTCGATGCGTGCAAGACCTATTCTTTGCAATGGAGCTACATTCTCTAAGGCCAAATGTTAAACACGGTCTGTTCATCATTTCTTCTTTTTACTCGGTCCATATTAGCGAACTTCTCTCCGCTAAAGTTTTGATTGCATCGTCTTGTTCCCTTTTTTTCGCAAAGTGATCGTCTTTCTCGATGCGTGCAAGACCTATTCTTTGCAATGGAGCTACATTCTCTAAGGCCAAATGTTAATCACGGTCTGTTCATCATCTCTACTTTTTACTCGGTCCATATTAGCGAACTTCTCTCCCGTAAAGATTTGATTGCATCGTGCTGTTCCCTTTTTTTCGCAAAGTGATCGTCTTTCTCGATGCGTGCAAGACATATTCTTTGAAATGGAGCTACATTCTCTAAGGCCAAATGTTAAGCACGGTCTGTTCATCATCTCTACTTTTTACTCGGTCCATATTAGCGAACTTCTCTCCGCTAAAGTTTTGATTGCATCGTCTTGTTCCCCTTTTTTCGCAAAGAGATCGTCTTACTCGATGCGTGCAAGACCTATTTTTTAAATGGAGCTACATTCTCTAAGGCCAAATGTTAAACACGGTCTGTTCATCATTTCTACTTTTTACTCGGTCCATATTAGCGAACTTCTCTCCGCTAAAGTTTTGATTGCATCGTCTTGTTCCCTTTTTTCGCAAAGTGATCGTCTTTCTCGATGCGTGCAAGAACTATTTTTTAAATGGAGCTACATTCTCTAAGGCCAAATGTTAAGCACGGTCTGTTCATCATCTCTACTTTTTACTCGGTCCATATTAGCGAACTTTTCTCCGGTAAAGATTTGATTGCATCGTCTTGTTCCCCTTTTTTCGCAAAGTGATCGTCTTTTTTCGCAAAGTGATCGTCTTTCTCGATGCGTGCAAGACCTATTCTTTGAAATGGAGCTACATTCTCTAAGGCCAAATGTTAAGAACGGTCATCTCTACTTTTTACTCGGTCCATATAGGCGAACTTCTCTCCGCTAAAGATTTGGTTGCATCGTCTTGTTCCCCTTTTTTCGCAAAGTGATCGTCTTTCTCGATGCGTGCAAGACATATTCTTTGAAATGGAGCTACATTCTCTAAGGCCAAATGTTAAGCACGGTCTGTTCATCATCTCTACTTTTTACTCGGTCCATATTAGCGAACTTTTCTCCGGTAAAGATTTGATTGCATCGTCTTGTTCCCCTTTTTTCGCAAAGTGATCGTCTTTTTTCGCAAAGTGATCGTCTTTCTCGATGCGTGCAAGACATATTCTTTGAAATGGAGCTACATTCTCTAAGGCCAAATGTTAAGCACGGTCTGTTCATCATCTCTACTTTTTACTCGGTCCATATTAGCGAACTTCTCTCCCGTAAAGATTTGATTGCATCGTCTTGTTCCCCTTTTTTCGCAAAGTGATCGTCTTTTTTCGCAAAGTGATCGTCTTTCTCGATGCGTGCAAGACCTATTCTTTGAAATGGAGCTACATTCTCTAAGGCCAAATGTTAAGAACGGTCATCTCTACTTTTTACTCGGTCCATATAGGCGAACTTCTCTCCGCTAAAGATTTGGTTGCATCGTCTTGTTCCCCTTTTTTCGCAAAGTGATCGTCTTTCTCGATGCGTGCAAGACATATTCTTTGAAATGGAGCTACATTCTCTAAGGCCAAATGTTAAGCACGGTCTGTTCATCATCTCTACTTTTACTCGGTCCATATTAGCGAACTTCTCTCCCGTAAAGATTTGATTGCATCGTCTTGTTCCCCTTTTTTCGCAAAGTGATCGTCTTTTTTCGCAAAGTGATCGTCTTTCTCGATGCGTGCAAGACCTATTTTTTAAAATGGAGCTACATTCTCTAAGTCCAAATGTTAATCACGGTCTGTTCATCATCTCTACTTTGTACTCGGTTCATATTAGCGAACTTCTCTCCGCTAAAGTTTTGATTGCATCGTCTTGTTCCCCTTTTTTCGCAAAGTGATCGTCTTTCTCGATGCGTGCAAGACCTATTCTTTGAAATGGAGCTACATTCTCTAAGGCCAAATGTTAAGCACGGTCATCTCTACTTTTTACTCGGTCCATATAGGCGAACTTCTCTCCGCTAAAGATTTGGTTGCATCGTCTTGTTCCCCTTTTTTCGCAAAGTGATCGTCTTTCTCGATGCGTGCAAGACATATTCTTTGAAATGGAGCTACATTCTCTAAGGCCAAATGTTAAGCACGGTCTGTTCATCATCTCTACTTTTTACTCGGTCCATATTAGCGAACTTCTCTCCCGTAAAGATTTGATTGCATCGTCTTGTTCCCCTTTTTTCGCAAAGTGATCGTCTTTTTTCGCAAAGTGATCGTCTTTCTCGATGCGTGCAAGACCTATTCTTTGAAATGGAGCTACATTCTCTAAGGCCAAATGTTAAGAACGGTCATCTCTACTTTTTACTCGGTCCATATAGGCGAACTTCTCTCCGCTAAAGATTTGGTTGCATCGTCTTGTTCCCCTTTTTTCGCAAAGTGATCGTCTTTCTCGATGCGTGCAAGACATATTCTTTGAAATGGAGCTACATTCTCTAAGGCCAAATGTTAAGCACGGTCTGTTCATCATCTCTACTTTTTACTCGGTCCATATTAGCGAACTTCTCTCCCGTAAAGATTTGATTGCATCGTCTTGTTCCCCTTTTTTCGCAAAGTGATCGTCTTTTTTCGCAAAGTGATCGTCTTTCTCGATGCGTGCAAGACCTATTCTTTGAAATGGAGCTACATTCTCTAAGGCCAAATGTTAAGAACGGTCATCTCTACTTTTTACTCGGTCCATATAGGCGAACTTCTCTCCGCTAAAGATTTGGTTGCATCGTCTTGTTCCCCTTTTTTCGCAAAGTGATCGTCTTTCTCGATGCGTGCAAGACATATTCTTTGAAATGGAGCTACATTCTCTAAGGCCAAATGTTAAGCACGGTCTGTTCATCATCTCTACTTTTACTCGGTCCATATTAGCGAACTTCTCTCCCGTAAAGATTTGATTGCATCGTCTTGTTCCCCTTTTTTCGCAAAGTGATCGTCTTTTTTCGCAAAGTGATCGTCTTTCTCGATGCGTGCAAGACCTATTTTTTAAAATGGAGCTACATTCTCTAAGTCCAAATGTTAATCACGGTCTGTTCATCATCTCTACTTTGTACTCGGTTCATATTAGCGAACTTCTCTCCGCTAAAGTTTTGATTGCATCGTCTTGTTCCCCTTTTTTCGCAAAGTGATCGTCTTTCTCGATGCGTGCAAGACCTATTCTTTGAAATGGAGCTACATTCTCTAAGGCCAAATGTTAAGCACGGTCATCTCTACTTTTTACTCGGTCCATATAGGCGAACTTCTCTCCGCTAAAGATTTGGTTGCATCGTCTTGTTCCCCTTTTTTCGCAAAGTGATCGTCTTTCTCGATGCGTGCAAGACATATTCTTTGAAATGGAGCTACATTCTCTAAGGCCAAATGTTAAGCACGGTCTGTTCATCATCTCTACTTTTTACTCGGTCCATATTAGCGAACTTCTCTCCCGTAAAGATTTGATTGCATCGTCTTGTTCCCCTTTTTTCGCAAAGTGATCGTCTTTCTCGATGCGTGCAAGACATATTCTTTGAAATGGAGCTACATTCTCTAAGGCCAAATGTTAAGCACGGTCTGTTCATCATCTCTACTTTTACTCGGTCCATATTAGCGAACTTCTCTCCCGTAAAGATTTGATTGCATCGTCTTGTTCCCCTTTTTTCGCAAAGTGATCGTCTTTTTTCGCAAAGTGATCGTCTTTCTCGATGCGTGCAAGACCTATTTTTTAAAATGGAGCTACATTCTCTAAGTCCAAATGTTAATCACGGTCTGTTCATCATCTCTACTTTGTACTCGGTTCATATTAGCGAACTTCTCTCCGCTAAAGTTTTGATTGCATCGTCTTGTTCCCCTTTTTTCGCAAAGTGATCGTCTTTCTCGATGCGTGCAAGACCTATTCTTTGAAATGGAGCTACATTCTCTAAGGCCAAATGTTAAGCACGGTCATCTCTACTTTTTACTCGGTCCATATAGGCGAACTTCTCTCCGCTAAAGATTTGGTTGCATCGTCTTGTTCCCCTTTTTTCGCAAAGTGATCGTCTTTCTCGATGCGTGCAAGACATATTCTTTGAAATGGAGCTACATTCTCTAAGGCCAAATGTTAAGCACGGTCTGTTCATCATCTCTACTTTTTACTCGGTCCATATTAGCGAACTTCTCTCCCGTAAAGATTTGATTGCATCGTCTTGTTCCCCTTTTTTCGCAAAGTGATCGTCTTTTTTCGCAAAGTGATCGTCTTTCTCGATGCGTGCAAGACCTATTCTTTGAAATGGAGCTACATTCTCTAAGGCCAAATGTTAAGAACGGTCATCTCTACTTTTTACTCGGTCCATATAGGCGAACTTCTCTCCGCTAAAGATTTGGTTGCATCGTCTTGTTCCCCTTTTTTCGCAAAGTGATCGTCTTTCTCGATGCGTGCAAGACATATTCTTTGAAATGGAGCTACATTCTCTAAGGCCAAATGTTAAGCACGGTCTGTTCATCATCTCTACTTTTTACTCGGTCCATATTAGCGAACTTCTCTCCCGTAAAGATTTGATTGCATCGTCTTGTTCCCCTTTTTTCGCAAAGTGATCGTCTTTTTTCGCAAAGTGATCGTCTTTCTCGATGCGTGCAAGACCTATTCTTTGAAATGGAGCTACATTCTCTAAGGCCAAATGTTAAGAACGGTCATCTCTACTTTTTACTCGGTCCATATAAGCGAACTTCTCTCCTCTAAAGATTTGGTTGCATCGTCTTGTTCCCCTTTTTTCGCAAAGTGATCGTCTTTCTCGATGCGTGCAAGACATATTCTTTGAAATGGAGCTACATTCTTTAAGGCCAAATGTTAAGCACGGTCTGTTCATCATTTCTACTTTTTACTCGGTCCATATTAGCGAACTTCTCTCCGCTAAAGTTTTGATTGCATCGTCTTGTTCCCCTTTTTTCGCAAAGTGATCGTCTTTCTCGATGCGTGCAAGACATATTCTTTGAAATGGAGCTACATTCTTTAAGGCCAAATGTTAAGCACGGTCTGTTCATCATTTCTACTTTTTACTCGGTCCATATTAGCGAACTTCTCTCCGCTAAAGTTTTGATTGCATCGTCTTGTTCCCCTTTTTTCGCAAAGTGATCGTCTTTCTCGATGCGTGCAAGACCTATTCTTTGAAATGGAGCTACATTCTCTAAGGCCAAATGTTAAGCACGGTCATCTCTACTTTTTACTCGGTCCATATAAGCGAACTTCTCTCCGCTAAAGATTTGGTTGCATCGTCTTGTTCCCCTTTTTTCGCAAAGTGATCGTCTTTCTCGATGCGTGCAAGACATATTCTTTGAAATGGAGCTACATTCTCTAAGGCCAAATGTTAAGCACGGTCTGTTCATCATCTCTAGTTTTTACTCGGTCCATATTAGCGAACTTCTCTCCCGTAAAGATTTGATTGCATCGTCTTGTTCCCTTTTTTTCGCAAAGTGATCGTCTTTCTCGATGCGTGCAAGACCTATTTTTTAAATGGAGCTACATTCTCTAAGGCCAAATGTTAATCACGGTCTGTTCATCATCTCTACTTTTTACTCGGTCCATATTAGCGAACTTCTCTCCGGTAAAGTTTTGATTGCATCGTCTTGTTCCCTTTTTTTCGCAAAGTGATCGTCTTTCTCGATGCGTGCAAGACCTATTTTTTAAATGGAGCTACATTCTCTAAGGCCAAATGTTAATCACGGTCTGTTCATCATTTCTACTTTTTACTCGGTCCATATTAGCGAACTTCTCTCCGCTAAAGTTTTGATTGCATCGTCTTGTTCCCCTTTTTTCGCAAAGTGATCGTCTTTCTCGATGCGTGCAAGACCTATTCTTTGAAATGGAGCTATATTCTCTAAGGCCAAATGTTAAGCACGGTCATCTCTACTTTTTACTCGGTCCATATAAGCGAACTTCTCTCCGCTAAAGATTTGGTTGCATCGTCTTGTTCCCCTTTTTTCGCAAAGTGATCGTCTTTCTCGATGCGTGCAAGACATATTCTTTGAAATGGAGCTACATTCTTTAAGGCCAAATGTTAAGCACGGTCTGTTCATCATTTCTACTTTTTACTCGGTCCATATTAGCGAACTTCTCTCCGCTAAAGTTTTGATTGCATCGTCTTGTTCCCCTTTTTTCGCAAAGTGATCGTCTTTCTCGATGCGTGCAAGACCTATTCTTTGAAATGGAGCTACATTCTCTAAGGCCAAATGTTAAGCACGGTCATCTCTACTTTTTACTCGGTCCATATAAGCGAACTTCTCTCCGCTAAAGATTTGGTTGCATCGTCTTGTTCCCCTTTTTTCGCAAAGTGATCGTCTTTCTCGATGCGTGCAAGACATATTCTTTGAAATGGAGCTACATTCTCTAAGGCCAAATGTTAAGCACGGTCTGTTCATCATCTCTAGTTTTTACTCGGTCCATATTAGCGAACTTCTCTCCCGTAAAGATTTGATTGCATCGTCTTGTTCCCTTTTTTTCGCAAAGTGATCGTCTTTCTCGATGCGTGCAAGACCTATTTTTTAAATGGAGCTACATTCTCTAAGGCCAAATGTTAATCACGGTCTGTTCATCATCTCTACTTTTTACTCGGTCCATATTAGCGAACTTCTCTCCGGTAAAGTTTTGATTGCATCGTCTTGTTCCCTTTTTTTCGCAAAGTGATCGTCTTTCTCGATGCGTGCAAGACCTATTTTTTAAATGGAGCTACATTCTCTAAGGCCAAATGTTAATCACGGTGTGTTCATCATTTCTACTTTTTACTCGGTCCATATTAGCGAACTTCTCTCCGCTAAAGTTTTGATTGCATCGTCTTGTTCCCCTTTTTTCGCAAAGTGATCGTCTTTCTCGATGCGTGCAAGACCTATTCTTTGAAATGGAGCTATATTCTCTAAGGCCAAATGTTAAGCACGGTCATCTCTACTTTTTACTCGGTCCATATAAGCGAACTTCTCTCCGCTAAAGATTTGGTTGCATCGTCTTGTTCCCCTTTTTTCGCAAAGTGATCGTCTTTCTCGATGCGTGCAAGACATATTCTTTGAAATGGAGCTACATTCTCTAAGGCCAAATGTTAATCACGGTCTGTTCATCATCTCTACTTTGTACTCGGTTCATATTAGCGAACTTCTCTCCGCTAAAGTGTTGATTGCATCGTCTTGTTCCCCTTTTTTCGCAAAGAGATCGTCTTACTCGATGCGTGCAAGACCTATTTTTTAAATGGAGCTACATTCTCTAAGGCCAAATGTTAATCACGGTCTGTTCATCATCTCTACTTTGTACTCGGTTCATATTAGCGAACTTCTCTCCGCTAAAGTTTTGATTGCATCGTCTTGTTCCCCTTTTTTCGCAAAGTGATCGTCTTTCTCGATGCGTGCAAGACCTATTCTTTGCAATGGAGCTACATTCTCTAAGGCCAAATGTTAAACACGGTCTGTTCATCATTTCTACTTTTTACTCGGTCCATATTAGCGAACTTCTCTCCGCTAAAGTTTTGATTGCATCGTCTTGTTCCCTTTTTTTCGCAAAGTGATCGTCTTTCTCGATGCGTGCAAGACCTATTCTTTGCAATGGAGCTACATTCTCTAAGGCCAAATGTTAATCACGGTCTGTTCATCATCTCTACTTTGCACTCGGTTCATATTAGCGAACTTCTCTCCGCTAAAGTTTTAATTGCATCGTCTTGTTCCCCTTTTTTCGCAAAGTGATCGTCTTTCTCGATGCGTGCAAGACCTATTCTTTGCAATGGAGCTACATTCTCTAAGGCCAAATGTTAAGCACGGTCATCTCTACTTTTTACTCGGTCCATATAAGCGAACTTCTCTCCGCTAAAGATTTGGTTGCATCGTCTTGTTCCCCTTTTTTCGCAAAGTGATCGTCTTTCTCGATGCGTGCAAGACATATTCTTTGAAATGGAGCTACATTCTTTAAGGCCAAATGTTAAGCACGGTCTGTTCATCATTTCTACTTTTTACTCGGTCCATATTAGCGAACTTCTCTCCGCTAAAGTTTTGATTGCATCGTCTTGTTCCCCTTTTTTCGCAAAGTGATCGTCTTTCTCGATGCGTGCAAGACCTATTTTTTAAATGGAGCTACATTCTCTAAGGCCAAATGTTAAGCACGGTCATCTCTACTTTTTACTCGGTCCATATAAGCGAACTTCTCTCCGCTAAAGATTTGGTTGCATCGTCTTGTTCCCCTTTTTTCGCAAAGTGATCGTCTTTCTCGATGCGTGCAAGACATATTCTTTGAAATGGAGCTACATTCTCTAAGGCCAAATGTTAAGCACGGTCTGTTCATCATCTCTAGTTTTTACTCGGTCCATATTAGCGAACTTCTCTCCCGTAAAGATTTGATTGCATCGTCTTGTTCCCTTTTTTTCGCAAAGTGATCGTCTTTCTCGATGCGTGCAAGACCTATTTTTTAAATGGAGCTACATTCTCTAAGGCCAAATGTTAATCACGGTCTGTTCATCATCTCTACTTTTTACTCGGTCCATATTAGCGAACTTCTCTCCGCTAAAGTTTTGATTGCATCGTCTTGTTCCCTTTTTTTCGCAAAGTGATCGTCTTTCTCGATGCGTGCAAGACCTATTCTTTGCAATGGAGCTACATTCTCTAAGGCCAAATGTTAATCACGGTCTGTTCATCATCTCTACTTTGCACTCGGTTCATATTAGCGAACTTCTCTCCGCTAAAGTTTTAATTGCATCGTCTTGTTCCCCTTTTTTCGCAAAGTGATCGTCTTTCTCGATGCGTGCAAGACCTATTCTTTGCAATGGAGCTACATTCTCTAAGGCCAAATGTTAAGCACGGTCATCTCTACTTTTTACTCGGTCCATATAAGCGAACTTCTCTCCGCTAAAGATTTGGTTGCATCGTCTTGTTCCCCTTTTTTCGCAAAGTGATCGTCTTTCTCGATGCGTGCAAGACATATTCTTTGAAATGGAGCTACATTCTTTAAGGCCAAATGTTAAGCACGGTCTGTTCATCATTTCTACTTTTTACTCGGTCCATATTAGCGAACTTCTCTCCGCTAAAGTTTTGATTGCATCGTCTTGTTCCCCTTTTTTCGCAAAGTGATCGTCTTTCTCGATGCGTGCAAGACCTATTTTTTAAATGGAGCTACATTCTCTAAGGCCAAATGTTAAGCACGGTCATCTCTACTTTTTACTCGGTCCATATAAGCGAACTTCTCTCCGCTAAAGATTTGGTTGCATCGTCTTGTTCCCCTTTTTTCGCAAAGTGATCGTCTTTCTCGATGCGTGCAAGACATATTCTTTGAAATGGAGCTACATTCTCTAAGGCCAAATGTTAAGCACGGTCTGTTCATCATCTCTAGTTTTTACTCGGTCCATATTAGCGAACTTCTCTCCCGTAAAGATTTGATTGCATCGTCTTGTTCCCTTTTTTTCGCAAAGTGATCGTCTTTCTCGATGCGTGCAAGACCTATTTTTTAAATGGAGCTACATTCTCTAAGGCCAAATGTTAATCACGGTCTGTTCATCATCTCTACTTTTTACTCGGTCCATATTAGCGAACTTCTCTCCGGTAAAGTTTTGATTGCATCGTCTTGTTCCCTTTTTTTCGCAAAGTGATCGTCTTTCTCGATGCGTGCAAGACCTATTTTTTAAATGGAGCTACATTCTCTAAGGCCAAATGTTAATCACGGTCTGTTCATCATTTCTACTTTTTACTCGGTCCATATTAGCGAACTTCTCTCCGCTAAAGTTTTGATTGCATCGTCTTGTTCCCCTTTTTTCGCAAAGTGATCGTCTTTCTCGATGCGTGCAAGACCTATTCTTTGAAATGGAGCTATATTCTCTAAGGCCAAATGTTAAGCACGGTCATCTCTACTTTTTACTCGGTCCATATAAGCGAACTTCTCTCCGCTAAAGATTTGGTTGCATCGTCTTGTTCCCCTTTTTTCGCAAAGTGATCGTCTTTCTCGATGCGTGCAAGACATATTCTTTGAAATGGAGCTACATTCTCTAAGGCCAAATGTTAATCACGGTCTGTTCATCATCTCTACTTTGTACTCGGTTCATATTAGCGAACTTCTCTCCGCTAAAGTGTTGATTGCATCGTCTTGTTCCCCTTTTTTCGCAAAGAGATCGTCTTACTCGATGCGTGCAAGACCTATTTTTTAAATGGAGCTACATTCTCTAAGGCCAAATGTTAATCACGGTCTGTTCATCATCTCTACTTTGTACTCGGTTCATATTAGCGAACTTCTCTCCGCTAAAGTTTTGATTGCATCGTCTTGTTCCCCTTTTTTCGCAAAGTGATCGTCTTTCTCGATGCGTGCAAGACCTATTCTTTGCAATGGAGCTACATTCTCTAAGGCCAAATGTTAAACACGGTCTGTTCATCATTTCTACTTTTTACTCGGTCCATATTAGCGAACTTCTCTCCGCTAAAGTTTTGATTGCATCGTCTTGTTCCCTTTTTTTCGCAAAGTGATCGTCTTTCTCGATGCGTGCAAGACCTATTCTTTGCAATGGAGCTACATTCTCTAAGGCCAAATGTTAATCACGGTCTGTTCATCATCTCTACTTTGCACTCGGTTCATATTAGCGAACTTCTCTCCGCTAAAGTTTTAATTGCATCGTCTTGTTCCCCTTTTTTCGCAAAGTGATCGTCTTTCTCGATGCGTGCAAGACCTATTCTTTGCAATGGAGCTACATTCTCTAAGGCCAAATGTTAAGCACGGTCTGTTCATCATCTCTACTTTTTACTCGGTCCATATTAGCGAACTTCTCTCCGCTAAAGTTTTGATTGCATCGTCTTGTTCCCCTTTTTTCGCAGAGATCGTCTTACTCGATGCGTGCAAGACCTATTTTTTAAATGGAGCTACATTCTCTAAGGCCAAATGTTAAGCACGGTCTGTTCATCATCTCTAGTTTTTACTCGGTCCATATTAGCGAACTTCTCTCCCGTAAAGATTTGATTGCATCGTCTTGTTCCCTTTTTTTCGCAAAGTGATCGTCTTTCTCGATGCGTGCAAGACCTATTTTTTAAATGGAGCTACATTCTCTAAGGCCAAATGTTAAGCACGGTCATCTCTACTTTTTACTCGGTCCATATAAGCGAACTTCTCTCCGCTAAAGATTTGGTTGCATCGTCTTGTTCCCCTTTTTTCGCAAAGTGATCGTCTTTCTCGATGCGTGCAAGACCTATTCTTTGAAATGGAGCTACATTCTCTAAAGCCAAATGTTAAGCACGGTCATCTCTACTTTTTACTCGGTCCATATAAGCGAACTTCTCTCCGCTAAAGATTTGGTTGCATCGTCTTGTTCCCCTTTTTTTCGCAAAGTGATCGTCTTTCTCGATGCGTGCAAGACATATTCTTTGAAATGGAGCTACATTCTCTAAGGCCAAATGTTAATCACGGTCTGTTCATCATCTCTACTTTGTACTCGGTTCATATTAGCGAACTTCTCTCCGCTAAAGTGTTGATTGCATCGTCTTGTTCCCCTTTTTTCGCAAAGAGATCGTCTTACTCGATGCGTGCAAGACCTATTTTTTAAATGGAGCTACATTCTCTAAGGCCAAATGTTAATCACGGTCTGTTCATCATCTCTACTTTGTACTCGGTTCATATTAGCGAACTTCTCTCCGCTAAAGTTTTGATTGCATCGTCTTGTTCCCCTTTTTTCGCAAAGTGATCGTCTTTCTCGATGCGTGCAAGACCTATTCTTTGCAATGGAGCTACATTCTCTAAGGCCAAATGTTAAACACGGTCTGTTCATCATTTCTACTTTTTACTCGGTCCATATTCGCGAACTTCTCTCCGCTAAAGTTTTGATTGCATCGTCTTGTTCCCTTTTTTTCGCAAAGTGATCGTCTTTCTCGATGCGTGCAAGACCTATTCTTTGCAATGGAGCTACATTCTCTAAGGCCAAATGTTAATCACGGTCTGTTCATCATCTCTACTTTGTACTCGGTTCATATTAGCGAACTTCTCTCCGCTAAAGTTTTAATTGCATCGTCTTGTTCCCCTTTTTTCGCAAAGTGATCGTCTTTCTCGATGCGTGCAAGACCTATTCTTTGCAATGGAGCTACATTCTCTAAGGCCAAATGTTAAGCACGGTCTGTTCATCATCTCTACTTTTTACTCGGTCCATATTAGCGAACTTCTCTCCGCTAAAGTTTTGATTGCATCGTCTTGTTCCCCTTTTTTCGCAAAGAGATCGTCTTACTCGATGCGTGCAAGACCTATTTTTTAAATGGAGCTACATTCTCTAAGGCCAAATGTTAAACACGGTCTGTTCATCATTTCTACTTTTTACTCGGTCCATATTAGCGAACTTCTCTCCGCTAAAGTTTTGATTGCATCGTCTTGTTCCCTTTTTTCGCAAAGTGATCGTCTTTCTCGATGCGTGCAAGAACTATTTTTTAAATGGAGCTACATTCTCTAAGGCCAAATTTAAGCACGGTCTGTTCATCATCTCTACTTTTTACTCGGTCCATATTAGCGAACTTCTCTCCCGTAAAGATTTGATTGCATCGTGTTGTTCCCTTTTTTTCGCAAAGTGATCGTCTTTCTCGATGCGTGCAAGACATATTCTTTGAAATGGAGCTACATTCTCTAAGGCCAAATGTTAAGCACGGTCTGTTCATCATCTCTACTTTTTACTCGGTCCATATTAGCGAACTTCTCTCCGCTAAAGTTTTAATTGCATCGTCTTGTTCCCCTTTTTTCGCAAAGTGATCGTCTTTCTCGATGCGTGCAAGACCTATTCTTTGCAATGGAGCTACATTCTCTAAGGCCAAATGTTAATCACGGTCTGTTCATCATCTCTACTTTTTACTCGGTCCATATTAGCGAACTTCTCTCCGGTAAAGATTTGATTGCATCGTCTTGTTCCCCTTTTTTCGCAAAGTGATCGTCTTTTTTCGCAAAGTGATCGTCTTTCTCGATGCGTGCAAGACCTATTTTTTAAAATGGAGCTACATTCTCTAAGTCCAAATGTTAATCACGGTCTGTTCATCATCTCTACCTTTTACTCGGTCCATATTAGCGAACTTCTCTCCGCTAAAGTTTTGATTGCATCGTCTTGTTCCCCTTTTTTCGCAAAGAGATCGTCTTACTCGATGCGTGCAAGACCTATATTTTAAATGGAGCTACATTCTCTAAAGCCAAATGTTAAACACGGTCTGTTCATCATTTCTACTTTTTACTCGGTCCATATTAGCGAACTTCTCTCCGCTAAAGTTTTGATTGCATCGTCTTGTTCCCTTTTTTCGCAAAGTGATCGTCTTTCTCGATGCGTGCAAGACATATTCTTTGAAATGGAGCTACATTCTTTAAGGCCAAATGTTAAGCACGGTCTGTTCATCATTTCTACTTTTTACTCGGTCCATATTAGCGAACTTCTCTCCGCTAAAGTTTTGATTGCATCGTCTTGTTCCCCTTTTTTCGCAAAGTGATCGTCTTTCTCGATGCGTGCAAGACATATTCTTTGAAATGGAGCTACATTCTTTAAGGCCAAATGTTAAGCACGGTCTGTTCATCATTTCTACTTTTTACTCGGTCCATATTAGCGAACTTCTCTCCGCTAAAGTTTTGATTGCATCGTCTTGTTCCCCTTTTTTCGCAAAGTGATCGCCTTTCTCGATGCGTGCAAGACCTATTCTTTGAAATGGAGCTACATTCTCTAAGGCCAAATGTTAAGCACGGTCATCTCTACTTTTTACTCGGTCCATATAAGCGAACTTCTCTCCGCTAAAGATTTGGTTGCATCGTCTTGTTCCCCTTTTTTCGCAAAGTGATCGTCTTTCTCGATGCGTGCAAGACATATTCTTTGAAATGGAGCTACATTCTCTAAGGCCAAATGTTAATCACGGTCTGTTCATCATCTCTAGTTTTTACTCGGTCCATATTAGCGAACTTCTCTCCCGTAATGATTTGATTGCATCGTCTTGTTCCCTTTTTTTCGCAAAGTGATCGTCTTTCTCGATGCGTGCAAGACCTATTTTTTAAATGGAGCTACAT
Organism: Pristionchus mayeri; assembly: GCA_036245805.1. NCBI lineage: Eukaryota > Metazoa > Nematoda > Chromadorea > Rhabditida > Neodiplogasteridae > Pristionchus > Pristionchus mayeri. Next base: position 49,391,547 of record BTRK01000005.1, on the reverse strand, counting down.
TCTCTAAGGCCAAATGTTAATCACGGTCTGTTCATCATCTCTACTTTTTACTCGGTCCATATTAGCGAACTTCTCTCCGGTAAAGTTTTGATTGCATCGTCTTGTTCCCTTTTTTTCGCAAAGTGATCGTCTTTCTCGATGCGTGCAAGACCTATTTTTTAAATGGAGCTACATTCTCTAAGGCCAAATGTTAATCACGGTCTGTTCATCATTTCTACTTTTTACTCGGTCCATATTAGCGAACTTCTCTCCGCTAAAGTTTTGATTGCATCGTCTTGTTCCCCTTTTTTCGCAAAGTGATCGTCTTTCTCGATGCGTGCAAGACCTATTCTTTGAATTGGAGCTACATTCTCTAAGGCCAAATGTTAAGCACGGTCATCTCTACTTTTTACTCGGTCCATATAAGCGAACTTCTCTCCGCTAAAGATTTGGTTGCATCGTCTTGTTCCCCTTTTTTCGCAAAGTGATCGTCTTTCTCAATGCGTGCAAGACATATTCTTTGAAATGGAGCTACATTCTCTAAGGCCAAATGTTAATCACGGTCTGTTCATCATCTCTACTTTTTACTCGGTCCATATTAGCGAACTTCTCTCCGGTAAAGTTTTGATTGCATCGTCTTGTTCCCTTTTTTTCGCAAAGTGATCGTCTTTCTCGATGCGTGCAAGACCTATTTTTTAAATGGAGCTACATTCTCTAAGGCCAAATGTTAATCACGGTCTGTTCATCATTTCTACTTTTTACTCGGTCCATATTAGCGAACTTCTCTCCGCTAAAGTTTTGATTGCATCGTCTTGTTCCCCTTTTTTCGCAAAGTGATCGTCTTTCTCGATGCGTGCAAGACCTATTCTTTGAATTGGAGCTACATTCTCTAAGGCCAAATGTTAAGCACGGTCATCTCTACTTTTTACTCGGTCCATATAAGCGAACTTCTCTCCGCTAAAGATTTGGTTGCATCGTCTTGTTCCCCTTTTTTCGCAAAGTGATCGTCTTTCTCAATGCGTGCAAGACATATTCTTTGAAATGGAGCTACATTCTCTAAGGCCAAATGTTAATCACGGTCTGTTCATCATCTCTACTTTGTACTCGGTTCATATTAGCGAACTTCTCTCCGCTAAAGTGTTGATTGCATCGTCTTGTTCCCCTTTTTTCGCAAAGAGATCGTCTTACTCGATGCGTGCAAGACCTATTTTTTAAATGGAGCTACATTCTCTAAGGCCAAATGTTAATCACGGTCTGTTCATCATCTCTACTTTGTACTCGGTTCATATTAGCGAACTTCTCTCCGCTAAAGTTTTGATTGCATCGTCTTGTTCCCCTTTTTTCGCAAAGTGATCGTCTTTCTCGATGCGTGCAAGACCTATTCTTTGCAATGGAGCTACATTCTCTAAGGCCAAATGTTAAACACGGTCTGTTCATCATTTCTACTTTTTACTCGGTCCATATTAGCGAACTTCTCTCCGCTAAAGTTTTGATTGCATCGTCTTGTTCCCTTTTTTTCGCAAAGTGATCGTCTTTCTCGATGCGTGCAAGACCTATTCTTTGCAATGGAGCTACATTCTCTAAGGCCAAATGTTAATCACGGTCTGTTCATCATCTCTACTTTGTACTCGGTTCATATTAGCGAACTTCTCTCCGCTAAAGTTTTAATTGCATCGTCTTGTTCCCCTTTTTTCGCAAAGTGATCGTCTTTCTCGATGCGTGCAAGACCTATTCTTTGCAATGGAGCTACATTCTCTAAGGCCAAATGTTAAACACGGTCTGTTCATCATTTCTACTTTTTACTCGGTCCATATTAGCGAACTTCTCTCCGCTAAAGTTTTGATTGCATCGTCTTGTTCCCTTTTTTTCGCAAAGTGATCGTCTTTCTCGATGCGTGCAAGACCTATTCTTTGCAATGGAGCTACATTCTCTAAGGCCAAATGTTAATCACGGTCTGTTCATCATTTCTACTTTTTACTCGGTCCATATTAGCGAACTTCTCTCCGCTAAAGTTTTGATTGCATCGTCTTGTTCCCCTTTTTTCGCAAAGTGATCGTCTTTCTCGATGCGTGCAAGACCTATTCTTTGAATTGGAGCTACATTCTCTAAGGCCAAATGTTAAGCACGGTCATCTCTACTTTTTACTCGGTCCATATAAGCGAACTTCTCTCCGCTAAAGATTTGGTTGCATCGTCTTGTTCCCCTTTTTTCGCAAAGTGATCGTCTTTCTCAATGCGTGCAAGACATATTCTTTGAAATGGAGCTACATTCTCTAAGGCCAAATGTTAAGCACGGTCTGTTCATCATCTCTAGTTTTTACTCGGTCCATATTAGCGAACTTCTCTCCCGTAAAGATTTGATTGCATCGTCTTGTTCCCTTTTTTTCGCAAAGTGATCGTCTTTCTCGATGCGTGCAAGACCTATTTTTTAAATGGAGCTACATTCTCTAAGGCCAAATGTTAATCACGGTCTGTTCATCATCTCTACTTTTTACTCGGTCCATATTAGCGAACTTCTCTCCGGTAAAGTTTTGATTGCATCGTCTTGTTCCCTTTTTTTCGCAAAGTGATCGTCTTTCTCGATGCGTGCAAGACCTATTTTTTAAATGGAGCTACATTCTCTAAGGCCAAATGTTAAGCACGGTCTGTTCATCATCTCTACTTTTTACTCGGTCCATATAAGCGAACTTCTCTCCGCTAAAGATTTGGTTGCATCGTCTTGTTCCCCTTTTTTCGCAAAGTGATCGTCTTTCTCGATGCGTGCAAGACATATTCTTTGAAATGGAGCTACATTCTCTAAGGCCAAATGTTAATCACGGTCTGTTCATCATCTCTACTTTGTACTCGGTTCATATTAGCGAACTTCTCTCCGCTAAAGTGTTGATTGCATCGTCTTGTTCCCCTTTTTTCGCAAAGAGATCGTCTTACTCGATGCGTGCAAGACCTATTTTTTAAATGGAGCTACATTCTCTAAGGCCAAATGTTAATCACGGTCTGTTCATCATCTCTACTTTGTACTCGGTTCATATTAGCGAACTTCTCTCCGCTAAAGTTTTGATTGCATCGTCTTGTTCCCCTTTTTTCGCAAAGTGATCGTCTTTCTCGATGCGTGCAAGACCTATTCTTTGCAATGGAGCTACATTCTCTAAGGCCAAATGTTAAACACGGTCTGTTCATCATTTCTACTTTTTACTCGGTCCATATTAGCGAACTTCTCTCCGCTAAAGTTTTGATTGCATCGTCTTGTTCCCTTTTTTTCGCAAAGTGATCGTCTTTCTCGATGCGTGCAAGACCTATTCTTTGCAATGGAGCTACATTCTCTAAGGCCAAATGTTAATCACGGTCTGTTCATCATCTCTACTTTGTACTCGGTTCATATTAGCGAACTTCTCTCCGCTAAAGTTTTAATTGCATCGTCTTGTTCCCCTTTTTTCGCAAAGTGATCGTCTTTCTCGATGCGTGCAAGACCTATTCTTTGCAATGGAGCTACATTCTCTAAGGCCAAATGTTAAGCACGGTCTGTTCATCATCTCTACTTTTTACTCGGTCCATATTAGCGAACTTCTCTCCGCTAAAGTTTTGATTGCATCGTCTTGTTCCCCTTTTTTCGCAAAGAGATCGTCTTACTCGATGCGTGCAAGACCTATTTTTTAAATGGAGCTACATTCTCTAAGGCCAAATGTTAATCACGGTCTGTTCATCATCTCTACTTTGTACTCGGTTCATATTAGCGAACTTCTCTCCGCTAAAGTTTTGATTGCATCGTCTTGTTCCCCTTTTTTCGCAAAGTGATCGTCTTTCTCGATGCGTGCAAGACCTATTCTTTGCAATGGAGCTACATTCTCTAAGGCCAAATGTTAAACACGGTCTGTTCATCATTTCTACTTTTTACTCGGTCCATATTAGCGAACTTCTCTCCGCTAAAGTTTTGATTGCATCGTCTTGTTCCCTTTTTTTCGCAAAGTGATCGTCTTTCTCGATGCGTGCAAGACCTATTCTTTGCAATGGAGCTACATTCTCTAAGGCCAAATGTTAATCACGGTCTGTTCATCATCTCTACTTTGTACTCGGTTCATATTAGCGAACTTCTCTCCGCTAAAGTTTTAATTGCATCGTCTTGTTCCCCTTTTTTCGCAAAGTGATCGTCTTTCTCGATGCGTGCAAGACCTATTCTTTGCAATGGAGCTACATTCTCTAAGGCCAAATGTTAAGCACGGTCTGTTCATCATCTCTACTTTTTACTCGGTCCATATTAGCGAACTTCTCTCCGCTAAAGTTTTGATTGCATCGTCTTGTTCCCCTTTTTTCGCAAAGAGATCGTCTTACTCGATGCGTGCAAGACCTATTTTTTAAATGGAGCTACATTCTCTAAGGCCAAATGTTAATCACGGTCTGTTCATCATCTCTACTTTGTACTCGGTTCATATTAGCGAACTTCTCTCCGCTAAAGTTTTGATTGCATCGTCTTGTTCCCCTTTTTTCGCAAAGTGATCGTCTTTCTCGATGCGTGCAAGACCTATTCTTTGCAATGGAGCTACATTCTCTAAGGCCAAATGTTAAACACGGTCTGTTCATCATTTCTACTTTTTACTCGGTCCATATTAGCGAACTTCTCTCCGCTAAAGTTTTGATTGCATCGTCTTGTTCCCTTTTTTTCGCAAAGTGATCGTCTTTCTCGATGCGTGCAAGACCTATTCTTTGCAATGGAGCTACATTCTCTAAGGCCAAATGTTAATCACGGTCTGTTCATCATCTCTACTTTGTACTCGGTTCATATTAGCGAACTTCTCTCCGCTAAAGTTTTAATTGCATCGTCTTGTTCCCCTTTTTTCGCAAAGTGATCGTCTTTCTCGATGCGTGCAAGACCTATTCTTTGCAATGGAGCTACATTCTCTAAGGCCAAATGTTAAGCACGGTCTGTTCATCATCTCTACTTTTTACTCGGTCCATATTAGCGAACTTCTCTCCGCTAAAGTTTTGATTGCATCGTCTTGTTCCCCTTTTTTCGCAAAGAGAT